>JANAVB010038018.1:31556499-31886499 GCA_029216955.1 Iris pallida
CAGCACGAAAAGTATTCCTGTTTCTCCGGTACGGATGATCCTTTGGCAGAAACTGTCGATGACAATCGAAGAAGCACGGTTTTTCTCCGTGTTTCAAACGGAAAGCGTTACTGCGATCCATGCAATACGGACATGCGAGACGACCATGGGTGCTCCAACCCGATAATATTTCATAGGTCGGGAAATCATTGATGGTCCACATTAGTGCGACCCTCATCTGAAAGTTCTGCTTTCTGGAAACATCATATGTGGTTGCACCTACTTCCCACAACTGATTCAGCTCATCTACCAAGGGCTGTAAGTACACATCGATGTTCCTCTTCGGGTTCTTCGGACCTGGAATAATAATAGTTAGGAACATATAAGGAGTCTTCATACACATCCAAGGCGGCAAGTTGTACGGAGTAACAATCACAGGCCAACAAGAATATTGTGAGCCCGAAAGTCCAAATGGGGTAAAACCGTCGGAGGAAAGCCCCAATCTGACATTACGCGGCTCCGAAGCAAAATCGGGATACACTCGATCAAAGTGCTTCCATGCTTCCCTGTCGGATGGATGATTCAGTACTCCATCTATTTGTTCCCGCTTGTGCCAACTCATATTATCAGCTGTCTCCTTTGCCATAAACAACCTCTGCAACCGCGGCGTCAAAGGCAAATAGTGCATCGAATCTGTTGGCTTGCGTGCACCAGAAGTCCTTGTTGTACTAGTTGCCTTGAAGCGATCTATACCACAAAATCTGCAGACGTCTTCATCCTTGTCGTCCTTATAGTACAACATGCATCCGTTGCGACATGCATCAATTTTTTCATACCCCATCCAGAGGGATCTTACCAATTTTTTGGATCGGTAGAAGTCTTTAGGTAACTTGCCACCCTCCGGCAATATATCTTTAATTAACTCCAGGATTTGGTTGTAGCATTCTTGAGACATGTTAAAATCTGATTTTATGCTCAACAATCTTGTAATCACCTCCAACGGTGAATGGTTATCACAACTAGGATATAAAAGAGTCCTTGCATTCTCTAGCAACTCTATGAACTTTACAGCATCGACATTCGGTGCCTCCTCAGCTGTATATTGATTGTTCGGATCGAAACAAGGCCCTGCAGCATCGAAAACCATGTTCGTCCACCCTTGGTCGTAATCAGCATGCTCGAGGACATCTACATAAGGCTCCACATAAGGCTCCGGCTCGGAGGCTAAAGGCACAAGTTCTCCGTGTGCGATCCACTAATAATAATTTGGCATAAAACCCCTCGAATACAAATGATATGTCACATCCACTTCCGAATGATATTTTAAGTTGCGACATCTCACACATGGACACTTAATTTTTGTACGATCCATGTACTGAGGGAACGCCTTGGCAAACTGCAGGAACTGTTGCACACCCTGTATAAATTCATCCCACATACCGCACATGTCATCAGGATGACGATTGTACATCCACAAACGGTTCTGCAGATAGTAATTCATATCCATTTTAAGATAATTCTGCAAAGATTGACACAGATAGTAATTCATCAGGATGACGATTGTACATCCACAAACGGTTCTGCAGATAGTAATTCATATCCATTTTAAGATAATTACTGCAGAAAGTGAAGAATGGCTCAGAACACAACCCAAAATTTTATGTTTTTCAACGATATATTTCACATGCTTAATTACCAAATGTGGGGACGAATGGCTCAGAACGCAACCCAAAATTCAGTCTAGCATACATTAGTGTGAATCATCTATGTTCTGTACATATGGTGTAGCATATGTTCTTATCGAATCTAGTATCTGAAGGATATAACAGAATCAATAAGATGAACCCACAAAATGTAATACTAAGACATTATCTACTACTAAAAGATGTAGTATTAGGTTGTCGTATCATCATTGTCGAGTGATGGGGGTCGGAGGACAGTCAACTTTATCTACGGATACATAGTTTCTACCTCGCCAGTCGAATGGCTGCAGGGACTATGTCCTGATCACGATGTCGTACCGTAGATTAATGTAAATTTCTTATAGCAAATATCATACATAGATTTCTGCCTTGCCAGTCGAATGGCTACAGGGACAGTGTCTGGCTGGTAGATGTAATTCAAAATCAGATTAATGGGATAGTTACTTCCAAACCCAGACACACCCCTCACATTAGAAACATGTAATTCAAAATAAGATCCCAATGGAGATGGCCAACTGTCCTCACACAACTTATAATAATATAGAGAATCCACGAATGTAGAGAATCCACGAATGAACAAAAAAATGAACAACAATCTAAATATATAGAAAGCCAATACTCAACAAACCGATATGATCATTTAAACCAAAATCAGACCCCAATGTAATTCAAAACCCAAACACACTCCTCCTCCTCACACAACTCAAAATCAGACCCCCAATGTCCTGATCACCATGTCGTACCGTTGATTAATGCAAATTCCTTATAGATCCTGAACTAAAAATCAAGGCCAATGGCTAACCACATCAGTTTTGATTATGAGAAGCTGCTGCTGCTGCACCAAATCATGGATCCATATTTTTTCAAACTCATATTTTTCGATACCAAACTCATATTTCTCGATACCAAGCTCAAACTCCAAAATAAAAAAAAAACTTATCAAGCTCGAGCTCGAGCTCGATTAGTTCTAGTCAAGCCAAGCTCAAGCTTACAGTATTGGTGTCCAAGGGGTTATGTGTTAACAGTATACATAGTATACTGTTAAAGAGGGGCCTAACAGTATATATAGTACCGTTGATTAATACAAACCAAACATGCATCCCATGAATCCCAGTTCATCTAAACATTATCACATACATGTAATATCAATTAATTAACATTATTAGTCAATTTATTCTTCATTATAAAACCCTAAAAATGCCCAAAAAACTTCTAGTATCAGTAAATAGGGCTCAAACTCTAAATTAGAATTAGAATCCCAGCAAAACATTAAATTGACAGTTGATATGAGTCGTGTACATATATAGGTGTCACACTGTGAGCCTCGTGTCCACACAGTGGGACACGACGTGTCCAAACCAACAAAATCACAAAATACACACGTATAGACTGCTGCTCGTGCGGTGAGTTCACGCTCTCGTGGACACGAACTAGAAGCGAGAGAGGGAGCTAGAAGACGAGGAGAAACTCGGAAGCATCGGAGCCGGGGTGGCAGGGACAGAAGAGTATGTGTGTGTGTGTGTGAGAGAGAAAGAGAGATGGGGGAGCTACCTGAGGAGAAGGGAGGAGGAGGAGGGGGAGGAGGAGGAGGAGGAGGAGGAGGCCGGAGGAGGAAGATCACCGGAGGAGTGCCGCGGAGGAGGAGCGCACGAAAAATTGAGGGGGGGGGGGATTTGTGAATGATCGAAAAGAAAACCCTCGCAGCCTATATGAAACATTTAGCGACGTTCGAAAAGGACGTCGCTAAACGTTGCTAAACGTCGCTGAAATTTAATATACGACGACGCCGCTTAAATTGCGTCGCTACGAGTCGCTACATCAGCGACGCATACCGACGAACTTGCGATGCAGGTTCCCATTTAATAAACTGTAGTCGCTAGACGTCGCTTTTGGCGACTAATAGCGACGTATTAGTAAAACGTCGCTAAACCCCCAAAAATTAGCGACATTCTTTCTTGGAGTCACTAAATTCGTCGCTGATTTGACTTATTTTGGTAGTGCATCTTTATAGATGATATATTAATTTACTCCAAGAGTCAAGAGAAGCATGAGCAGCATCTATGGATTGTTTTAGGGACCTTGAGGAATGAACGACTTTTCGTGAAGCTTAGCAAGTGTGATTTCTTTCTCAAGGAGGTATCATTTCTTGGACATATCGTCACTGGAGACAACATATCGATAGATCCGAAGAAGATCACAGCAGTCAAGGCATGGCCCGCTCCCACATCAGCTTCCGAGGTGAGAAGTTTTCTTGGACTTGCGGGTTATTACCGAAGGTTCGTAGAAAATTTCTCTCGAATAGCGGGGCCTATGACTCGACTAACTTGTAAGGATCAGGAGTTTGTATGGACGGACGAGTGTCAAGCCGCTTTCGATGAGTTAAAGAAGCGCTTGACCACTGCACCTATCTTGACACTACCATCGGGCCCGGAAGGATTTGTGATATACAATAATGCATCCGGGAAGGGATTAGGATGCGTATTGATACAACATGGTCATGTAGTAGCATATGCATTGAGACAGTTGAGGGTGCATGAGAAGAATTATCCAACCCACGATCTAGAGCTCACAGCGGTTATCTTTGCGTTGAAGATATGGAGACACTACTTTTATAGCGAGAATGTAGATATCTACACTGATCATAAGAGCCTCAAGTACGTGTTCAAACAAAAAGATTTGAATATGCGACAACAACGTTGGATGGAGTTGATGAAGGATTACAAGATCGAGCTATATTATCATCCGGGCAAGGCTAATGTGGTGGCAGACGCATTAAGCCATAAGCCCATGGCTCAATTCTTGACCACACATAGAGAGTTGATTAGAGATTTGCAGCAGCTTGGTATTGAGGTAGTATTGCCTGGAGCGGATGGCGTATTAGCCAATCTCCAAGTACAATCGTCTCTAGTAGAGAGGATCAAGGCGGCATTGCCCACAGATGCTAGATTTCGATGGCTTAGAGAGAGGACTGAAGCAGGAGAGCAGACGGTATTGAGGATTTATTCTGATGGGACATTGTGATATGGTGATCGTATTTATGTTCTTAATAGAGAGCTACGACAGGAGTTGATAGCGGAAGCACACAGTTTGACTTACTCTATTCATTTCGGAGGAACTAAGATGTACCGGGACTTACGACAATATTATTGGTGGCACGAAATGAAGCGGGAGATAGCTCGTTTCGTGGCCAAGTGTTTGGTATGCCAACAAGTGAAGGCCGAGCACCAGAGGACGGTCGAATTATTGAAGCCGCTACCCATTCTCGAGTGGAAGTAGGAGCATATTATGATGGACTTTGTTACGGGATTTCTTCGGAGTCCTAGTGGACGAGATGCATTATGGGTGATTGTTGATAGTCTTACCAAGTCAGCCCATTTCTTACCTTTCAGAGTGGGATAGTCCACATAAGTTTTGGCAGATATGTATATGAAGCAAATAGTGAAGCTACACGGTGTACCAGTTAACATCGTATCGAATCGTGACTCGAGATTCACCTCGCATTTTTGGAAAAGTATGCAAGACAGTTTGCGTACGTATTTGAAGTTTAGCACGACGTACCATCTGCAGATAGACGGCCAGTCAGAGCATACTATTCAGACGCTAGAGGATATGTTGAGAGCGTGTATGCTTGATTTTGGCGGATCATGGGAAGACCACCTTCATCTTGTGGAGTTTTCCTACAACAATAGCTATCAAGCGGGCATCCAGATGGCTCCGTTTGAAGCGTTGTATGGTAGAAAGTGTCGATCTCCTGTTTGTTGGAGCGACATAGGAGAGCAGCAAATATTGGGTCCCGAGTTGGTTTTGTGCACAGTGGAGAAGGTGAAGAAGATACAAGACAACCTGCGAGCAGCTCAGGATCGACAGAAGCAGTGGGCCGATAATTATCGTCGACCCTTGGAGTTTAAGGAAGGCGACTATGTTTTCTTGAAGATATCCCCCACTAGAGGCACGATTCGATTCGGAGGACGTACAAGTTGAGTCCAAGATACATCGGCCCTTTCGATGTCTTGGAACGTGTGGAAGATATTGCCTACAGATTGGCATTGCCACCGTCGTTAGAGGGAGTGCATGATGTATTTCACATCTCTCAGCTGAGGAGGTACGTGGCAGATAGCAGTTATGTGCTCGATCACTCCGAGATCACTGTTGGACCGAGCTTGTCGTACCAAGAGCAATCGGCAGACATCCTTGACCGCCGAGTAAAGGTGTTGCGGAATCAGTCTATACCATTGGTTCGTATGGAAGCACAACTCGCCGGGAGAGTCTACTTAGGAGCGTGAGGACGACATTCGGAATTGCTACCCGCATTTGTTCGAAAACCAAGGTACAATTTTCAATCGTTAGCTTCCTTTATTTTCGTATTGCATTGCATACCCCCAAACGTTAGACTATAATTTCGAGGACAAAATTCTTATAAGTTGTGTAGGATGTAAACCCTATATTTTATGAATATTGAATAATAATTATTTAAAATTTATTTATGACTTTTATAAAATTTTATATATTATGAGTGATTATACTAGAAATACTACACAAAAGAAATTATTACGTTTAAATATTTGCTTGATATTCTTTTATATAGCCATGATACCCATAAATTAGATATTAACACATATAGATAAATAAGCAATTATACAACTTGTAGAAATTAGGAATATGTGTACTTTTTATATATGGGATTGCTAGCATATATGAGATGTATATGTAAAAATAAAAATAAAAAAATAATATATATATATATATATATATATCTATATATATATATATATATATATATATATATATATATATATATATATATATATATGAAAGCACTTAAAAATATATAAAAAATATATATATATATATATATATGAAAGCACTTAATATATATATATATATATATATATATATATATATATATATATATATATATATATATATATATATATATATATGAAAGCACTTAAAATATATATATATATATATATATATATATATATAAATATATATATATATATATATATATATATATATATATATATATATATATATATATATATATATATATATATATATATATATATATATATATGAAAGCACTTAAAAAAGAACAATATTTTACTGTTGTCGTGAACAGTAACATCCCCAAACCCGACCCTCACTCTTCCTATCCGCGAACAAAGAAAAGGCGCGGATTCAAACCTCCACGAGCCCCATCCAAATCTTTCCAGGATATTCATAAATCCTAATTCTCTTCAACCTCGACCAAATTTTAATTCAAATTCAGGAATTTATCAATTCGAAACCGAGGTATATCCAGATTTAAACAAGAGTACATCTACGCGCAAACAACCGAGGGAATCACCAAAAGTTTTCTAACCAAAAACCCTATCAAAACCTACTCGAGAGAGAGAGAGAGAGCCCTCCAACACAGAGCCTTGCCGATCCCCTGTGAATTCCTCCAGCCACCTGTAACCGGCGTACGACCACCTGAGTAGCCGCGGACCGACCCCGAACAGAGCCGTCTCTGTCACAGCCGAACCTAGGTACCCAGGTTGCGACCTATACTTCTTTTACTCTGCTCGATCGTTTTCCACTTCTACAAAGTCCTATATGAAGCCCATATGAACCTCTTCGATGCCCTTCAATTCGATCGGCCATTGTCGAGTTGTATTGCTCGCAAAAGTTTATGAAATATCAGGAAAATTCATCAAATCGAACAGACCTCAAAACCATCCAGACACCCGACTTGGAAGGCCAACCATGGTCGACCTGATATCAGGTTTTTGAAAACTAATTCAGAACAGTTGCAGACAACATATAGGAGAGTAAAACCCGTCTCATAGAATTGTTTTTATCCAGTATACGGAATGTTATTTGTCATTAAAAATCAAGAAAAACCTGTTTCGAAAACTAAAAATTATGAAAAAACCTACCGATACGGCGTACGCCCAGACATACCGGGCGATGTGGTCACAAACTAAAAGGCGCATATGGATGTTGCCGACATGTGGCAACTGACGGAACTCGATTTCGTTGCGTGTGCACGACGAAATCAGTACGTATCCGTTAAGGTACCCCCGTATCGACCTTTTACAAACTTGGCCCTAACTTCGTGTACGTTCATCATATCAAGACGAAACTTACGCCAACTGGACCGTATCAAAATTTTGGTCATGTGTGCTATATTTTGTCCGATTCTGAGAAGGTCGATCGGAACGCCTATTTGGCAGGCCCACGATCCGATCCAACGTGCAAAATTATACACGGCCCGCCAGAATCCAACTTTGGACATACGGTTGGGTTCGTCTCCTTAAACCTGACTCGTAGACATTTAGTTTTTAGAGACCATAGCCATTGGCACGCATTTCGGTATAAAACGAGTCCAACGGCGGACATCGTTTTGTTCCAAAATTACGATTTTGCCCCTGTTCCAAAATTTGACTTTTGGATAGGTGTTTTCTAGATATATCTTTTACACTGGGAATGTTCTTGATGTCTGTTACAGCATCCGAAGCTGTTCGTAGATTTTGAGATTTTATTGCTGACATACTTGATCGTTGAGTTGCCATTCCCGTACCACCAGGTAAGATACCTTGCCACCTTACTCTGTGATTTACTTATTCTTATTTTCAGTTATTTATACTTAGAATTTCTTATTTATTTTTAGTATTATATCACTGTACGTCCAAGTCACACTTGGGTGCAAGCGACTCCATCGGTCGTTTACTGCTTTTGGTTTTATTCTCTTGCATTGACTTAGCCTAGTGACCACCCAGTTATGATGAGGTATTGGTATACCTCATATGGCCTTGACACATGATCATCACGAGTTGTGAGTCACATGTAGGATACGTACTCGCATAGTCGGCTGGCCACCGATACGTATGAAACGTGCGACGGTTAGGAGTAACTACCAATAGAATTGCATGCTAGTGGATTTGGCAGTTTCTAGAGGTTCCTATGGGACATGGATTGACCCTACCAGGAATTGGGTAGAAAAGACAGTTCCTTAACGTATGGGCCACGTATGCACTTTCCCATTTCCTGATCCTGCTGGCCTCTGACATTCGATGAATGTTATGCTTTGAGGTCCCTGGTATCCTAGTGGGACCACACCTGAGTTTCCTACAGCCAGAGTGTCCATGCGTTGAAGGTTTGTTCTTAACTACATTATCACTGTAGAACTGGTAGGTACCCTATTGCATACATCCCTTTCTTTTCTATTATATATCACAGTTTACATAGCATGGTGTTTTCTTGTATCTTGTTACGTCCCTCTGAGGACCTGGTTGTCTCTCCAGGATTATACGAATTCCCGCAGGAGTACGGAGCGACACTGGATCCATCCTACATTGATGATGAGGCATCTCCCTCTGATTTCTAGCTTATTGATTCTTTGAGACTTTTTAGTGGATATTTTTATATTTTTTTCTTTCCATTTTACGGAGGTTGGACTCTGATCATTGAGACTATTTATCATAGCTATTTGGAGTGGGTATGTCCACCTGATTAACTCTTTGCTACACTCATTTATTATTTGTATTATTTTTTGTGTTGAGCTGTGATGAGATTTAGATGATTATATTCTGGCCTATGATTATTTATTATATATACAGCTTATGTACGTATACGAGGATTCCATATATTGGAGTATTCTTTGTATATGTACAGCTAGCATGTCTACGTACTCGGTCCTAAATATTTTGGGACTGGGGCATTACAATGACTGACAAACACGTCAGTCGAGAAAAATCTTTTTGAATCCCGAGCGCGCGATACTCAAGAAGATTGTGTCAGATTTGGTAATCATGACTGACAGCTGCATCGCACTATTTATCATTTGGCATGGGGTACTCATTATTTTACAGAATTAAATAAAGCAGAGGGCACTAATCATCAAATTGTGCCAAGCGCCATTTGTGACTAGGCGCCATTCAATCAAATCATCCAGAAGCAGTTAGATGATGTGGCGCACATGCCACTAATCTCGAAGAATGTGTACGTGATACTGCCCATGACCAAACACATCTCTCTCACAGAATGCCACGTGTCCACAACAGTTAAACCAACCGTTCGCGTAACTGGGTGAATGGCACGCCAATTGCAGTATGCGCCAATCCGGATAGCTACTTAACGGTTATCTCTAAACTCTATAAATAGAGTTCTAAATCACTTCACAATCATCACTAATGATCATAATCTCCTGAGCAAGCTGTCGTAACACATTAAAGAGCTTTTGTTCTCCGATATCGTATCGTCCAAGGGATAAAGTGATTGTCTTCTAATCAGATTTCTACAGTTGTACTTCTCCAGAATCAAACTTGTACTTTGTACTTTTTATTCTTAGTTTGTAATTAAACTTTTATTTTTGCAAACAAAATGGTGACTCATCTGGGGACGACTATTTACAAGAACAAATATCTTTATTATAAACTTAGAAAAGAGTACAAGAGTACAATTAATTTATTGGGAAGTACAACTATAGGAATCTGATCAGAAGACGATCACTTTATCCCTTGGACGATGTGATATCGAAGACATGAGCCTCTGGAGGATGCAACAGCACTTTAGTAGGAGATTATGATCATTCTTGATCTTTTGAGATTAATTTGAAACTCTATTTATAGAGTTCTTGAAATAACTATTTAGCAGTTATTCTGGGTTGCACGCTCTTCAGCTAGCGTGCCTCCTATTCACTTGCGTGAACGGTTATACTAACTGTTGTGGACGCGTGGCATCGTTTGATTGAGATGCGCATGGTCGTGGGCAGTATAGTGGGCACGTTCTGCAAAGTTAGTAGATTATGCACCACGTCACTCTGTTCTGAACATTGTTTGATCACCTTGTGCAATCTTCATCAGGTTGCGCATGGCATAATGTAGCAATCTGTACGAGAGGTTACACCAAGTGCTGTAGACGCATGGCATCGTTTGATTGAGATATGCGTGGTCGTGGGCAGTGTAGTGGGCACGCTCTACGAAGTTGGTGGCTTGCGTGCCATGTCACCCTGCTTTTAAAATAAGAGTTGATCAAGTGGCGCCAACTAGCCAGGCTACGCATGGGCACAACTCAACAACTGGCACCTTTGACTAGGTCTTCTATGCTGTACTGATTAATTCTCGTGCCATATAATGACTTGCGTGAACCTGCTGTCATTATTAATTACATGCTGACAAAATCTTCTCGAGCATCATGTTGCACGAGATTCGAATGGATTTTCCTTAATCTCCGTGCTGTCAGCTGTCAGGCAATGATGATGTCGTTACAGCTTCTCGAGGAAGTACGCCACATGGTGCTCGCGCAACCTGACTCATGCGCAACCAGATGTTGGCACAACCTGATGCTACGCAACTTGATGGTTTGGTGCAACATAATGATTTGGCGCCATCTGATGATCGAACACTTTAATGGGTGGCACAGCTTGATTTTTAGCCTCTACAAGACCCTCTTCAAAGTTTTCGAAACTTTGAAAATATTTCAAAGTTTTGAAATACTTTGAATCATGCTAGTTTGTTTGGATTGCGCCAATCAACTGTTCAACAAAACTTCTATTTTTAAGCGCCAGTTGCTCAATGGTTTTGAAAAGGGTTTTTAAGCTATAAATAGCCGACTAAAGAGAACTTTTAACTTTTTACCGAAAGTTAATCCTCTTAAACTTTTTCATCTTCTTCTTCTAAACTCTCAAAGCTCCATCGACGATCGTCAATGACCCTAAAGAAGTCTACCGCTGCCAAGGGAAAAGCCATTGCTGGGTCTTCATCCTGTGTACCACCAATGAGAGCGCCTCGATACGCGCTACCGTCATCAAGAACTGAAAGAGCCAACCTGGTACTCGAAGGTGACCGTCGACTGAATAGACCGACTCTTTTTAGGGTTTTGGTCGACTTGGGCGTCTCACAACGTGCGCTACCTCTTTTTAGAGTGTAGGCATACTTCACAACTTGCGTCTTCTCTTTTTAGAGTTTTGGTTGCTGTTCACATATTGTTCGTCTTTACGAACTGTGTTGCGCGATTTTCAAATTCGTACTTTCTGATTTTGTGCGAATGCACATGTCAAAAGTAGTGCAACTTGAAATCATGCATAATACAGATGTCGCACAACGCAGATACTATGCAATACAACACAGATACTGTACGCAATGTAGATATCGCGCAACATAGATGTCGCGCACCATAGATGTTGCACAACATAGATGTCGTGCAACATAGTTGTCGCGTAACCTAGATGTTGCGCAACGCAGAAGTCGCGTAATTCATATACTGCGTAACCAGATGACGTGCAACATGGATATCGCACAACATAGATATTTTTGTGTGTGTTCTGCTCCATCTTTTTTTGAGATTAACTTTTTGTTGTTCTTCTTCTCTTTTGTAGTTGATCTTAGAGAAGACCTTGATGCTAAGAAATATGCTTCAGCTTTCACTGTATCAGAATATAAAGAAGACTTATCTCATGTCTCTTATCCTCAATATGATGCACCTGAATCCAGAAGGGCCATTCTCACTGCTCAAGAAAGCTGGTTATGTCTGATGAATGGTGAACCTTTGGAAAGTGTAGATAATGTGACCCATAAGAAATCGACTTTCCTATTTGGAGATGCAGTGAAGAAAACATCTCAACCAAAGACCAAGAAAGAAGAAATGATTTATCAATATAAGGGCAGAATTACATATCTGACTGAGATGTCAAGACATTTGTCCTTGTTTCGATATGAATTCTCCAGTTACCCTCGACGGATGGCCTGGGACATGACTCCCATTCAGCAAGCCAGAGTCGGGAGAATATGTTATAAGTTAGGTCCGCAGAGCAAGGATCTATTTTATAGTACTTCAGATAGGTATAGTTCTCATCTCAGGGGCTTGAAGCCGAGTTTTATACCTCTAGAAGATTCATTGATGCTTCTTCCCTTCAAGGTGCCCATCTTTGCAAATACATTTGCTAAAGCTGAAGAAAGATACCCAGATCAGGCCATGCGTTTAACAGGCCTAATCAACCCAGACATGAAACGTTGGAGCAGTTCAGTGATCTGGATTCTAGATCAGTTCAAGGATAAACTTCTTGAGCTATAACTCAATGAGACTGTCTGGACTACTATTCATGGCTTTCGTCCAAATGCTCATATGTTCTTGGCTCTGATTGAAAGATACAATGACAGAATTGGTACCTTCATGACCCCTCACGGGAAAATTAGTTTTGCATTTCATGAGATGAAATATCTCTCACATCTTCCAATGGGTAACAACCCATATGAAGAGGGTGTGTACCCACTAATGAGGAACTGGATATCCTTTCTACAGAAAACCCTCAGATGGTGGCTGTGTTCGAGGAGCTTCTATGCCATTATAAGATATGCTCCCTTTACTACAAAAGCGCTTCTGCAGGGACTTGTTATACAACTAAGTGGTTGCCGTATTTGTTTTTAGGACATATCTTTGAAGACAAGATAATCGAGAGTCAAGCTTGCGATCCTTGTTTCTTCCAACCGTTCAGTCGTAGCGATATAGAAAAATTGATGAAAAGTCCAAGCATACAGATAATATCTTGGATGTGGATTGACACCCCTTCAAAGCTGGTGCTACTATTGAGAATTATCTCAAACAGGGTTGCAGATCCATGTCAAAAGAAGCCCAATAGACAGGTTTTCTTGCTTTATGGCTGCGACGGTTTGTGGTTTCAGGGGCCAGTACAGTCGATAGATTTCACAAAGGCATATTATTTGTTGCTGTGCGTCTAGTATTTGGCCACAAGATGGACATTCTTTTAGTGATGACTTGTCGTCTAAACGCAGGACTGCCTTCTTTTGTAGACACTATGCTGCACGATAAGGCTGTTCGGTTAGATTTCCCCCGTACTGAAATGCCATATACTTATTTGTTCGAGTGGTTATTGCTACACCATCCCAGTTTGATGGACCCTGATATGGGTGAAGTTGGGGTTAACTTCATCAGGCGTTATTCCAATGCTCGTTGGAATATAAACGCACTTTCAGAATGCAGACGAGCTTTGAATCGAGGATCTGGTTGGAGATTTCAATGTGTTCCCTCTCCTCCAGGATATAAGAATCTTCCTCCACAACTGATGGACTTAGAAGCAGCATCTCTTCGTCTGTCCCAGCCTATTTTTGTATGGTTGAAGATAATCCGTCCGTCTCATCTAGTATATCGATTTGAGGAGGAGTGTTTTCTAGAACCATATTTACCAAGTCGATTCGTTCGGCAGTTTGGTTATGATCAGCTGCATGTGGGCTATATTCTCGATGCCCCATAATCTTGCTCAGGGTTCGCGTATGCTATACACATATATGAATTTCTATACTTCGGCAAATACTTTTGCCGAAAACTTTCATCTGGCCCACAGTTTTGCTAGTGATAAGCGATCGAGGGCTGGAGTTCGTACTGCAGAGATGTTCAGAGATGCAGCAAATCACGACCCTGCCGATGATCCTCTGGAAGCTTCTCTTATAGGCTTCCTAGATGAAGTAAACGAGCCGTTGGACATATCATTGAAAGTCCAGAAGGAAAAGTCTCCTGCTAAAGGACTTTAGAAGAGAAAGGCTGGAGATTCATCTGCTCCTTCGTATCATGATGATCTTCCTTCTTCTCCTAAAGCATCAGAGAAGAAAAAGATGAAGACTACTTTGATCATTAATGAACAGTCTTCTACTAGGACGACTCGGTCCCAGTCGAAGCAGATACATATTGGGACCTCTCTTCGAGAAGGAGAAATAACTCATTCTTCAGTTCCAAAATAGAGTGGAGCCGTCCAAGAAGAAGTGCACAGAATACTAGATGACCTTAATGAGGTCGAAGAAGAACCTGTAGCACCTCTGCTATGGAAGACTAGAAGAAAATTGTTAGTGACTCAAGCAGAACGTCGATCCATTGACGCTTCTTTCCTCCAAAAGGAATTTGACATATCATTACCCTCAAAAGAGGATCTACCCTCTCAAAAAGGTAATTTCTATGTTGTTAAGCAAAATTTTGATATATGAATGATATTCATTTATTCTTTTTCATCTGCAGACACTACAACAATTGATATTCTAGTCTCAATTACTACCGAGGCAATTCCAGGATATCGAGTGGTACGGACAACTGTTTCCATAACTGCCCTGGCTGCGGCAGGAGTAACATTGTCATTCCCTACTCCAAATATCCCAGAACCCTCCAGAGAAGAGTTGCCTCCTATAGAATCTCAAGCTGGAACTGCCGATCTTCCGGCCACCCAAACTCCTACTCGTTCTCAAGAAGATCGAGAGATGATAGATGCCCTCCTGGATTGTGACTACGGTAATATTTCAGTCGGAGATAATTCTGCAAGTATAGCCGAAGAAGAACCAGTTTCAGTAGATGTCCCACTGGTATCAACTAAAAAAATACCATATAACTGTTGAAGATGAAGAAAATTCAATTATTGAGGAGAGACATCCAAGCCTGAAAACTAATAAGCCTGAAGATAAAGAAGAACAAACTACGACTCTTGAAGATGTTGGGAATGATAAAGATCCCAGCACTGTGGTTGTAGAGACTCAGACCCCTACTGAACAAATCCTTGAAGCTAGGGATCCAGAAGAGATTCCCCCAGTTAATCAGGCAGAATCAGGGGCCGGAAGCAGCCGTTTCTTATCAGGCAGTTTCGAAGCTAGGAGTAGTCTGGCAGCTGTGTCTGAAACTACCATGGCCAGACTCCGTTCTGATCTGAACTGGTCCCATGAAACCCTATATGTATTGCCAGGATCAGGTAAAATTTTGACTTTTATTTACCTTAATTCCTGTAATTTATATGTAATGACTGTGCATCTTAATTACAGTGGGTCCTGTGGGGACACTTGCAAAAGCTGCATAGACCACCTTCAGTTTCAGCTCGACCATGGCTCCTCTGGATATGGGGCCCCAAACTGGAGAGGGAAGTTATTCCATGATGCCAGTACTCGGATCTCCTGGTGTACAATTTGTAGTTCCTCCAGTTACTTCAGAAATAAGAATTCCAATAGAAGTGGCTACCCCGGGGATCTCAGCAATGAATAGAGCTGTTGTCGAAGCTTATACTAATTCTTTCTTCACTTCTCTGAAGCCTTTAATTCAAATGGTCATGGAAAAGGACCAGCCTTATGAATCAGTAAGGGGCCCTTCCTCCTTCATCATTAGAGCTATTCGTAAGATTGGAGATTTGGATAGAGTCAATTATTTATATCATATTTTGAATGAACTTGAAGAATCGATCAAGTCTTACAAAGATCTAACAAGAGAAAACATCCAGAAACTTGTAGATAATGAATGCAAGGTGATGGCTTGTGAAGCTGTAATACGAAAAGCAGAATTTGAAGCTTCTATGGTAGCTTTCTTACAGCGTTCTGCAGAGTTAGAATCTTGCATTGTCGAAACAACTTCTTCTGTTGAACGTTATAAGACTGAAGCTACAGGGAAGGAAAAAGAAGCTGCTGAATATCAAGTTCATCTCCAAGAACTAGAAATTGAAATAGCTCGGCTTCAAGGAGCAGCTAAAGCATCTCGACAACGCAAAAAAGAAGTATTGGAGATGCATCAAATTGCTGCAAGTCAATTAGATGACTTGAAGAGGCAGCGGGATGCACTTTTCCAAATCGAAGGTGTGGAACTGGAACGTCGAGCAGAACTGCTGCAACCTTTTGATCCAGAATCCAGGAGAGCTCTCGCAAGACAAAGGATACTTGACTCCAGAGTAGAGAGGGCTGAGAATTTGAAAAGACTGATCATTGATCTCAGCACTCAGCCTCCCCAATGAAGCAATCTATATGATCTTTTTGTCTTCTTGCCTTTCAAATGATGTATATATATTTTTTTTACATTTTGAATATTATGGCAATAAAATAATGCTCTTTTTTGTGATTATATTACTTATTATATACTTATAATAGATATAAGTAATAAATAAAGGTAGGAAAATATGTTCAGAGGTATCGGACATGACATATTCCCTAAAAGATAATAAAAATATTAGTTATGTCTGTCAGAGGTAATGTGGACGTGACATAATATAACTCAGAATATTATCATTTCATAAGACAACTTTATCAGAGGTAATGTGGACGTAATAAGTCGCTGATATAAATGATAGAATTCAGAGATAATATGGATGTGAATCTATTGATATAGAAAATAGAATTCAGAGGTAATGTGGACGTGAACTCATTTTTTTCTATTGATGATCTTCAAATCGGTTAGGACTTAAAGGCATGATATCATATCTAAAAAGACAATATCTGATGATAATATGGATTTATCATAAAGAAAAGATATCTTTTAAAATAGCTGGGTTTCAAAAGACAGGATTGATGATTCGTATAGGCTCTACTGGGGATTTTGAGAGGAAGGGTATTCCTGACTCTGGAGATACCAGAACTCCTGTTTATCTGTTTCAGGAAGGCTTTTGCTGACAAATATCGGTTTTAGGGAAGTTTCATCTCCAACATTGACTTGAACCAACTAATCTTCAGTAGGTGGCTCATGTTGCTCAAAGCGAAGCTCCCATTGAGTATCCATCCTTTGTGCCCAAGGATCAGATTTAGAGGCTTCGACAAAGTCTTTGTCATCTTCCGAGAACTCGACAGTTACCATATTGGAAGATAGAGTCACTCGATGGACGTGCCCCACACTGGTGTCTGAATCCTATGAGATATAATCAGAAGATCGTTCTTCTTCATCGAATTCAGAGGCTTTTGGAGTCAGAATTGGTGAAGTATAACCTAATCCCCGCTTCGTTTTACTGTATTATTGTTATGATTTTCCTTTCGGAGCAGGAATACGAATAGGAGTTTGCCTTCCTTTGCCGCCATTGAGACCAGCTTTAAAATTATAGCCCATCTTTTGAATGATATCTTTTGATTGCTGACTATAACGACGTAGTTGAAGTCTTCCGTTATTGTGATTTTCTTCTTCACTATCGGGCGTGATCTTCTGTTCTGTTCCTTTACTAAAAAGTATAGAAAGTTCATCTTTCTTCTTGGAAGGAACTAAGAAGAAGGAGTCCTGCATAGGCTCGAGCAATACTTCATTTTGGGAAGCTTCAACTGCTCCTATGGTAAGTGGTTCGAAGTTATCTAACATTTTTAAATAACATCGAGTATAATAAAGAACATCAGTATACTGTAAAGGAGATGCTATTTTATTGATTTGTACATTATCATTTACAACATGATTCTTAGCCTTAATAGAAGGCTTAGTAAGGTTGATAACCAGAGGAGGAGAAGGAGAAGAAGAAGGTGAAGGTTTGTTACGACGAAGGTCGATAACAAGAGGCTTAGAAGAGGTGAGCTCCCTTTGTTCCCTTTTTACAATAGGAGGCTGTTTGTTATGAGAGGAAAGATGTATAGTCAATGTCTGAGAAGTAGAGGGATGAGTAGTACGTCCTTTGACGGGGATCATGAGAACATCTTTTGAAGTATCTTTCTGATCTTCATCACTATCCATCGCCAATACAATTTTAGGAACACCTCCTTGTACATCCGAAAGTCCGTACAATACGCTTCAATGCCCCTGAAAGGATTTAGGTCGGCTACTTCCTTTTGGACTTCTCCATTGACGTCCACATATTTAAAGCATTGATATAAAGTGGATGGTACAATATTATGCTCATGCAGCAAGGGTCTTCCCAGCAAAGCATTATAAGAGCCATGATTATCGATCACGTAGAAAGTAACCTTTGTACGAAGATTGCCTATTTGAACTTTCAGGCGGATCTTTCCCAAAGGTTCACTTCTTCCAGAATTGAATCCCAAGATTTTCATGATGGTTGTTGAAAGATTGTGTACATAAATCTTTAATGCATCTAGTAGAGTCTTTGGCATGATGCTAAGTGCATACCCAGGATCGATCAAAATGCGATCAACCTTCATGGTATCGACATATCCCGTAAAGTAGAGGGGTCGGTCATGACGATTATCTTCCAACATCATATCAACTTGTGTAAAGGTGATGTTTGGCATCAGCTCCATCACACTATGACAATGAAGGCATGTTATAGGTTCTTCTTCTGGCTTCTTGAGAAGTGCTAGACAAGTATCAGCTTGCATCAAGGCTTCACTTAACGTTTCCCGAGTTTCCTTCGAAAGACGGAGTAGCTTAAAAATTGACAATCTTGTCGGGGTATTAGCCAGCTGAGCCAGTATATCAAAGTTATACGGCTTCTCAAGTCCCAAAGTTGGAGTCTTCTTCAATACTTTATCAAAATGGATAGGCCGTTTTCCTTTGTCGGCTGTCATCAGTTTGGGAAGAGTTGGATCAATTGGAGGTGATAAAGCTGATGGAACATTGACAGCAGGAGAAGATGGTGCTTAAGGAGCCTCTAGAGCTGGAGCAAGGTTTTCTTGATCTTCTGAATAGTCTTTTAGGTAAGGTTTCCCAGACTTGGTACCAGTTAAGACTTCTTCTTCGGATACAGGCTCAAAGGACATCATATTGCAACTCTTTGCCTGGATCTTATTTCTGGAAGGTTTCTTTTGGCAAGATGGAGAGTTTGTTAAGTAACCCAAACCAACCAGAGATTGGTTGTGAGAAAGACATAGGGAAAGAGGTACAAGAGATCCCTTTCCAAGGTTCAAACCAGATGCCTTTTGTAGATCATATCCTATTTTTGTCATTAGTTTACAAGACTGTGGACTATACAGATGGAAAGCTGGTTGGTATTTGGCTTTTGACTTTGACAATGTTGTCTCAATAGGGAAAGAAGAAGAAAGATTATCTGCTATCGAGTTGAAGGTGGCAGTTAGAGGTGGAAGACAATGTTCACCAAATGAAATCATATGACATGATTTATTTTTAGTGGTCTTCTTAGACTTGGTGGAAGAAGATGGTGTTTCGAAGTCCGCCACTAAATCTGGATGGATCTATATAATTTCCCCTTTATCAGTAGATAGAGGAACAAGACCATCAGTTCGTGCAGGTGGAAGATTAACAATCTCTAGAGTAGTTCTCGGGATGGGGATGACACCGTCCTGCACAAATTGAGCCAGAAAATCTCCAAACTGTAAAGAGATGACATTAGCTGTTACCGTTTTCTCGTCTTGTTGGAGAGTGATTGCACCTGGATTGACCATCTCCTAAATTTTACCCTTGAGCACATAGCATGCTCGAGTTGGATATCCAATAAATATGTAGTAAACACAATATTTAGGGTGGTCAGTCTTACCAAATTCCTCTGGCCATTTTGGTTCTGGCAGTTGAAGTTTATTGCTCTTGATGAGACAATCAAAGATACTCATGATATCATCTTCATCAAAAGTGTAATTTTTTTTGGACATGGTGTCCTTTGTGGTGGTACTGTTGGGGTAGATATTGGCTGATTTACATTGATTGCTAGGGCTTCTTTGCCTTTGAAATTAATGGCCAAAGTATTCTTGCTTTTGTGATTGTTCTGACGGACACTATTATTTGGTGTAGCATGTTCATCTTTGTCAAGATTAGACATTTGAATACCTAATTGCTTGAACTTGTCAGCGCTCTCTTCTGCTGCTTTGGCGTTCACAATGAAGGAAGGTCAGTCCTGGAATTGTGTTGATCCCGTCCATATGATGATTATAGGCAACATGTTTGATTTACAAGTGTCTATAGTCAAAGCATCTAGAGTTCCGAGAGGCATTTTGAGTGCTTCACGGCGGAATCGTTCAATGAAACAATTAGTAGTTTTATTATGTCGTTGTTTAATTTTGATGAGAGCAGACATAGTCATGTAGTTGGTTTCTTCATAAAATCGTTCCAAGAACATTTGTTTGAAGCCAGCGAAAGAGGTTATACAACCATCTGGTAAACTACGATACTAGTCATATGCTGTACCAGCTAAACAGTCGACAAATACTCCTAGTAAGAAGAGCATCATTTGGTTGAAGTTGATCAGTCATTACTTCAAAGTGATTGAGGTATTGACTTGGAGACGTGCTGCCATCAAACAACATAATAGTAGGGGGCTTGTATTTAGGAGAAAATTGGACCTCTTTCCTATTCTATGGGATAGGGCGGTTTGATCCTAAGTTTCTGCAGGCCATCTTTCTGTTTGAAAGCTTCAAATTGAGTACGTAAAAGTTTCACGGCCTCATTGGTATCTTCTGTTGATTGCGGAGGAGTGGATTGATTTGATATGTTAGGAGGGGGTACCGCATGATAAGTACTACCCCCGGTACCAGATTGACTTGGAATAGCCTGCACAGGAATGGAAGCGGTGTGAGAAGACTGTACCCCCAGATCAATATTGATGGGAGCTGATATTGTTACGGGTTCCCGAGTCAGAATCAGATTCGCGACCGACAGAACTGTATGTTGTGCCATAATCACAGCATGCATGCCAGTCATCATCTCAGTCATGTTCTTCAAACTAGCCTCCAAAGCAGCAATTCTCTGCTCTTGACTGCTAGAGCTGGAAGTATCTTAATCTTCTGTGACGGCATAAGCAGTCACTTCTCTAGCCCTCGAAGATGAGCTAGTGGAAAGGATGGTCCTTTCAGAACTTTTACTGTCAGCATCAAAGTCATATAAGGAACCACCCCCAGAATAAGTGATAGGGATGTCCTTTTGACTGAAGGAATCTTGGTTAGAATCAAAGAAGATTTTTTTGACCGATTGTATCTTGGTCGGAAAGAAGATTCCTTTGACCGATTATTTCTCGACTTCTTGATCTAGTATATTGGTATACTCCTTCACCGGATTCATAAATCCGATCTAAGTACTGTTGATTGGGATTGCGGGATGTATTACGTCTTGGACGTTTTCTACCCCTAGTGCTTCGAGATGCCATGTTGACTAGAAGCATAGAGTAATTCATCTTCGTCTACTAGGATTAGTTCAGGGGTCTGAACATAATTCAAATGGTCAAAGACGAACCGCTTGGCGGACTGACAGTAGCATTTTATAACAACTTCATGGTGGTAATTGCATTAAGGTTCTTGCTGTTGGTCCACCATTGGACGTGATGGATTTGCAACCTTTCGCTTCTTTATTAAAAGTTCACAAAGGTCATTAACAGGATGAGAAGAAGTCACAGGAATATAGTCCTTGACGATATTCGGGACATGGTTCATATTCTTGAGGTACCCCGTACCTTGAGTGTACAAGGACGTGCTAAGCTGGTTAGCATAAGTCATAGGATCTTCCACCTCAGCATTCTTCCTCTGGTGCAAGTTAGCAACTGGTGCAGGTTGCACTTGATACATTTTGTGTTTTCCCGCGGTTGACCATGATTGGCACCTGTTAATATAGGTGCGCAAGTCTGACAGGGGAGCTACTTGGGCATCTACTTGAGATTTTGCCTTGTCGGGATCTTGAGATACATAGGGTTGGTAGATCCTGTCCTGACATCTTTGGAGTAGGCATAATATCCTTTTGTGTGGAAAGTTTATTCTGAATAGAATCCATCTTTCTGACAGAGATTTGGTTGTCTTTGTTAAGGAGAATAGAATTCCTATCTGAATTAACAGTACTTTTACCCAGTCAACGACTCGAGCAGAATGAGGAAAAGCTAAAGAGCGTTTCCCTTGATTTAGTGATTTCTTACTAAACTTCTGGTTTGGTGGCAAAGAGGGAGCCACTAAACAGTACTTCTCTTTACGTTGCGCTAGTGCAGAAATTGTGCAGGTTGCGCTAGTGCAAAAGTATGTGCAGGTTGCACCAGAGCATGAATAGGCATAGGTTACGCCAGAGCATGAACATGCGTAAGTTGTACCGGAGAGGAAAAGGCCAAAGGGAGCTTTCCTTTGTTTTGTCCAGCAGTGTGTCGAGACGAAGTCTTTTTCAATTTCAGAGTCGAAGAAGTAGAGGATTTAGCCAAAAGGCTGTTTTTCTTAGGTTGGGCCAAGGCAGTGATGGGCACAAGTTGCGCAGAAGCAAGAACAGGTACAGGTTGCGCCATGGAAGTAAAGGCCAAAGGGCACTTTCTCTTGTTTTGGACAACAGTATGTCGAGACAAAGTCTCATTCGATTTCAGAATCGGAGAAGTGGAGGGATTAGCCAAAAGACTGTTTTCCTTATATTGCGCCAAGGCAGTAGATGGGCGCAAGTTGCACAGAGGCAGGGGATTGTGCCGTCGAGGACTTAGGAGTCCAAACAGAGCGTGTCTTGCTCTTAACAGTGGCAATAGTGCGTTTGGCACCCCCAGCATCGATCATGGCCTCGTAGGCTGTCTGGTCGACTTGAACGACCAGGGTTTTCTGTGTCTTGTCGATTGACGCGGTATCACATTGAGTTGTCACTTTCTCGACGGAGGAGAAAGTCTTCCCCATCAGAGTTGCCATTTTGTTTGTAAGAACAAATGTCTTTATTACAAACTTAAAAAAGAGTACAAGAGTACAATTGATTTATGGGGAAGTACAACTACAGGAATTGATCAGAAGACGATTACTTTATCCCTTGGACGATGTGATATCGAAGACACGAGCCTCTACAGGATGCAACAACATTTTAGCAGGAGATTATGATCATTCTTGATCTTTTGAGATTGATTTGAAACTCTATTTATAGAGTTCTTGAAATAAATGTTTAGCAGTTATTCTGGGTTGCGCGCTCTTCAGGTTGTGCGCCTCCTGTTCACTTGCGCGAACGGTTGCACTAATTATTGTGGACGCTATGACATCGTTTAACTGAGATGCACGTGGTCATGGGCAGTACAGTGGGCACATTCTGCGACGTTAGTAGCTTGTGCGTCACGCCACTCTGTTCTGAACACTATTTGATCACCTTGCACGAGCTTCATCAGGTTGCGCGTGGCACAATGTAGCAACCTGCACGAGAGGTTGCACCAACTACTGTAGACGTGCAGCATCATTTGATTGAGATGCGCGTGGTCGTGGGCAGTGTAGTAGGGCACGCTCTGCGAAGTTGGTGGCTTGTGTGCCACGTCACCCTACTATTTAAAATAAGAGTTGATCAAGTGGCAACAACTAGCCAGGCTGCACATGGCCGCAACTCAACAACTGACGCCTTTGACTAGGTCTTCTATGCTGTACTGATTAATTCTCGTACCACATAATGACTTGTGCGAACCAGTTGTCAGCATTAATTACATGTTGACAAAATCTTTTCGAGCGCCGTATTGTGCGAGATTCGAATAGATTTTCCTTAATCTCCGTGTTGTCAGCTGTCAGGCAATGATGATGACGTTACAGCTTCTCGAGGAAGTGCGCCACGTGGCGCTCGTGCAACCTGACTCTGCGAAACCAGATGTTGGCGCAACCTGATGCTGCGTAACTTGATGGTTTGGTACAACATAATGATTTGGTGCCATCTGATGATCGAACACCTTAATAAGTAGCACAGCTTGATTTTTAGCCTCTACAACGACTTTCTCCTCCGACGAGAAAGTGATAACTCAATGTGATGTTGAGTCGGTCGACACGACGCAAAAGACTTTGGTCGTAAAAGTCGACCAAACTACCTACAAAGTCATGATTGGCGCTAGGGGTGCCAAGCGTGCCACCACTGTTGCTGCCAAGAACAAGGCGTGCGCCATCTAGACTCCAATGTCCTCCAGTGTACTAATCATGACTCCTGCGCAGAGCAAGGGAAAGTTCTCTATGGCCATTCCTTCTTCCTTATAAATTCTAAAATTGGTGGAGGGTGCTGTAGAAGCATGAAAATGAACAGGAAAGTCCATGCGGCTCAAAACAGAAGGAAGTCTCATGCGGCTCAAAAGTCCCTTAGAGCTTCATGCGGCTCAAAAAAAATCCTTTAGAGCTTCATGCGGCTCAAAAGTCCCATAGAGCCTCATGCGGCTCAAAAGTCCCTTAGAAGCTTCATGCGGCTGGAAAGTCCCCGATGGCTCCATGCGGCTCGGGAAAAGCCACGTGGCCCTATGCGGTTCAAAAATAGGCCTCTACAGCTGGCTATAACTGCTCTGTGCGGCTAGCTCATTAAATGCTCTGACGCAATACAGCAGCTCTGACACAAAAGATTGACAGCTCTGACATAACGGTAAAATGATGACTCTGACATAATGGCGTGCCCCTAGAGAGACGAAATTTTTTTTTATGGCTGGCACAATCCACCAATTCCAAAACTCCTTATGCAGATCCCTTCAATGACTTCCATGCGGCTCAGTTGCAGGCCATCCTTATGCGGTTCAGTTGGAGGCTACCCTTATGTGGCTCAGTTGGAGGCCATCCTTATGCGGTTCAGTTGGAGGCTACCCTTATGCGGCTCAGTTGGAGGCCATCCTTATGCGGTTCAGTTGGAGGCCACCCTTATGCGGCTCAGTTGGAGGCCATCCTCATACGGCTCGGTTGTGGGGCCACCCTCATGCGGCTCAGTTGTGAGGCCATCCTCATGCGACTCGATTGTGAGGCCACCCTCATGCGGCTCAATTAGCAGACCACACTCATGCGGCTCTGCCAGGATGCCCCATTCATGCGGCTCGCAGCATAAATGACAATTGGAGCACGTGGCAGAAGATTGACTAAGACTTATCCACACGAATTTAGCAACCAACAAATCATAACAATGCAGATTTATTGCAATCATCATAACTGCCCAGATCGATTTCCAACAAATAATGCAGATTTATTGCAATCATCATAACTGCCCAGGTCGATTTCCAACAAATAATGCAGATTTATTGCAATCATCATAACTGTCCAGATCGATTTCCAACAAACAAGATCAAGGCTAATCTTAACCAATCCCCAACTGCCTGCTCAAGGAGCAATTACTGCACACCTTACTTATCACATAGTCCTATAAATAGCAGAGGATTATTCCTTTGTAAAATACATAGAGTTATACGCACAGAGCCCGAACAGAGAGACTAGCAACCCCTGCACACACAAAGAGCATTTCTTCGCCAGAGCAGAAGCTACGTCCGATCGTCCAAGGAGTAAGGCAGAGTTGATATCACTTTCCCGAGCCTCTACTGTCACCCTCCAGAAAAACTAAACAATTTTACTTAGATTGCTTTTTGTAGGTTTTATTCCTAGGCTCTCTTTGTACGAGCGAGTTTGTATTGTGAATCAAAGTCCAGTCCTCCCATAAAACTGTTATGTTCTTTCGATAATCAATGGCAAACACGATGGCGACTCTGCTGGGGACTAACTTCTCCACTGCTGAGAAGTTGGTGACGCAATCGGACGAAGCCAAACTTGGCTCCACGCAACAGATGCTGGTCGTCCGCTTTGACCAGCAGGCGTTTGAAGAAATACTCTCCGACGGGAGTGCTGGCCCGGTCCAGAAGCGAGCCCGTACGAAGAAGGCCCACAGGGAGTGGAGGCCCAAGACTTTCGCTCCTTCCCTAGCTCTGGAAGAGACGTTCTCTGCTGCCCAAGACGGTGGAGAAGACTCCCATGCGGCCCCACTTCAGGCCACAGAGACCCTTGCTGTTCTCAAGTCCGACAGAGAAAAGCACTACGATGCTGGGCTTGAGGAAGCAAATGGGGACTCTATGTGGTCCAGGAAGAAACCGCATAAGGGTGCCAGCCACATGAAGAAGGCTAATGGGCCAACAATTCCAGCCGTATGAAGGCTCATGCGGCCACTAAATCCAGCCGCATGAATGTTCCTGCGGCAGCCAAATCCAGTCGCATGAATGCTGATGCGGCCAGAAAATCTAGTCGCATGAATGCTGATCGGCCACAAATGCCAGCCGCATGAAGGCTCATGCGGCCACTAAATCCAGCCGCATGAATGTTCCTGCGGCAGCCAAATCCAACTGCATGAATGCTGATGCAGCCACAAATGCTAGCCGTATGAATGCTGATACGGCCACAAATGCCAGCCGCATGAATGCTCATACGGCCACCAATCCCAGCCGCAGACCATCTGCTCCATACGACTCGGGTTCAGTCTTCGACCGCCTCTCATGTGGTCATGATCTCGAATGCCCTTATAAAGATGTGCCAGACTCTGTGTGGCACAATTAGGACTCTTCCTACTATGCGCCCTTGGGTGCTAGAAGAAAAAAGTCTAGGGCTGTGCGGGCTCGTCGAGCTCAGTCAGCTGTCCCAACCTCTGACCATCAGAGAGCTCTGCTTACTGTTAGGCGGGCCTCTGATGGAAAGTTGTACAGAACCGACCATGTCCAGCCTCCGGCGGCAAACGGACAGAGTGGTTCCCAAGAGTCTCCTAATTAGGAAGCAAACATGGTGCCAACACATTCGTGTGCTCGGGACACCCGGGCCCACAAAAAGAGTGACTTACGTGATATGATTCGTCACAAGCGCAAGGAAAGAGAAAAGAACTTGGTGTGCAGAGATTCCTTTTATGGACATCACTGCACTCAAGTCATTGTCAACTGCTACTGTAGCAAAGCGGCAGTACGAGAGGACCGACAGTCCGTCTTCCAACGACTGCAGCAGTCAGGACCGGTCCTGCAACAAAGCTCAGGAGACGAGGCACTTCATGTCGCCTCCTGCAATTCTGCTCGGAAGATCCCTACCGGCAAGACGGGGAAGAAGATAATTGTTTCCAGCCCGACGATCTCTACTAGCGCGGCTAGGAAACTATCATCTAGGCGGTTGTCCACAACCACCACTGGAGGAGTTTATCAGGGAACCCGCTCTAAGACAAAATCTTCAACACTTGGAGATTCGTCATCTACATCTCTGGGGGCAGCACCCCTTCGAACGTCCACAACAATCCGGTGTTCCAAGAAGATGTACCAGGAAAAACAATCCGCCCACAGATGCAGTGGATTCGGACGTCCCTGAGGACGTACACGGGTCCCAAGACGAGGCAGCCTCCTATGCAGGGGTAGCACTTCCTCTGAGTCCGAACCAGAGGAGAATATTCCTACATACCCCGACGATTTCTCGGTACAAGGGTATAATTCAGAGGGCACCTTCTCCACCGTTCCTTCTATCTCTCCTCATGTGAGGATGGTGTTCATGACAAACAACGACCAAGACGGTCCCAGTGATCGCCAACGCATCGACACTCTGGAGGCCATACTTCATACCTTGGTCAAGTCCGTAGACGAGATCAAAGCGGCCCTACCAGCTCTGCAAGGAAGGGCGCCTGGCCAAACAATCTTAGGTCCCGCGGTCAATGCGGACTCAACCTCAACTGCACCAAACCCGGACGACAATCCTCCTGGAATGTCGGCTCCCACCGCTGCAGACGAGGCCAGACGAGAGGTCCAGGAGCTCCGGGCTATTTTTCACGCCCGAGAAACCGCCCAAGACCTCAGGATACGACAACCGTATCCTGCTGCATGGAGAGATGTCCCCTTCCCACCAAGATATAAGCCATTCAACATCAATCCATATGATGGGAAGACATTTGTGAGCCGGTACATCACCTACTTTGAAGTCACTGCCGACCATCTACCTCATGACGACGCCATCCTCATGCGGTTGTTCATCGGGGCATTGGAGGGAGAAGCATTTGATTGGTACCGGCAATCTATCGGACAACTGCATCCATTCCTTCGTCGGCTTCAAAAACATGTTTCTTGAAAGGTTCTACGAGATAGGACAAGATGTGACAATGTTTACCCTCATGGACGTTGTTCAAGGTGAGAAGGAGCTGACAAGGAACTATATTGAGCGATTTCCCCAAACCGCGATAAAATTGCCCTATGGCAATCCAGATTCTTCCTTGATTGAAATCTGCCTAAAGAGGCTGCTTCCCACAATCAGCCTCTGGATGGGCGAAAGTCAGTTCAAGGACTGGAAGACTTTCATCATCAGTGCCACTAGCGCAGAAGACAAGTTGAAGAAAGCTCGCCAACTGGGGTTGCACATCTCGGAAGGAGAGGATAAGGGCAAACGACCTAATGCCAACAACAACAACGGTGGTAATTCCTCCAACAACCGAGACAACAAGGGCAAACAGGCTATGGTGGCCGATACAGCCCCAAAGCCCGAACCGAAGCCGGCAGAGAAGCAGTGGCCGAAGATGACTTACTCCTTCAAAGACAACCATGTCAAGCCCATCATTGACATGCTCATACAAGGAGATCGAATTCAGCTCCCTCCTCCAAGACGTGAACCTTGTCCTGCAGAGATGGAGAGCCCAAAGTACTGCCACTACCACCGCTACGTCCATCATGCTACTCAAGACTGCTTCCAATTGAAGCGGTATATCCAGAACCTGATCGACTCTAAGGCTCTGGCCATTGACTTTGAGGAGGTAACTGTGGCGGCCAATATGGTGTCCGTCCAATTCGGCAGCTTTCCTCCGACGAAGACTCAAGATAGAGTAGTACCCGTCCCCGGGCAAAAATGGAGGTCGCTAATCTTCTACCTCCCCGAGACCAGGCTGCTGGTCTAGTACCCCTCACCACATCACGAGGGGAGGTCATGTGGGTCCATCCGGACCTGGTACCTAAAGTGACTCAGCCCGCATCACCCTCCACCAGCAAGAAGAAGGGTGGGAAAGTCAAGTCCTATCGCACAATCTCGGTAGATGTTGAAGAAGCTACGGCCGTCGTCACCCGGTCTGGTGCACAATCCCAATCTACACCAGATAATTCGGCTGAAGATCATCAGCCGGCGGCTGCTGATGCTCCAGGACCTTCTCAGCCTCTGACGACCGACAAGCCTAGGCCGAAGGAGACTCGCTTTGACAAGCCGCTCCGAAAAGAGGCGCCCCATGGGCTGAAGAGGCCCTACAACTTTGACATCTTGGCACAATTGGCTAACACACCGGCCAAGTTGTTATTATACGAGCTTTTGAGGCTCTCTAAGGATGTTCGCGTTGCCTTGAGTGACGTACACCAAAATGCTGATGCTTATCTGGCTCAAGTCAAGCTCCCAGGGAGAGCTCGCCAGTAGATGCCCATGACAGTACTTGTACCGGTACAATACCCAATATTGTCTTTACTCTGCAAGACATGCTTATCAAGACCAACTTGTACGATCGCCCTCTGTATTACACTGGATACGTCGGCAACGTCAAGGTGGATCAGATGCACATTGATCCCGGTTCTTTGATAAGTATTATTCCGAAGAGGTTGCTTTACCATCTGCGCATCCCTATGTATCGGCTGACTCCTACAAGCACCGCCATCAGCGGCTTCAATTCTGGGAGAAGCAATCCCATCGAGAAGATTTGCCTGAAGTGCCAAATCGGTGACCTACAGTCGGAAGTAACCTGCTATGTCATCGACGCAGACACCTCCTACAATATTCTTCTGGGGTGTCCGTGGATACACGATTACATGATCGTGCCCTCCACATTACACCAGTGCTTCAAGTACGTCGACAAGCACGACTTCGTCAGAACAGAATTCGCTGACATCGATCCCTTCAAAGGGGTCGAATCCTACTATTCGGATTCCTGCTTGTACGAGAACTCGAAGAGGCACCTGATCAAGGAGGATGCTCAAGAGCAGACAGAGGCAATTGTGGGGCCAGAGGAACCCTTGAGAATCCATCTCCAACCTCGTAAACCAGGAAAGACGACACCTCTCACAGCCACTCTCCGTAGAGAAACAACGAGTCTTCCGGTGCTCACTGCACAAAAGGAGCAGATGATAATCCGACTGCCAAGGTCTGGCCAAGTGCCGAGGTCCACTATGGAGCCACTGACAATTAGGCTGCCGAGAGCTGGCCAGCAACAAACAGAGGAGCTCAATCCCTATGTCAAGCCGATGATGATTCGTCTTCCCAGAATCAGTCGACAGCCGAGCACTAAGCCGGGGACTGCTAGCGAGCCAACAACTCCCCGCCTAGCACCGAACACCAAACTGGGGGTCGCTAGTGCGCCAATGACCCCACGTTCGGCTCCACTAGTGGAGCCCCTGATGATTAAACTGCTCAGGTTGTCCTCCCAGTCTTTATTGACACAGGGGGTGGCCGAAGAAGAGTTAGAGATGGCCAAGTATGTAGCTGCTCACACTGATGTTCCGTCCGCAGATGATGTAATTCCACTGGAAAAGATACCTTACTTCATCAATAAAGGGCTATCTTTGAACTACCTCAAGCTTAATAAGCTTTGTACAATATATGCTATGGAACACGGTATAGGCACCCACCTACACACACAGGTGACAAATGTCTACACTGCAAACCAACTTACTCCCGTAGAAGATGCTTGCTTCATAGTCGAGAGAGAGGATCATCCAATCATTTTCGGCCGGAAGAATAATCTACAGCCCTTCATGATAGAAGAAGTTGATCTCGAACCCGACACCGGGAGACTGCCCCTTTATCTATATAGCTCCCGATCCAAATACCTCATGCAAAAACAGAGGTATGATCTGGAGACTACGCCAGGCTTAAACTACCACACTGGTCGACGGTTACCTTTGCAGTTGCCAGTCCCGGCTGGGAAACTACGAGATTATTACAACAAGACCAGATGTGGGCTAGGTTATGTTACTTCTGCAACAACTCCCGAGAGCTCGGATGAGGAATGTGACTGGCATTCACATTCAACCGGATCACCAACTTCTGATTCGGATGTCAGCATTGGGGACGTATTCAGGCAAGCTCTGTCTGTCAATATGGTACTTGCTGATGCCTACGAAGAAGACGAAGACGTACCCGAACTTCTCTAGTTAGAACCTTGGGTCAAACAACTATATGCACAGTGGGAGAAACGCTTCGAACTTCGTGAACCTCCTACTGAAGATGAGGTGATGCAAGTTGACCTCGGCGAGGAGTCCTCTCCAAAGCCAATCTTCGTCAGCAAAAGCCTGACAGACGAAGAGCGGGAGGTGCTTTTACAACTTGTCAGAGAGTACATTGACATGTTCGCCTGGGGCTCTGAAGACATGCCAGGGCTAAACCCCAAGGTTGTACTTCATAAACTCAACATTCATCCAGACGCAAAGCCGGTCAAGCAACAGCAACGACGGTTCCGTCCAGATATCATGAAATCCATCGAAGCTGAGGTCAATAAACTAATAGCCAGCGGCTTCATCCGGAAGAAGCAAGATCCAGACTGGGTCGCCAACATAGTGCCAGTCCTCAAGAAGAATGAGAAGATTCGAATTTGCATCGACTTCTAAAATCTAAATGAAGCATGTCCTAAAGATGAGTTCCCTCTTTCCATCACGGACATCATGATCAACAACACATGTGGCTTTGAGCGCATGTCATTCATGGATGGCTTCTCAAGATACAACCAAATCAAGATATTTTCTGACGACGAAAAGAATACATCATTATGAACACCGATTGGCGTGTACTGTTACACCGTTATGCCCTTCGGTTTAAAAAATACCGGCGCTGCATATCAAAGAGCTATGAGTATCATCTTCAGAGATCACCTACGTAAGATCGTGGAGTGTTATATTGATGACATCGCTGTCAAAAGCCGCTCTAAGGGAGACCATCTGCAGGATCTGAGGACAGTCTTCGACCTGATGCGAGCGCACAACTTGAAAATGAATCCTACCAAATCTTTCTTGGGCATATCTAGTAGAAAATTCCTGGGTTTTATTATTACTGCCCAGGGAATTCATATAGATCCGGAGAAGACGAAGGCAATCATGGAGATGGGTCCCCCGAAAAATCTTCGTGAACTCCGAGGCCTTTAAGGGAGGCTAGCTTACATCAGGAGGTTCATCTCCAACCTCTCCAGGCGATGTCAACCATTTACCCACCTCATGAAGAAGGGCGTCTTATTCGTATGGGATGAAGAGTGCCAACGCGCGTTCGACAACATCAAAGAATATCTGTCAAATCCTCCAATTCTGGTGGCCCCGGTTGCGGGAAAGCTGTTCTTGCTTTACGTACGAGCGATGGAGCATTCCCTTGGTACTCTACTAGCACAGAATAATGATGCAGGGCATGAAAAGGCTATCTATTATCTCAGCCGAATGGTGATAGGGCCTGAGCATAGATACACCACCGTGGAGAAGGAATGTCTTGCTCTGGTGTTCGCTATCCAGAAGATGCGATACTATGTTACAGGACAAACCATCCATGTCATATCTCGAGTTAACCCCCTCAGGGTTCTTATGACCAAGCCGGGTGCACTCAGCTCTCACCTCGCTACCTTGGCGATATTATTGTCTCCCTACGACATGATCTTCGTTCCGCAAAAGGATGTTAAAGGTCAAGCTCTGGCAGACTTTTTAGCAGCCCATCCAAGTTCGGAGTCAACCAGAATATATGAAGAGATTCCAGACGAGGTCGCCAATTCAAACATGGCTTCTGATGATTCCGTCTGGTGAATGTTCTTTGACGGTGCTTCAAGAACCGAGCCCAAGGGCAACATTATCATTGGGGTCGGAGTGGTACTGATTTCTCCTTCTGGCTTGGTGATCAACCGGGCATATTCCCTTACGGAACCCTGCTCGAACAACGTGGCCGAGTACAACGCATTGGTTATCAGCCTCCGACTCGCAAAAGAACTGGGGATAGAATACCTAGAGGCATATGGCGATTCACAGTTAATCGTCAATCAGATTCGGGATTCATATGAAGTTCATCATGAAGACATGATCCCCTATCATCAGGTAGCGATCGCCATCATTACGTCTCTGAAAGGGTTCTTCATAGAACATGTTCTGAGACTACGGAACATTGAAGCCGACGCCTTAACAGGACTGGCCGCTTCCCTGGCGATCCCAAAATATACTCATCATTTGGTGGACGTAATAGGCCATGAGCTGGTCTGTCCCAAGAACAATGTCCAATTTGCCGAGAGCTATTCTGCCCTGACGGTCGACGAGACACAGGATTGGAGGCTCCCATTTATCAACTTTGCAGTTTATGACATCTTGCCGGAGAACCCGAAAGAAGCCACCTCTATTAGAAGACATTCTCTCAGATTCTTCTATGATACAGAAACAAAGATGCTGTATCGGTGGTCATACGATGGATTACTGCTTCGGTGTCTGTCCAATACAGAAGCCAAAGAAGCTGTACGTGAAGCACATGACGGCGTCTGCGGGGCCCATCAGCCTGGTCCAAAATTACAAGACCGCCTTTGCCGGATGGGCTATTACTGGCCCAGGATGGTAGCGGATGCGATAGACTATACAAGAAAGTGCAAAGCCTGTCAGGTCTACGCAGATTTTATCCACCAACCATCCGAGTTCTTACATTCGACGGTAGCATCCTGGCCATTCGAAGCATGGGGAATGGACATCATCGGTCCGATCACTCCGCATTCGTCCTGAGGACACCGCTTCATACTGGCAATTACAGATTACTTCTCCAAGTGGGCGGAAGCTGTCCCGCTTACAAAAGTAAAGACATCGAACGTGATCAGCTTCCTCAAGCATCACGTCATTTATCGCTTCGGACTGCCTCGAAGCATCATCTACGACAACGGTCCGCAGTTGGCAAGCCACGCCTTCTATCGGTTTTGCGAGAAACATCGGATCTAGAATGTTGCCTAAACACCGTACAATCCGGCGGCAAATGGTTTGGCAGAAGCGTTCAACAAAACTATAATCAAGCTGCTCAAGAAGTTCGTGTCTTCCAACAAACGCGACTGGAATGAAAAGCTTGGCGAATGCTTATGGGCGTACTGTACTATAGTCCGAACGGCCACCGGGAACACACCATTCTCTGTGGTGTATGGGAGTGAGACAGTTCTCCCACTGGAGACCCAAATCCCCTCGCTTCGCGTCGCCCTCACCTATCGATTAACGATGGATGATAATTACCGTCGCCGGCTACATGAGTTGGAGGCCTTAGATGAGAAGCGCATGTTAGCTCAACAATGAATCGAGCTGTATCAAGCACGCATCTCGGGAGACTTCAACAAGAAGGTTAAACTCAGAACATTCCAAATGGGCGATCTCATTCTGGTAGTTCGGAGGCTGATGGTTATAACTCACAAAACCACTGGCAAATTCCAGCCAAAGTGGGAAGGCCCATTTGTCATTGAGGCTGTATTCTCTAATGGTGCGTACCGCCTCGCAAAAAAATAAAGACTTGCTCATGTTGCCCGTCAACGGCAAGTTCCTGAAGAAGTATTATGTCTAAACGACATCCTCCAAATCTACCGGACTGTTAAGTTATGTGCCCTTAGGTACCACTGAACTTACACTCTGGTCATCCCAAATGAATCTATATTCCATCTTCTGGATAGAAAGTCATGTATGATCTTACCTCTGAACTTCCTTCCCAAAAGAGCATCTTCCTTATGATCTAGTGCCCGCACTTTCAGTGCATAAACAGGGTAACAGATCCACAAATTTCCCGAAACAACCACGTCGATGTCACCACTGAGTTGTTTCACTTCTATCAAAAACAAACCACCCTCACGTAGAACTTTCACGTCCATATTACCTCTGAGTTGTTCTATGTACCCTTCATGGTGTCCACTCCTACCACGTCCTCATTACCTCTGAGTAGGAAGACTCCATTGAAGAAACCCTCATATTTACCACGTCCTCATTACCTCTGAGTAAGTATGTTGGCTTTCTTTATCCGTACCCAAAACCAGGGTACGCCAAGGAGAATAGGCCCACAAATGTCTACAGTTGACCACAAATGTCCGCAGTTGACCACAAATGCTGTACTAGGTCCCCTAGTACATGCGCCTCTTTTCTTATTATCTCATGCCTCCGGAACCCAGCTGTTCCATGGCATTCTTTCGTCCGATACCAAGAACTTCCATATCCACCTTACCACGGAGTTGTTCTAGGTATCCCTATCAAACTTATTATCCGTACTTAAAACCAAGGTATGCCAAGGGTAATAGGTCCACAGAAAAGCCCCAGTAGGGCAAACACATAAATGCAGTACAAGCACGACAGATAAAAGATGATGCAAGAAAAGTCATTTATTCAAATCAAGTCAAAAGTACTACATTCTTTGGGATCACGTCCTTGCCAAAAAGATGAAGAAACATAAAGAGAGAAAGAAAAGAAAAAGCCAACTATGGTTCGTCGATACATAATTCTCTAAGACGGTCCCTCAATACAGCCGTCGACCGCTCAAACCGCTGCTTGGCTCGGCGCTCAGCCTCCTGAGTCAACCGCTCTGCATCCTCCAGATGCGCGTGAGCTTGCCAGCCATCCACAAGCTTCTTCAAAGCACGCTCCAAGACAACAGAAGTTCGGGTGACTTTGTCGGCCTCCTGAACAATTACCTCTTTATCCGTGCGGGAGGCCTCGAGCTCAGATTTCAAGAAAGCTAATTTTCTCTGGAGCTCGAGGATCTGCTCCTTCGTGTCGATTATCCTGCGAGAGGCTGCCGCTTCCCGAGTAATACAATCCTCTCCCCGGCGGCTCAGCTGATTATACTGCAGTAAGAGATCGCGGAGGTCCTTCATTATAATCGGCTTGGACGATTCTCGTGCAGTCCTTACCTTCTCCATGGCAGTGATGAGGAAGGCCCGCTCCTGATCTATTGCTGAAGACAGATCAACTTGCCGCAGTACTTGAAACTGGGCCATAAGCTGATCCGCCTCTAGCAATTTGGGCTCCAAGAGCTCAACTATCCCTGCCCCACCAGGGAGGGTTCTAAGGAGTTCAATTCGGCCACGGGCGCATTGACGGGCCAAGGCAAAAGAAGTCCCCCTCTCTATGGCGGCCTCAACCCCTTGCCTCAGGTGGCGGTAGAAACTGTCAACAATATCCTTTGACGATTCATCCGGGATTTCTGAAGAAGACGACGTCAAAGAAAGAGTAGCTGGCAGTGTCGAAGAAGAGGCACCAGAACTTGATGCCCTTGCCACAAGAAAAACAAGTTTCGACCGAAAAGATGCTTGAATAGCGGCCAATTCCTCCTCCACAGCCCGAAGGATCTGGAGACTCGGCAAGGCGGACAAGTCGATCTCCGGAGCCACATGAACAGAGCAGGGTGCAGAGACCAGTTCTTCCTGCCCCGGCGGTTTTGTCGCTTGCTCTCCTAAACTCGATCTAGCAGGAGGACCCTCAATATAAGCTGGAGGAGGAGGAGGCATATTCTCTTCCACCAGATCCCCTCTGGCGAGCTCTCTCTCGATAATATCCGTTGTTGGCAGTAACGGAACAGGACCTGTATGTCCGGAGCAACCATCAATCAGCTTAACCCGAAGGATGTGATGATAGAGCAAATGAACCTCCTCACTGGTCAAAATTTGACTTAGCTTACCAGGGGAGAGTTGCTGGGGCTGAGGTTCGCTCTCAGCCACCGTAGTCTCTTCACCAGCAACATCTGACCCAAAGGCAGCCGGTTAATCTGCCCCAGCCACCCCGAAAGGAGATACAACTGGATCAGCGTCACCCGACTGAAATTTAGCAGTCCTAGGGACGGGTTCAGCAGAGACCATGTCGCCCTGGGTTGGAACGTCAACAACTAGAGAAACCTCGACCATCGCTGGGAGAATCCCGGCGGCAATAATCTCGGCACTCATATCTCTAACTAGAGTAGTTAGAGGCGGGTCGACTTCAGAGGCAGCAGTCGGCTCTGAAAAGTCGCCTTCTCCTGACGCCTACAGAGAAAAGAAAAGTGATTAGGTCATAGTACAGGAAAAAGAAGAGCTAAAGAAGAAGATGGTTGTAATTCAATTCACCTCCGAAACGGCATCATCCTCGCCTCTCTCCTTGATAAGCAGCCCGCGAGGCTTAAACACAGCCCGTTTTATGGAGTAAGTTATACCTCTAACGGCGGGCTCACGCCTGCTTTGCTTGCGCGAAGGACCAGGCACGACAGACGGCTGATCTGCCACCACATCTTTCGCAGGAGGAAGAGAGTTATCGGGAGCATGCTCGTCATCCTCTTCATCCCCGTCGGTAGACTCCGAGTCCGACACAGCAACTGTGTTCTCCTTCTTCTTCCTCGTCTTGGACCCCTTGGGCTTCTCTTCCAAGCCAGTACCAACAATAAAGCTGGTACCTGGGTCAAAATCGACAGGAGGGTTGTTCGCCATGACATGGTATAGAGCCGCCAAATACAAGATCTCCCCTGACTCTCCAGCATCAGGAACTAAGAAGCTGGTACGGGTGTGAACCGTGTTATAGTAGTGCCAGGCTCTGATACCGTCAAGGATGCTACCTTCAAAACCCAGACAAGAGCTGGGACTGTCCAAGAATAGCTGGCTATACCCAAACTGGCAGAAGAACCTACTGGGCAAGTAAGGCTCCAAATAGACAGTGTTGCGGTTGCGGTATACCAGGTAGGAAGGATGAATGTTGTGCAGCCAAAGGAGCATCTTGCCAGATAAGAAGTGGGGAGGCCCAATACCGTCAAGATGTACAACCCTCACTTCCTCAGCAGTAAATTGAGGAACAGATACGAAAAAAGTGTATCTGTCCACCCTCGCCAGTGCCATCCGACAGGCACTGACAGGTACGCATAGTCTCGCAATCCCAAGACATGCGACGATACTGGAAGATAAAAGCATCGTCAGCAGTTGTGCCATCTTCGGGGCTAGGCCTCATCAAGGATCGACAATGCATCAACAACCACCCCATCAGATAATGATAGGGTAGCTCAATGCGTTCAAAGTCCTTCGTTATGTCACGAGCGATGACCTTGGACGTGAAAATGCGAAGGCCACGATGTATGCTGTATACCATGGCCGAAAGAAGAGCTAGTCTGACCCCGAAGACCAGCTTTACAGCAGGGAGGATAACGTTGCGGCTGATCCTCTCAATAGAACCAGCCCCTCCTGAAACTACGCAATTCCATAGCCACACCATCAGGAATCCGGCCAGAAGAGCCTTCTCGGACAACAACTGAGTGTGTTGATAAAAATAAGCAAAAGAATCAGATTTACTCCCGAACCTGTCACCGGTTGTTCTTACCCTCTTGGCGGTTAACACTTGGTCCTGCATTTCCTTCAGAGTTTGAGGACTTGGGGAAGAAACCCGGCCTGAGGCACCGAGCTTAAAAAGGTAAGTGAGCCAGGCCTTTGTATGCGGAAGGTTTCCTTCCGAGCTGTCGTTCTTTTTCTTCGACAGCTGCTGGCACATGCTGTGATGATACAGCAATTCCCGGTAGACGACAACAAAGCCCGGGAACTTCTCCTCCAAATTGTCGAACTCTTCGTTCGTCGGAGTATACACCTCAAAGACTTCATCTCCCCAAGGCAGCTTGGAGATGTCATACATCTCGTGCAGAGCAAGTCCCATCTCCCCTACAGGTGTAAAAAAGGTCCCCGTACGACAGTTGTACATTTCCAGCAGAGCCATAAACAATTTCTTATTTATGGGCAAGCCATAGCTGGTGCCCCGAATAGCATGGTAGAGTCCAATCTCGCGCAGGAGAGTCTCGTATTTCTGCACGATCCACGTGGACAGGTTGGTCCACGAAGGGAGGGGGTGTATCCAACTCGGTAGTGATAATCGGCCAACGGGATAGGACCCCTCCCGAGCAAGCTGGTTCAGGAAAGTATCAGCTTGAGAGAACTTAAAGTTGGGACCCTGTACATTCAAGAAACTGCCCGGGGCCAACCCCATCACGTAGCGGCTGATCGGCACCCTGCCCACGTACACTGACCGCAGGTTATTGTTATAGTAAATTTTGCCCATAATCATCCCGTTCTGGGTCGGAGTCAAGGAATCCTCCATCTTTCTGTCCATAGGAAACATGTTAAACCACGATAGTGGGAAATGACGCTCCATCAGAGGAATATGGATCGCCATCCCGTCAGAAGTAAAACTCTAACTCTCAGATATGTCCAGAACTTGGGAGTTCTTTACAGTTAAGGCATCCCCGAAGAGGAATGCAGGCATCAAGTGTTTGCCCTCCAGCAGCCCTGAGTTCATCATACCCGAGATAAAGAAGAAGGACTGCTTTTAATGTCTCCCAGCCTCTCCACAGGTTCGTCTTTTGGAAGCTGGTTCACCACATACTCGACTATGTGGTCGAACCTATAGCCTACAGCAGATTGGGCGCGACCCACCAAAGTTCTCCAGCAGGATTGACTGGAAAATTTACTGAAAAAAAGACAAAACAAACAAGTTAGAAGATGGCCAGGGAGAACTGCTTAGTGTTTTCGAACATATGCGGCTCTGATCAAGCGGGTCCTTATGCGGCTCAATTTAATGGGGCTTATGCTGCTCTGTTTAAACGGGGCCTCATGCGGCCGAGTTCAGATGAGCTTATGCGGCTCTGTTTAGCGGGGTCTCATGCGGCCGAGTTCAGATGGGCTTATGCGGCTCTGTTTTAGCAGGGTCTCATGCGGCCGAGTTCAGATGAGTTTATGCGGCTTTGTTTAGCGGGGTCTCATGCGGCCCAGTTCAAGTGAGCTTATGCGGCTCTACTTCGAGGAAGCTTATACGACCCAGTTTAAAAGCGCTTATGTGGCTCTGATTTGATGGGGTCTTATGCGGCACAGTTCGAGGGAGCTTATGCGGTCCAGTTTGTAAAGTGCTTATGCGGCCAAAAGACGACTCTCACGCGGCTCGGACATGGGACATACCCCCATGCGGCTCGGACATGAGATGTACATGCGACACATGCAGCACAGTATGTGTATTCATCACAATGAACTTGAACAGTTCAATGAAGACGAAGAAGGCCCGCGCATAAAATGTGCGGCGTAGCCATGATGGTTAGGGCTTTGAGTTTATACAATTTCTCCCAATATCCTTACCATTAATGGCGGGGTGGACGTCAGGATGAACTGTGGACGCCTCAGTCGACGAGGAAGTCGCTCCTTTACCCTTCGCTGCGGCGCTAGAGGAAGCTTTGGGAGCCATCGGTGATCTAAGGAGAAGACGACGGCAACTAGGGCAAGGAAGGCTTGAACAAGAGAAGAAAGTAAAGAGTCTATCTCTAGAAATTACTCATACTTATAGGCGGACAGCGGGTTCGTAGACCGATGGACGCTTCGAACCACGTGCTGCCTAGAAGATAAAACCGACTCTTGGAATTTTATCCCCTCTCATGCAAAAAAGAGTGCTCAGAATCATCAAGGCAATCTAAAATATTTAATGCCGACTCTTGGGATCCTACCCAAAAGACGGCTTTAAATCAAAATAAATCAAGAGCAATCAATGAGACGCCTACGTGGCATGAAGGATAGCATACGGCCAGAGCAAATCCATGCGGCCAAAGCAGTCTATGCGGCCAGAACATCTATGCGGCCAGAGCAGTCCATGCGGCCAGAACATCCTATGCGGCCAGAGGAATCTATGCGGTAAGAAGAGCTTATGCGGACATAGCCATGCTTCTTATTCAAAGTATTTCAATTTTACAAATTGAAAACTTTGAAGGGGGTCTTGTAGAAGCATGGAAAAGAACAGAAAGTCCATACGGCTCAAAACAGAAGGGAGTCTCATGCGGCTCAAAAGTTCCTTAGAGCTTCATGCGGCTAAAAAAAAAATCCTTTAGAGCTTCATGCGGCTCAAAAGTCCCTTAGAGCCTCATGCGGCTCAAAAGTCCCTTTGAAGCTTCATGCGGCTGGAAAGTCCCCGATGGCTCCATACGGCAAGAAAAAAGCCACGTGGCCCTATGCGGTTCAAAAATAGGCCTCTATAGCTGGCCATAACTGTTCTGTGTAGCTGGCTCATTAAATGCTCTGACGCAATACAGCAGCTCTGACACAAAAGATTGACAGCTCTGACATAAAAGTAAAATGATGACTCTGACATAATGGCGTGCCCCTAGAAAGACAAAAAAAATCTTTGTGGCTGGCATAATCCACTAATTCCAAAGCTCCTTATGCGGATCGCTTCAAAGACGTCCATGCGGCTCAGTTGAAGGCCATCCTTATGCGATTCAGTTGGAGGCTACCCTTATGCGGCTCAGTTGGAGGCCATCCTTATGCGGTTCAGTTGGAGGCTACCCTTATGCAGCTCAGTTGGAGGCCATCCTTATACGGTTCAGTTGGAGGCCACCCTTATACGGCTCAGTTGGAGGCCATCCTCATGCGGCTCGGTTGTGGGGCCACCCTCATGCGGCTCAGTTGTGAGGCCATCCTCATGCGGCTCGGTTGTGAGGCCACCCTCATGCGGCTCAATTAGCAGACCATACTCATACAGCTCTTCCAGGATGCTCCGTTCATGCGGCTCACAGCATAAATGACAATTGGGACACGTGTCAGAAGATTGACTATGACTTATCCATACGGATTTAGCAACCAACAAATCATAACAATACAGATTTATTGCAATCATCATAACTGTCCAGATCGATTTCCAACAAATAATGCAGATTTATTGTAATCATCATAACTGCCCAGATCGATTTCCAACAAACAAGATCAAGGCTAATCTTAACCAATCCCCAACTGCCCGCTTTTCAAGGAGAAATTACTACACACCTTACTTATCACAAAGCCTTATAAATAGCAGGGGATTATTGCTTTGCAAAACACACAGAGTTATACGCACAGAGCCCGAGCAGAGAGACTAGCAACCCCCGTACACACAAAGAGCATTTTTTTGCCAGAGCAGAAGCTACGTCCGATCGTCCAAAGAGTAAGGCAGAGTTGATATCACTTTCCCGAGCCTCTACCGTCACCCCCCAAAAAAACTAAACAATTGTACTTAGATTGCTTTTCCTAGGTTTTATTCCTAGGCTCTCTTTGTACGAGCGAGTTTGTATTGTGAATCAAAGTCCAGTCCTCCCATAAAACTGTTCTGTTCTTTCGATAATCAATGGCAAACAGGTGCGCCACTCACTGCCTCAACGCTAATCAAGGGACAGCTCCATATGACTACTCCCTCTTCCTCCCCAGTTCTGAACTTGGTGGAGAGCGTACCAACTACTGCTTCTACGCAGAACAAAGGAAAATGCCCCGTGGCTAATCCTCAGTCCTCCCCAGTTCTGAACTTGGTGGAGAAGTTACCTATCACTGGCCTTGCGCAGAATAAAGGAAAGCACCCTATGGCTTCTCCTTATCCTTCCCTAGTCCTAGGCTCGATGGAAAACGCATCTGATTGTGCCTCTGTGCCAATCAATGTAAGAACGCTTTTGAGTAGAAATCCTACTTCTTTTGGCAGAGACAATCAAATCGATGCTAAGAAATTAGACTCTACTCGAAGCCCACTTCCTACTTCCCATCAGTGCTGCACTAAACGTGCTAGGACAAATTGTGCAGGACAACATAACATCCTACCCACTCCTCATCAAACTGGCCAGCGCCAATCAAGCCAGAGCCATGTTCTTCCTACCTTGCGCATATGTCACGACCTGCACCCAGTGTAGGGGCACGAGAAGTGGGTTCGTCCAGCCTACGCCGCAGTGTCGGCGATAGAATGCTATCCTTGGTCACATACATCTAACAAATATAAGGTACCTGTATAGTATATACACTCCAAACGAAGGACAATATAGAAATGTACAGCTCAATCACAACTAAGGTAGAAGTACGATAAGATAGATAATAAAAATCATCAAATTAAATACAAACAAGAGAAGAAGTCTAAGTGTCTAAGATAACATCTCCACAAAATCAATAATAACAACAAGATCCCAAATATAACATAGAAGTATCCAAATAAGACAAGACATCAAAATAAGATAGAAGACTAAGCTAACTAGCCTAAACTATAGGGGTGACATCCTCTGCTACAGATGGATCCTGCTGAAGGTCCAAGTCACAGGTGTCATCTATGGCAGCTCCATAATAAATTTGACAAAGGTCCTCGTCATCCTCTGTAATATTTTCAACAGGTCCAGTCTGGACAGGAATGAGCACATAATCTCAACAGTTCATATCAAGATAGGAATATAAAGCATACAATAGAGTAAAATACATGAAACACTGAAAGAAAGTACATGTAGTAAAAGAGAGAACTGTAATGTAAATAGCTACTATAAGTAGAGAACTATCAGTGACTAGTGATGTAGAGTATAAGATAGACATGTGAACGGCTTGAATTTGCACATGATTACAATAAGGGTTTATGCAATGACCATTAGGATTGTTCACATGACTACTTCTACTCCCCCGTACCCCAATCAATACACAAGGATCCAGAAAAGTTATGTTATTATACAGTATTTTACATGGAGGGCGCCCATAAATGGGTGCACATGAAGGTATACATGAGGGCTCTGTGAGCATGAGAGTACATGAATTACAAGAGTGTACATGAATAATAAAAGCACAAGAGTACATGATGAAAGTGAAATGCACATGACATGATGTATCTGATGCTCCCGAGGTGGATAACATCTCAATGTAAAGATCCATATAGTACTAATCCGTGTTAACAACGTGACAACATCAAGTAAAGTAATATAGAGTAAGAATATAAATCCTAGCAAGTATGAAACGATCAGAGAATGTACTTGCCTGATATCCTGAGTATCTGGTAAGTGTAGATGTCCAGAATGAATAGATGAGTCCTATTTAAAGCAACACAGGTCACAACATGTCCAGAATGATAATGTTGAAGATTACAATGCATTCTATATGATTTCTAGGTCATCTAGGCCAAAGTCAACTCTGGGTCAACCCTGGTCAACTTATAAAGTCAAACTAGGTCAACCAAGCTATTTTAGGTCTAAACCTAGTCTAACAAGTCATTCTAGACTAAAGTCAACCCTTGGTCAACTCTAGTCAACTACACTAGTCAAACTAGGTCAACTAGGTCAAGTCCTAGCCCAATCAAGTCTCACTAAGCCTAACCAAGTCTAGCCTAGCACTCACACACAAATACAATGCCAAGGGCAACACACACACACACACACAGACACCACTCACTTGTCACACACACTCACACACAAATACAATGCCAAGGGCAACACACACACACACACACACACACACACACACACACACACACACACATATATATATATATATATATATATATATATATATATATATATATATATATATATATATATATATATATATATATATATATATATATATATATATATGCATTCATGTATTTATATATACATTGCATTCATATATCCACACATTAGGATATATAACATACATGTATACATCCATACATGCTTACATTACATACATGCATATTTATATACATACATATTACATACATACATATTACATACATACATTATTCATGTATTACATTATATACATGCATTCATACATTCAATGAATGAAAAGAAGGAAGGGAAAAAATGGAAGGGAGGCAAGGAAATGGAATGTAAACAAGTGTGAGTGACAAGTGAGTGGTGTCAAAGTGTCAATATTGATATGTGTACATGGCATAATAGACTCTGTGTGTGTTGTGATATGGTGTGGCATCAAGGGGGTTTTCAAGTGCATTTATGTAAAGGGGGTTGAAGTGTATTCATGTAATGTGTGTGTGCATGCATATATATGAGTGTGTGTGTGTGTGTTTTATATCAGGAAAACAGGGGATAGAGGGGACTAAGCAACCAACTGTCCAAAATGCAGGATAGCTAAAGGAAATGAGACTAAAGCTTGTGGTGACTGATACCTCAATATCTCATTTGAGATGGTGTCATAGGCTATGGACTGCACTAGTATGCTGGACTGAAATGAAGATGCAAATGGCTGAGATGTTAGGTAATTTAGGACTGAACATTAAACCTAAATGACTAAACATAAAAGTAATATTGACATTCACTATAATACAGTGAACATGACAGGTAGCTAAGGCTGAAATGAAGACTAAGGATATGATATACATGTTATCAATCTCAGTTTTACACTGAACTAAATATTCAGTTTATAACAGGAAAACTCATTTTGAAGACTAGGATTTGAATATCATTTAAACTCAGGTAAAACAATATGACAACTCAATTGAATCTCTGTTTTTGAAATACCCTTTGAATTTTATTTTGAAAACCAATATTCAACATGTTTCAGACTTGTATCAGACAATTCCCAATTTCAAACCAAAATCGTTTGAAATACCAAACAACATCAAACCCAATCTGAAACTAATCTGAAATATAACTTAAACCCAGGTAACCATTATAAAAATTCATTTTGAAATCTAGGATTCGAACTGAACTAATCTGGAAATATTTTCGAAACCCAAATAAACAACATGTATCAGTTGATTACCAATTCGAACCAAAAACCAATTAAATCCCAATCAGCTCATTCGAAACAAGGGGGTATAATGTGTCACAAAGGGGTGTGTGTTCGTGTCCAGGTTGTGTCCACTCCGTGTCAAAACACAGTATCCAGGTAGTGTCAGAACCTGGTTGAGGCACAGCCTCGTGCTGTGGTATCGAAGAGTGTAGGACACAAAGTGTCCAACTATGAGTCACGTGGTCGGGTCAGTAGGTAGGTTAACCCTAGGGGTATGTGTTCGATAGCCTGTAATAGGTCCAAGTGTCATCGTGTCCAAGAACTGAACCTGTGTCAGAGCTCAATTCGAATAGTGCACAGTGAGGCAAAAATTAGTACGTAAGCGATTTCTTCGTGCACACTAATCGAGGACACACGAAACTTCATGTAAATGATGTCAGTGGATGCCCCCATGTGTCTATAAAGTTTCATGGTAGATGGTGCCGTGTCGTGTTCGCTAGGACACGCGACCAGCAGGGGACAGTGACAGTCCTCGTACACAGGTTCGTATTCGATTTTGGACACGAATGGGACACGAAAATGTGCTCAGTCCTAGGGGGATTCAAAGCACAAATATAAGGCTACAAATCACTTCAAACAGAATTTAAAAATAATAAAATAAATTTTATTCAAATATTTCATCGAATACTTATGCACACACATGGAAACATGTCCGATACGGACACCAAACTAATTCTAATTCCTACCAAACATCACCTACAGCTAGGGGACACCTAGATGGATGCATCTATGGAAAGAAATCAAGATTTTAAAGTGATTTGAAGGGATTACCTATAGAGAGCAAATCTCCAAGAAAAAGCCTTAAATATCCTTCCTCAAGCAATGTCCCAATGAGCTCCCCTCCTTGCAAGCTAGTCCCCTTCTTCTTCTACTCCAGATTTAGAATCAAGTGCAAAAGATTGGGATCAATTTGGTGGAGGAATGGGGAGATTTGATGAAAGGGGGAAGAAATTAGGGTTTCCTACAAGGGAATGTTCTAAAATAGGCAAGTGGCTATGAAGAGAGATTATATAGGCTGAAATTAGGTCATTAGTGGCTGTTGTGGCTATCCAAATTAAGATCTAGGGTTAGGGTTTCTCATGGTGGGCTTTGGGACAAGATTAGTAACTAGCTAGTTCAACTCCTTAACCAAAAAGGCCAATGCACTATACTCTCTCAATCCTCTCATGAACCCTAGTCACACTCAAGTCAACTAAGACCAACTTAAGTTAGATTAGGGTCCCATACCATGCTAACTAAGTCACCAAAGTTAAAGTCAAACTCTAGGCTAGTCTCTAAAGTCACAACTAGCAAAAGTTAAAATAACAACCATCAATCAAATAATTAACAAATAATTCCAAGAAACCAAAATGACCAAAATACTCCTAGGCCAAAATGATAATTAACACATCCTAATCACATGATTAGGCTCTAGGTCAAGTAGTCTCTAGGTTTTCACTAGCAAAATACCAAAATCACAAATCACTAATAAAAATAGTTTTAAAATAATTAAAAATTACCAAAAATCATATCATAATTTAAATATCATTATTAAAAGATTAAAATTTCAAATTACCCTCATTTTAGAAACTGGGTGCTACAGCATATCAAGATCAAAGCAGAAAAAACTGAGGGTGTCCCAAACAGACAGCCAGATGGTACATAATTCTGACATGCGCACTTACCTTAACCAGCACAGAACAACATTAACTTCATCAAGTCTGCACCAAGCACAATCTGTGCCACCTACTAAATTATGCACAATGAGGGCTTCTCAAATTAAGAATTCTCTTACCTATGCCAATAAATTCAATACTTCTCTGTACACACAAGGAACAAGGCATCTCAAGAACAGGAACCATGTTTCTAACATAATCAAGGAATATGTACCACCGACTTCTCCTTATCCTGTCACTGTAATCGATCTCCGCAAACTTCTTGTACAAAAATAAAAGACTGTAGGACCATCTCGTCCACTTGTAACTCCACATCAGAAACACTACTGTAATCATCACCATAAAGTAGTGATCAAATGTTGTTGTCAATCAGCTAAACGGTATGTCTTTGATCATTTGAACTACAATCGGACTACTGAACTCATTATGGTGGATGAAGATGAATTGCTGTATGCTTCGGTCAACATGATGTCCCAAAGTACTGGGGGCGAAAAACGTCCAAGACGTAACGCATCCTGCAATCCTAGTCAACAATACCTTGATCGTATCCATGACTCCGGCGAAGGAGTCTACCAAAATACAAGGTCAAGAGGCCGAGATCTACTCGGTCAAAGGAATCTTCCTACTCCTTGTCTTGGAGATGTCCTCGGTCAAAGGAATCTTCTTGATTCTGACTAAGACTCAATCGGTCAAAGGAATCTTCTTTGTGACCAAGACTCTATCGGTCAAAGAAATCTTTTCACTCCTCGTCTTGGGGGTGGTTCCTTGCATGACTTTGATGCCGACAATGAGAGCACTGATCGGACTATCTTTTCTACTAGTTCATCTTCGGTGGTCAGAGAAGTGACTGCCTATGTCACTAATGAAGAACAGGATGCTTCCAGCTCGCCAATCAGGAGTAGCGGATCGCTGCTTTAGAAGCCAACTTGAAAAATATGGCTGAAATGGTTGCAAGTATGCATGCTATGATCATAGCATAACATACTATTCCTCAAGTTACAAATCCAATTCCAACCCAAGAATACATAGCAGCATCTGCACCTGTCAACACCGATCTGGGGGTAGAATCTCCTTACAATGCTGCCATGCTAGCACAGGCTACTCCAAGTCAGTCTAGAGCTGGAGGTGGTCCATATCATGCGGTTCTGCCTCCTAACACATCAAACCAGTCTACTTCTCCTCAAGCATCAAGAGATCCCCTTGAGGCAGTAAAGCTTCTGCATAACCAGTTCGAAGATTTTAAGCAGAATGACGGTCTACAGAAGTTAGGAATCAAACAGTCTTATCCTGTAGAGTGGAAGGAAGTCCCATTTTCTTCGAAATACAAGCCACCAACTATCATGCTGTTTGACGACAGCTCATCCCCGAGTCAGTATCTCAACCATTTTGAGGTAATAACTGATCAACTCCAACTGAATGATGCTCTACTAACTAAAGTATTCGTAGGGTGCTTGGCGGGTGTGGCCTATGATTGGTATCGTAGCTTGCTAGATGGCTGCATAACATCTTTTGTAGGATTGAAACAAATGTTCCTGGAATGATTCTATGAGGGAACAAACGACATGACCATGTCAGCATTCATCAAGATCAAACAACGGCCTAATGAAACTGCTGAATATTTCATAGAGTGCTTCCGTTGCGAGGAACTCAAAATGCCTCTGGGTACTCCAGATGCATTGACTATAGATACATACAAATCAAAATTATTACCTATAGTCAGCATGTGGACCGGACCCACACAATTCTAAGGCTGGGGCTCCTTTATAGTAAGTGCCAGGGTAGCTGAGGACAATGCTGATAAATTCAAACAACTAGGCATCCTGATGCCCAATCTTGATAAAGATGAACACTTTACAACTAACAACGGTGGTCGTCTGTCATGTCCCGTACCCTGAGAAAGGGCACGAGAAGGCGGGTACGTCTAGCCTACGTCACAGAATCGGCGATAGAACGCTGTATAGGTCGTCTATAACATATAACATCTAGACACAATATAAAGGTACCTGTCATCTCCGTACGGAGGTATATAATGTCACAACTCAATCATAAGACATCTAAGGGAGATAGCACGAAATATGAAAGATATGATAAAAAAAGACTGGAAATTGATACAAGATCCCAACACAAGTTAGAGTTCAAAACATAACACAAGATCCCAAAATAATAAGTACACTACAAGTCTCAAGTACTAGCTGGATCGTAGTCCAGTCAAGCCTAACTAACTAGTCTATGCATGAGGTAAATCCTCTACTGAGCTAGATGCTTCTCAGGCTCCTGAATGTCACCCTCATATGCCCCATAGAAGGTAGGGCAGTCACCATCATCATCTGTAATATTGTCAACACATCCAGTCAGGATTGGAACGAGCACATCACCTCTAATAGTTCAAAATAATTGACAAGTGCTATGAGTATGAAATAATAATAAAATTTTTGATGATCAAGTTATAGAGGTAATGTATAATGAAAAGACAAGTGTACAAGATCATATGAGAACAGGCAGATATGTAAAAATGAGTAAACCTGTCATGAAAGATATGTTGTAGTCAACTCTGACAAACTGTGTTAAGACTAGTGATTTGAAATACCAAGTTTGACATGTGAACGGCTAGAAAGGGATATCCGGCAAACCATACACGTACGTGTGTGGCCGCTATTATTCACGTAAGACCAATGGGATAGAATGGGTATGTTCACATGTCTCCTAGGTATTTTCCTGCCCGACTAGTACACATAGAATCCAGGTTCTTCGACACGCATTTCATTAGTCACGATGGATGCATTAGTCATAATTACATTATTCAAGATAGGCATGAAACCACGTATCTCCAGTCAAGGAATCCATAAAATACCAATCCGTGAGTCCATCATGTCAGAATCAAGATAGAACACTAATATAACATGCATCACAGGATATATCAACATAATAAAACTATTAGAGAATGTACTCGCTTGTCGTCCAGAGCAATGAATATGGTTCGAGGCCCATATGGAGTCACAAGAACCTAGATGTGAGATATACAGGTTAAATAATATTTTCAGTATGATGATTAGTAATTTCTAAATGAAATATGATTTCTAGGTCACACTAGGTCACTCAGGTCAAACTAGGTCAATCTTGGTTGATTTAAGTCAAATCTAGGTTTCTAGGCCTTTACCTTGTCTTGCCAAGGTAAGCCCACCTGTTTACATACAATACCTTTACTAGGAAATCCCTATTTCCTATCTACATGTGGATTTCTATACCTTGGTCAAGTCTCTTATCTATACTCAGCTCTACTTAATATATATAAAGTATACACCATTACCATTCACTGGATCATACCAATCCACAACCTTATTCACATAGGCAGATCAAATACCTTGCTAGCTCATAACAAAACTTCCTATATATCTATATGTACCCAAATATACATCCCATAGAAATCATTAAGGTTTTTAAGTTCAATACCCATCCTATGATACTCAAGTAAAACCCAAAACCTATTATATATATCCATATATAATCCACACACATTCTCTTGATGCCACTGCCACATCCTTCACTCAACTTAACACTCAACCTTACTCATATATACTAGCCTACTCCTCACTTGAAATACTAGGATACACCTGTAATGGCCTATGGCCTACTTGTCCAAGGCTAGCCAAAGCCAAGTAGGCCCTGACCAACTCTGCTCAAAGTGGTATCCCCTGCTACTGCACTGTTCACAGAGCCCAAAACTCATCCCTTCTCACTGCCACATATTAGCTAACCATAACCCTCTATATGAATGGATTTGAACAAAGGTTACTGTCAGGGAAGCATATAATATATACATACATACCTGTAAGTTATTTTACAGGTATATACATTCACAAGGTTGGATTTCCTCATGAATCCCGAGCCCCTATTCAGTCCCATTTCGATATTGCTCCCAGGTTAGTCAAATTGATGTAGGTATCAGTTGAAAACTGATACATGGCCTCCCACCTCACTTGCTAATCCAAAACATCATTTCCTGCCTCAAATCCCTTGTTCAAAATTGAAGCCAAGTCAGTCAAATGACTGAGTCCATCCATCTATCCACTTAATTTCCCCTGTTTCCGGATGTACATAGCAGTAAAATCACTTGCCCGACCCCCAAATACTTATACACATGTTAACTCACTGTACCAGGCCAAGCCACCCCCTTTACATAGTACCCCAATTGATTCTCACACATACACACCAAGCCAACACCCATAACTTATGATACACCAGCCAACACCCATATCTTATGATACACTAGCCATAGACTCAATTGACCAAATGGTCCATGCTAACCTAAACTGCTAATTGCAAGTGCCCTGCTGCCAAATGCCTTGCATTTGCTACTGGTGCAGCTAAATGCAGGTAATACAAAGCCAACTCACATCTCTAACTGACACTAACAACTAATCCAGCTAACATGAAGCTAACATCCAATATCTCCTTCTATCTAACACTATCACACTACTAACCAAGATAACTTAAACTGAAGAAATAGGAATGCCCAAGATACCAGGACACTTACACAACTCAATACTCACTGAAATAACTGGACACAGACACAAAGGGTCTCATATAGGCTAAAGACTCATGGCTTAAAGCCAACACTGCTGATACCTTGGTTAATGATCAAGTCATGGTCATAGCCTAAGCCAATGTGGCTCGAAAACTTCCTCTGACCTCTCTCTCTCTGCCTACACACCCTCCTACACATCCCCTCACATAGCACTAGGACTGAACTCAAAAGGATGTGAGGACAGAACTCGAATGCAAGGCAACCACCAAGACATGGTGCTCGACTGCATAGTTAAGACCCTGCAGGCCATACCATGGCTAGTATAGGCCATGGCTCGAAGCCTCAAGCCCTGGACTGCATGTCAGACATGTGTCCCATCTATACGTGTCAGCTTCAAGTGTTATTTTGTCGTGTCGAGGGAGATCTGACCCTCGAGCAGCAGGGGATCTAGCCCAAGGGAGACCCCTCTATCCAAAATTCTGATATAGTGAGTACGACTAAGGGGCTGACATTTAAAGCCTATAAACTGATACGACTTACATCTATAGGTAACCTATACTAATGACACCACTCTAGTACACTCAAATCACCAGCCACTTGGATACTGCTACCCGATATATTGGCCCATAGGCCTGTGGCCTAGGCCAAGATACTGGCCAACCCAAGGGGCTATGTCTCTGCAAAGCATGGCCTCACTGCTATAGTAGCCCAACTCCTCACTCTAATTATTGATACAATCTATAACTTCCTGATATTCACATAAACCTCTAACCTACTCACAACACACTTCCCTCTTCCTGTCAATTGATGCACACAAACTACCTACTGACACAATATAAACCATGTGTGATTTATGATATGCCTATGTCTGATACATGCTGCCCCTTAATCTCTGCTACTTAATTCCCTAATCCTCACAATCCTACAAATTTATATACAAATATATAACACCCACACACACACAAATATGCTTATTCATGTGTCACTCCTATACACACTATGTAAGCCCTCATCTCACTCGATTTCCCCTTCCATGTCTGCAGTTATGGTCTGTACAAACCTGTCCCCCTTCGAACAGTCACCTACAGTAAACACAAAGCAATCCAAAACAGTGAACCACCCTATTGAAATATCAGTATACACATTCCCCTCCATATATATATATATATACATGAAAGATACTTAGAAACCTTACACATAACTAACAAATGAACAACCCATACTATATCTAAGCAAAACTGAAAAGAACAGAATGTATTTAACCTTTGTGACATTTTGTCGAACACCTTGGGATCAAATTTCGTAGCCCTACACAAATGGACACAAAGCTATAGATAACCATCATAATAGGGCTCCTTAGGACCTCAATATACTTTGTATTAGTCATGGGTAGGGTCTCCTATATGAATGCAAGGATTTGAACCATGGAAATGCAAGTTTAGAGAGTTATACCTATGTAGGAAGGAGCCTTTACAAAGTTGTACGAAAATAGAGAAAATGGATGGAGATTGAGCCTTCAAATCCTTGCTAGAGCCTTCTCCTAGCCTCCTTGAGCTCGCCCAAGCTTTTGCCCAAACAATGGAGGAAAGATGAGGAAATTTAGGAAAGTTTGGAATGGAGGAAAGGATAGAAACCCTAGAAATGAATAGTGGCTGCCATTGGGGGTTAAATAGGCTCTAGACTAGCCCTAATCCTTTTATTACACTTAGTATTAAGTGGGTCCTTAAGTAGGCTAAGTGGTTTGGCTCTAATTAAGGCTTGTGTTCAACCTAACCATGAATAGAGTCTAAATAATCTTACTAATTGGTCAAGTCAAACTAAATGGGGTCCACCATGACTAATGATTAGTTAGACTACTAATAATTACAACCATTATATTAAAAGAAAAAAATAGACTTTTATGAAATGACAGAAATACCCTTGTCCTAGAAAGTGGTAGTGACAAATCCCCCCTTAGAAAATTTTGTCCTCAAAATTAAGATGGTCGTACTTCTTTTAGGTTAAACCCCCAACAATCAAGGTCAAGATGATTATATCTAAACATGCAAATTATGGTCCTACTGGTCGTGATACCACAGTCTTGATCAGGGTCACTATACTATCTTGCACATCACAAAGTATTCTGACAGGTACTAATGGAATCATACAACAAGATGGAAAAGAAGGACGGAAAAGACAGACCTGTTATCCCATTACCTACAGCATCGGTCTCCTCGACCGTCAACGCAAAAGCCCTGCCTCTCTGGTGCTGGGCATGGTACGGTGCCACAGGTGGCCTATCTCCACCTCTCTGGCCTTGCGCTCCGCCAGATGGAGGTACATTAGGGCAATCCCTCATCTGGTGTGCAGCTGACCCACAAAATAGACACACCTTCAGTCACTTCCTACAGAAGTCCCATGAATGACCAGGCTTCTTACAATAGTTGCAAAGAACAGCCCGATCTTCCTACCTCTGCTGCTGAACTTGAGCTTCAGCTCGCTGATGGTACTCCTTCTAAACGTGGGGACGCTTAGCCGGTCCCGCACTACTGCTAGTACCATCCATGACGTTACCGGCCCTCTTGGGCCTAAGACCATAGTCCTCTGCTATCTAAGCATCCATTAGAATCTGCTCAAAAGTCGCATCGTGACGCCCAGATGTGCGAGATCGAACTGCGTGGATCAGGCCCCTCCTGAACTTGCGGGCCTTCTCTCCCTCATCCTGAACCATTCCTGGAGCGAATCGGCTCAGGCAAAAGAACTCCGCCGCATACTCGTCCACAGATGAGCTCCCCTGTACCAGTCCTACAAACTGGCCCTCCAGCGCGCTAAATGCTACATCAGGATAGAACTTCTCCTTGAATAGCCTCCTTGAATTATTTTTCTATTTAACGAATTCATGACTTTCTAATAGCACATTTATGTTAAACATCGTTTTCTTGCCTCGCCAAATGAATTGTTCATACTTTCTTATCGTTAAACTCTTATACCCTATCGATTCCTAAATTTCGAAGATGAAATTCTTCTAAGTTGGGTAGGATGTAAACCCCGTAAATTTCTACTACAATTTTTTTAAAAAATATTTTTGCATTTATTTTGTACTTCGTATCTACACGTCGTATACGAGTTCACATTGTCGTATTTGAGTAGCGTGCGAGAATTGCCTTTCGTACTTGCTCGACGAGTGCCAATATGTGTCGAGGTACATATTTTAGAAAAACACTTTTATTATAAATTTTATTTTATATAGGAAAGTACATGTTCAAATAAATATGATAAATATTTTTATTTTAAAAAGAATTATTTTGTTCGTCATTTAAAAATAAGTAGTGATTTGGAAAATTATGGTTTATATGAAATATATTCCAAATATTTTGCGAAATTAAAAATTTGTTTATTAATATATTTTTGTTATTTATAAAAGCTATTTTATGAGTTAATATTTAAGTAATTATCTAGATTTTCAAAATTAATTAATGCTATATTTTAATATTTATGAAAAAGATATTTAAAATTTTATTTTATTTAATATTTGAATTATTTTGATAATTTAAATTTGGAAAAGATTTTATTCTAAATTAAAGGAAGTTTATCTATATTGATTTGAATTTGAATGCTTAATTTCTAAATTGATTTAAATAAAAAGATGGAATTATCCATCGGGGTTTAAACCATTACAAGTCCTTATCCAACTGGGAATTCCCACATCCTATATAAGGAGAGGTACTCATCCATAAGTTACACCATCCAAACTCTCCACCAATACATTCACGTCGTGCATCGTGTCTGTGACGACCAAAATCTTATTCCATGGTACAGTTATCCGCGTCGTGTCGGACAGCCCCCGACACGATGACATGAACCATCCTACAGCTCCCCTCCATGGCATCCCCGGCCACGCACCACTATCGCAGCCATCTCCTCCTCCCTGCCACCCTCGCCAACATCACCCCAACACCAGCACTCCCACCATCTCCCCTCTAGGCCGCTGACCGACCACCACCTCCATTGTCGTCCCTCCTCCCGAACCACCAACGTCTCCTCCACAACTCTCGACCGCCATCACCTTGATGTCCCGACAGCGCCCACACCACCATCACCCCGACCAGCATCATCTCTGACCCCTGGTTCTACAACCACTAGCCTGTCTCTTCGGACATCCAAACCCGACCACCGCCACATCCCTGCAGAAACCCCCGACCAGCGGGGCACCACCACCGCCACCACCGGAATGGAGAAAAATAGAACTAAACTGAAACCCACACCTCTTACCTCCGACCTCCCTCCGTCCTTGCCGAGACACTCCGTCAACGCCGCCAAAGTCGTCGCCGTCCACTCTGGGCCACACGCGCCCCCACCCGGTCTCCGGTCGTCGCCTCCCGCCGAACCCGAGGTGAGAAACCCCTTCTTCTCCTCCTTCCTCCTCTCCCGCTTCTTCCTCTTTCCATCTCTCTCTCTTACTGTATAAGAATTGGGGATATCCGATTTAAGTCTTTTTTGGTTTATATTATTATGATTATTATTATATTTAATTATTGCTATATTATTAAGTATATATGTACTGTATAGCTAAATGTATGTTATTATAATATTTTGATTAATAATAAAGTTGTTATTATTATTACTCTATTGCTATTATTATTTTATCAGTATAAAGCAGTTTATACATATATATGGTATATATTTTGTTTGAATATATGGTATATTTAAATATTTGTATTATTATTTTTTTGGTTATTATCATTATTTTTATTATCGATATTTCTAAAACTTATGTGTATAATAAAAATATAGACTTTGGCTCAACCTAAAATATATATATTACCAAAATATTTTATGGTATTTTAAAAAGTGAGTTTTTATTTATTTCCCAAAATTTAATTTATAGTTTTGAACAAAAATGATTTTTCTAGATTTTTTAATATTATTATTAATAAAGAGTAGTTACCAAATTTATACAATGATTTTCTAGTATTTACAAATATTTACCAAAGTATTATTAGACTAATAAAATCTATTTTTCAAATAAATGGAGATATTTTCCAAATAAGTACGAGTATTATTCCGTGAATTCCCATTGGCTATCAAAATTTATTGTGACAAATCATGACTAATTTCTATTCCTAATTCCTCGCGACTTTAGACCTCTACCCATCGACCATGGCTATTAGACAAACAAGACATGACCAAACACCGCACGATACCAGGCATCACAATAGGCAAGATATCTTGCCATATTTACTGCTTACATTTAGTTGCATTTTATTCCAGTTATTGTATCTATATTTCTCGTTTATTATTTTCTTCTTGCATGTGGACTTAGAGTTAAGGGACTACCGTCAACTTAGTGTATCTCATTAAACTTTTCATGATTGTATCACGAGTTGTGTGTGAGTTGTGAGTATCATGTAGTGGTCACTTGCGTATTGGCTGATCACTCGTGCGCATGCATAGGAATAACCGTCAATAGATGCATGTTAGAAGACTTGACAGTTATTAAATATAAATCGTGTTGTAGAAACGACACGTTTGGTGTGTCGTGGTTACGATGCATGTATAGTATCATTAGGGGGAGATGACAGCTATTAGCGTAGGGGCTACATTTATTTTTACACACATTTTGGGCCGATAGTGACTCGAATGAGTGCTACTTACTGCCCCGAGCCGATAGTGTCTCGTATGAGCGCTACTTGACGGCCATTCTTTATTTACTCTGCTGATCCTACAGCCCCTGCGTAGAACGTTATCCTCAAAGTGCATATCACATAGATGGTTAGGTACCTTGTTGTGTCATAGATTATAGTGGTTACTTTTGTAGTTATACATGGCATGTTCTTCCTGTATCTTGTTACGTCCCTCTGAGGACCTGGTGATCTCTCCAGGTGTGTGTTTCGTGATTTCTTGCAGGTGCTCTAGCTAAGGCCATGTCTTCCTCCCTCCGTGATGATTGCTCTTGGACTTGTCATTTTCTTCGCTCGACCAAATTATTTATTTGTATATTTCTTTCTTAATTAAACTTGTTGGTAGTGGATATGTCTCCGCCCAACGTTTGTACAATGACTATTTGATTATATCATTAAAACTTCATATTTGTGGATGAGATTTAGTTTGAGCATGGCTTTCTACATTTTACAGCTTATGTATACATACGAGCTTTTCATTTACTCGTATGTATACCGCTGGCATGATACGTATCTAGTCCCAAGTATTTTGGGACTGGGGCGTTACAGGACATCTTCTACCTTTGGACGCTACATTCATCCCAGCAATGGCTTCATCTCCTTCCATCAAAACGGTGGCACTAAAGCCAAAAATCAATTATCGGACAAAACTAGATTCATCCCAACGACGGCTCCATCTCCTTTCACAGTCCCGCGAACTGATGACAAAGATGGGATATGATCTACAGAAAGTCCCTGGCCTGAACCTTGGAAAAGGGTCTTCTGTACCTCTCTCTCTACGTCTTTAACATAATCAATTCCATATTGGCCTGGGATTCTGGACAGATCCTTCATGTCTCTGAAAGAAGTCTTCCAGAAGCAAGACTCAGATGAAGAACTGTAACATGGTTTCCTTTGCACCAGTTCCAGTAGAAGAAGACATGACTGGTACCAGATCTAGGAGGCTCTATCTCAGAGAATATCCAGAAGGACAAGAGAATGCAGTCACACCTCCTCCAGCCTTAGATGCCCCTCCAGCATCTTCTTCTCCTGTTGTTAATGTTCCTTCAGCGGCATCGCCCCAAAAGGAACCTATTCCTCCCAAACCAACAACAACTAATAAAGGCAAACTGCTGACTTATTTTGACAAAATATTGAAGAAAACTATACCTTATGGACTCGAAAAGCTGTATAATTTTGACATATTGGCTCAATTAGCCAATACTCTGGCAAGGTTACCGATTTTCGAACTCCTACGTCTCTCGAGGGAAACCCGAGAGACATTAAGTGAAGCTTTGATGCAAGCTGATGCTTGTCTAGCCTATCTTAGGAAACCGGACGAGGAACTAGTGGCATGCTTTCACTGTCATAGTGTGATGGAACTGATTCCCAATATCATCTTCACTCAAGATGATATGCTTCTGGAGGACAATCAATATGACCGACCTCTCTACTATACGGGGTATGTCTATACCATGAAGGTTGATCGCATTCTAGTCTACCCAGGATCTACAGTAAGCATTATGCCGAAGACTTTATCGGATGTGCTGAAGATCCCGGTTCATAACCTCTCTACGACAATCAAGACTATTCTGGGGTTCAATTCCGGGAGAAGCAAGCCGTTGGAAAAGATTCGCCTGAAAGTCCAAATTGGCAATCTCCGTACGATGGTCACCTTCTATGTTATTGACAATCACGTCTCCTACAACGTCTTTTGGGAAGACCATGGTTGCATGATGTAAAATCCCTAATTATTATTATTATTCTTCTTCTTTTATTATTTAAAAAGGATTAAAAATGAATTTATGCCATTTATGATTTTATTAGTAGAAATGACCTTAGCCATTGTTGAGTTTTGGAGCACTAGACGACCATGACTTTTAGCACGAAAGTTGTAGCAGTGTGCCTTGACTAGTATATTAACCATGCCAGGGAAAGCCTAGCCATGGTGATGTCCAAACTAGGAAAACCAGGCCAAGTTGTGAATTGACTTATTTAAATTATTTTAATTAAATATTATTTTATATATTAATTTTTAGATGACCCGGTTTGTCCAATTCAGCCCGAACTGGGCCCGAACCAAATTTAAGCCCATGTAGGCATGTGATGGGACCAAGGTGGCCATGTGGACATATTTTATGTACGCGGAAATATTTTCTAAATTACTTTAGAATTTCACGTACAATTTCTAATTATTTAAATTATTTGTGCAATTATTGGTATTTTATTATTTACATAATATTTTATAATATTTGTAAAATATTCTGGGCCCGGATAAGGGAGTGTGGTACAAGTCCACCAAGACCACCATTTGATTGTTCTAATATTTTATTATTATTAATTCTATTTTTGTCATGATTAAATAAGCATATTTATTATTATTAAATTACTGTGATTGGTTTTTATTTTTATTGTCAAAATAAATTTATATATGTACATGCGTTTAAATATATTAAAAATTGGGATAGATAAGATTAATATATGTATTTAGATTTATGAAAATTTTGTGGTGTATATTTAGGTGTATAGATATATATGTATATATAGTTATATATATAAAAGATTTGATTTGAAAAGATAAAGTAAAAGAAAAAATAATAATAATAATATAACATATGGTCGGCCCCACCATGTGGGAACCGACCACAATGAATAAAGCAGCAACAGCTGCAACAAAGAGGGAGGGGCGACCCTTTATAAACAGCAGCAGTAACCCATTTAAGGCCGAATCCCCCAACAGCAGCAGTAACCCATTCTTCTTCTTCCTTTCTCCATCCTCTTCCCTCTCCTCGGCGTGCGTGCCCAGCCTCGTCGGAGTGATAGCAGTCCTGCCTCACGGTCGTCACGGCAACAACAACAACAACAAACTGTCACGACCCGTGCCCTAGAGTTAGGGCACGAGAACGTAACAACGCCCAGCCTACGCCGCAGTGTCGGCGGTAGAATGCTGTCCTAGGTCTCAATGCATCTAACAATATAAGACTAAGCAGTTATACTCCCCGAATGGGAGTGACATAGCAGATACAGTCTCAATCACATCTAAGGTAGAGCATGATAAAGATAGATAAAATATGAAATCCAAAAGAGATACAGGAGATAGAAGTCTAAGTGTCTAAGATACATAAACCCGAAAATACATCTCAAAACTCAAATACAGATACAGTAATCCACAAAGTAAATACAACTCCAGACAAAATGAAATAACTACCTAAACAACCCCTACTGTGTCTCCTCTAGGCTAGCAGGCAATCCCAGACCATCTGTAAAATTTATCAACAGGTCCAGTCAGGACAGGAGCGAGTACAGTACATCTCAACAGATAATAGCAGGTTAGAAAATATAAACATACAGTAGAGCAAAATACAGGATCTGAAGAAATACAGTATGTAAACAAGAGAGAAAACTGTAACAGAAATATCTACTATAAATAGAGAACTAACAGTGGCTAGTGAGTCAGAGTACGAGATAGCACATATGAACAGGACAGATTTGCACAGGATATCGAGGTTGCACAGGAATCTACACTATAATGGAATTGTTCACACGACTACTAGCACTCCCCCGTATCCCCAATCAATACACAAGGATCTAAACAGGTTATGTTATTGCACAGGATATCACATGGGAGCCCATATAGGGTGCACATGATAGTATACATGGGGGCTCCGTGAACATGAGAGTACAAGATTCACAGGAGTGCACATGTAATGAAAGCACAGGAGTACACGATGAAAGTGAAACGCACATGACACAATGTACCCAATGCTCCCGAGGGAGATAACATCGCATGAGAAGATCCATATAGTACTAATTCGTGATAATGTCGTGACAGCATCAAGTATAGTAATCTAAAGCAGGAATATAATTCTAAGCAGGATATAAAATGATCAGAGAATGTACTCGCCTCGATAACCTGAACAGCTGATAAGTATAGGGGGTCCAACTGAAGCCACAGAGTCCTATTTAAAGCAACACAGGTTACAAGGTATCTGGCTCCTAATTAGAACATCACAAGTCACAACATGTCCAGAAGGGTAATATAAAGTACTACAATGCATTCTACATAAATCGAGGTCAAACTAGGCCAAAGTCAACCCTTGGTCAACTCTGGTCAACTGCACTAGTCAAATTAGGTCAAACTAGGTCATGTCCTAACCCAGTAAGTCTTACTAGGCCTAACCAAGACTATCCTAGCAAGCACACATCAATACAAGGCTATACAAGCCAACATACACCCAACTCTATATAGCATGCAATTATTCAATACTCAAATAGGCATGAATTCACATTGGATATACACTAGGTAATCTATTACTTTAAGCTATATATGTCTACACATATATACACATACATATATTGGTATTCAACATTAGGTCTATAATCATGGTATTTCAAATAGTTATATAAACTTATATATTACAACACAATATGCTAACATATATATAATATACATACATAGCTAAGTTAACTATATTCATAAATACTTATTTAAGAGGCTATGTGTGTGTATGTGAACATGGCAAAGGGGCAAGTGAGGGTTAAATGGGCATACATAGTGTATACATATCAAAGAGTGTCAAAGTGTAAGTGAACAATGTGTCAAGTGTGATAGTGTCAACATAGTGTAAGGGGGTACATGAGGTAATATAGGATTTGTGTTAACATAGAACATTATATCTCATTAACTTGTATATTGCATACATTATATCTATTATTACATTACATTCATGCTTGCATTCATTCATCATTCATTATTCTCTTGCACCACTATATGCACCATACATTACATACTATGGAACCTACATATTCATTACAAGCCATACTTATACATGCTTACATTAGATAGGATACTTATACCTCATACATCATTTATTTAACCATTTACTCATGCTTGTATTCTCTATTTAATTACATAATGTAAATACATTAACATGGGTTTAAAATCAAATAGAACATTATATTACACACAAGGGTGCACAAAATGCATATGCCAAATAGTAACTCCTACTAATAATTAATACTGTACCATCTCAGCATGAATTAAAATTTAGGATTAAAGTATGTTATAGATCTATGTGTTAGCTTTCCAAAACTTCAAACGGATCGCGTTTTCGTTTCCGGAAACTCCCGGAATCGCGAAAACACCGAGAACGCGTTTGTCTTTCGTACAGCTGACACTCAAATAATTCTCCAGAAAGTTACAGAAAGAATTAGGCCTATTAGTATATGTTTTTGGAAAGCTAACTTCAATACGCTTCTTTTAAAAAAAACGAGAGATTAAATCGAGCTTTGAGCTAGAAGTTATGACATTTCTAAGTTAGGGCTGAAATTAAAAACGTGGATAAAAATTATGACGGATTTGGGTAGTTTGAGACAAAAGAACACAAATATATAACATAATATATCAAGAACTCACTCTCTACACTAATATATATATATGAGACACTATAGAACACATCTCCAATACAAAAATATGAGATTAAATATGTAATAATTTATTCATACATAACAACAACACATAGTGTGTCCAAATTTGGGATTTTCCCACATGGACACAACCACAACACAAATGACACTCCTATGACCTCCAAATGGACACGAAATGGATACAAATGGAGATACAACCATGTGGGTCATTCCTATGGGTTCAAAATAGACCTATATGTATGAGAAAATGAAAAGGAGAAGGGATTTATACCTCCCGAAATCGAATCGAAGAAAAGCCTTCCCAGAGCGACACCGACACGTAGAGATTCCAAAAGGACACGAACGAGCTCCGAATCCTCCCAAACTTGGGTAGCTTTCTCCTTGGCTAGAATGGAGAAGGAAAGAAGAAGATTTGGTGGTGAAATGGAATAATTTGGTGGAGAAATTGCTAGGGATTGCTCTCTAGAAATTTGGGGAAGAATAAGAGAGAGAAAAATAGATGGATAATGACAAATGGGAGGCTCAACCCTATCCTTATTGTGGCTGGCCATAAAGGTGGTTTTGTCCTATTAGGAAAAGTCAAAAAGCCCCTTTTCTAGTCTATTTACTAATACATTGGTAAGGGGTTAAGTCGGGGGTAGTTTGGTCAATCCTAAAACACTAATCCATATTAATACTAACCAAAATAATTTGTCTAGTCACTAACTAAAATTAATATCATGTGGACTAAAATTAATATTATGTGGGCCATGCCTAACTAGTGTGTGGGCCCGCTAGAGTCAAAACTACCCCGGGTCCCCGATACAAGTCGGAATGAGTTAAAATTCGAACCCGACTCAAATAACCCCAAAACAATATCATAAATAATAAAATAACATCAAAATAATTCAAAGAGGTCAAATGCAAAAATATTCTTAGGCCAAAAATGACATTAAAATATCATAATTACATGGTTAGGCTCTAGGTCAAACAGTCTCTAAGGTTTCACTAGCAAAACGTCAAAACCACAAGTCATTGATTTAAATAATTTTAAAATAATTTGAAAATCACCAAAAATCATATCATGAATTAAATATCATTATTAAAATAATTATAAACACGAAATTTCAAAATTACCCTCATTTGGGAAACTGGGTGCTACAACTCTACCCACCTTAGAAAAATTTCGTCCTCGAAATTTAAGATCGATAGTACTCCTTCTAGAGCCTCTAACCTACCCAATATCTAAGGTAACACTTTCTAACACTGGAATAATAAACGGACATCTAAAAAGTGTCAATCTAGGAATACCTCCAATACTGCTCTGCTGTACGGCGGTAATGGAACTTCAATAAAATATGGACTGGAACCTATATCCAAGGGACTGGACCTATTTTAAAGTGGTCTTAACTAAGGATGAAAGGGAACTGATCATAGGCTATAGGTATGCTCAAACTATTATCTTCCTATTAACCATCTATTAATACATTCTATTACCATAGGAACGATGCATTACTAAGACATATAGACCCCTATCTCTCATAACACATTTATACTCACCAAAAGACTAGTATATCCTATCAAGGCTGATACTATAATCTCTCATAAATCTCATAAGCTATATGTTTATAGACACACATCCCCACATCCAGGACTAACCTATATATATCTACAACTGATACTAATGGGATGACGTCCCTATTTCCCAACAATCAAGGTCTAAATTTTTTTTTTCTAAATCATGCAATTTGAAGGAATAGTATACAAGGTCAGGGCATACCGTAGCAGTTGGAAGTCTCACCTAGGTGTACTGGTCATTCTAGGTCAAAACAGTACTATGGTATCAACACACAAACAATCTATGGTGTCTTAATTGGAAAGGTAAGGGAACAACAATCATCAAGGTTGTAGGGCTGTCTACCATCCTATATAAAAATTGGTCATTATCAAAATAAAATAAAGGAAACTACCAATTATTTAAAAAAAAGGTACAGAAAATCAAATTTAAAAATTAAGGAATTGAAAATCACTTGCATTGAAATCCAATCACAATATATATAGAGAGAGAGCGTTAGAGAGGAAAAAGCTAGCATTGTGTGTATGGGGACGTGTTCATATGGTTAGATAGTAGGCGTGTGTGTACGTGAATATACATGAAAGTGTATATGAGGATTTGGATTTCAAACAATAACTATCAAGTTACACTAATCATGGCATATGGGTTAACAATCTACAATCTACAATCTATTTAATCACAACTTGCATGGCTAACCATATATATATATAAAAAGGTAGAGACTTAGTTATGTATTTATATATTATAACATGTATGCCGAAGCTCTATATATATCTATCTAGATATATAATCATAACATAGAGGGAAAAAAGGATTAGGTTACATGACAGTGTATACTAAGTTAGGGTGTGTGTGTCCTTGTACAGGGTTATAGCTTAGTATTGAAAGGTTAAACCCAGTTTTAGTTCAGCATTTACATACAAAATCTGAAAAGATGCTAACATTTAAACTAGTGCAATATTAACATAACACAGTTTCAGATTTTAGGGTTTTGAACATCGCAACCAATCTCAATGGTCCCAATACTTCATAACATGATAGAAATGAAACCCTAACATACTATCCATACATTTATCTACGCATACAGTTCAATATTACATGTTAAATCTGAAATTGAACATTTGAAATCAATGTAAAAATGTTAACATATATTCAGTTTTCAGGATTTTGGAGATATTTGAACATTAAAACCAACTCAATGTTTATCACAACCTATCATGTAAGAATATGAAACCTAACATTATATCCCTACAACAACAATGTACACAGCTCTAAATATTACATTTAAAACAACAATTTGAACTAATATTTAAAATCCAGTATTAAGGGTTAATACGCACATAGTCTCAGATTTGACAAATTAAACACAAAACTCAACAAATTTTTTTAAAAATGAAACTCTAGGTATGACATACATGTGCAGTGATGTAAACATAACTAATAACATGAAATTTATATTTAACTTACGAATTTAAACTGGAAAAGCAGAAACCAGAAATATTGGAGTTTTGAAAATTTAACATCAACGACATATTAATATTTATTTAGATAAGTGAAAATCAAGTGTAGTATGCATAAGTGTCAGAAAAGTATCCACTATATATATTCATATATATATATATATATTCTCATGTCCCAATATAAAAATCAGATTCTATACCAAGACCAACATTAGATTCCTACCAATATTGCAAAACAGGTGATTGGTGTAATCAAGACGATTTATTATTATTTAATACAAGAATAATAGCAAGAAGGGAATAACGATAAAATCTATTTTGCTTATCTGTTTAAAAGAAGGAACCATTTTGAAATCCAGAGTTAAAATATCAAATCCAAGGTAAAGTCTAGCAAAATTATCGATTCATTGTATTAAGAAAAAATTCATAGAAGAAGTTACACAAAGGTTTATAAAAAGCTAAAGTTACTCCTAAGCTAAATAATGAGAAGCAAAACAAAACAAAACAATTAATAATTCCCTTTTTTTTTGAAGGACTGAAACAAAGTAGAGAAAACATGTTCGAAAATATTTAAGGCACAATCTGATAATCATATGCGTCTATCCACAATCATGGTACTCTAAATCCTCGTCATACTAGTAAGTAAGGCTACGACAGAGCCCTTGACTTATGCACATATCTCTAGAATCATGGTATTTAACATTTTTGCGGTGCCGCTAGCTTGGCTGCAAAAACCTTAAATTCCCACACCCGAAAAATATATCCAGAGTCAGACTATATGTCCTCACCATGCTGGCTAATGTGACTATAGAAGACTAGATTCCATAACATAGATGACCTAGCCTTTATAATTTCATCTTGCCAAAAATTAAATTAAATCAACAATGAATACCCAAAAATCAAATCAAATTTATCAACGAACATCAAACTCAAAAATGAACAAAATCCTTCAATCATATAAATACAAACTCGGATGCTACAGCTAATCGTCAAGATTCAAAATTCAACAATCTTCCATCAAAATAAATAAATACAAACCCAAATTCAACAATAATCCATCAAATTCAACAACAGAAAATAAAGATAAAACAATCAAGGAAAAAGAGAGTTTTCAAATCGAAGTTAAAATAAGATTCTCAAGGATCATCCCAGGAATCTCTCAAGGGTTTCTAACTGTGATTGAGTACCTTCAAAATATATCCTAATCCTACTGCAGGCTGTAGTGTTACTCAAGTTCGAATACCACTACATAAATTCGACCTGCATGGGCCACCACTAAAAACGTGTCACGACCCGCGCCCTAGAGTTAGGGCACGAGAACGTAACAACGCCTAGCCTACGCCGCAGTGTCGACGGTAGAACGCTGTCCTAGGTTTCAATGCATCTAACAGTATAAGACTAAGCAGTTATACTCCCCGAATGGGGGTGACATAGCAGATACAGTCTCAATCACATCTAAGGTAGAGCATGATAAAGATAGATAAAACATAAAATCCAAAAGAGATACAGGAAATAGAAGTCTAAGTGTCTAAGATACATAAACCCGGAAATATATCTCAAAACTCAAATACAGATACAGTAATCCACAAAGTAAATACAACTCCAGACAAAATGAAATAACTACCTAAACAACCCCTACTGTGTCTCCTCTAGGCTAGCAGGTAATCCCAGACCATCTGTAAAATTTATTAACAGGTCCAGTCAGGACAGGAGCGAGTACAGTACATCTCAACAGATCATAGCAGGTTAGAAAATATAAAACATGCAGTAGAGAAAAATACAGGATCTGAAGAAATACAGTATGTAAACAAGAGAGAAAACTGTAACAGAAATATCTACTATAAATAGAGAACTAACAGTGGCTAGTGAGTCAGAGTACGAGATAGCACATGTGAACAGGACAGATTTGCACAGGATATCGAGGTTGCACAGGAATCTACACTATAATGGAATTGTTCACACGACTACTAGCACTCCTTCGTATCCCCAATCAATACACAAGGATCTAAACAGGTTATGTTATTGCACAGGATATCACATGGGGGCCCATATAGGGTGCACATGATAGTATACATGGGGGCTCCGTGAACATGAGAGTACAAGATTCACAGGAGTGCACATGTAATGAAAGCACAGGAGTACACGATGAAAGTGAAACGTACATGACACAATATACCCGATGCTCCCGAGGAAGATAACATCGCATGAGAAGATCCATATAGTACTAATCCGTGATAATGTCATGACAGCATCAAGTATAGTAATCTAAAACAGGAATATAATTCTAAGTAGGATATGAAATGATCAGAGAATGTAGTCGCCTCGATAACCTGAACAGCTGATAAGTATAGGGGGTCCAACTGAAGCCACAGAGTCCTATTTAAAGCAACACAGGTTACAAGGTATCTGGCTCCTAATTAGAACAGCACAAGTCACAACATGTCCAGAAGGGTAATATAAAGTACTACAATACATTCTACATGAATCTAGGTCAAACTAGGCCAAAGTCAACCCTTGGTCAACTCTGGTCAACTGTACTAGTCAAATTAGGTCAAAGTAGGTCATGTCCTAACCCAGTAAGTCTTACTAGGCCTAACCAAGACTATCCTAGCAAGCACACATCAATACAAGGTAATACAAGCCAACATACACCCAACTCTATATAGCATGCAATTATTCAATACTCAAATAGGCAAGAATTCACATTAGATATACACTAGGTAATCTATTACTTTAAGCTATATATGTCTACACATATATACACATGCATATATTGGTATTCAACATTAGGTCTATAATCATGGCATTTCAAATGGTTATATAAACTTATATATTACAACACAATATGCTAACATATATATAATATACATACATAGCTAAGTTAACTATATTCATAAATACTTATTTAAGAGGCTATGTGTGTGTATGTGAACATGGCAAAGGGACAAGTGAGGGTTAAATGGGCATACATAGTGTATACATATCAAAGAGTGTCAAAGTGTAAGTGAACAATGTGTCAAGTGTGATAGTGTCAACATAGTGTAAGGGGGTACATGAGGTAATATAGGATTTGTGTTAACATAGAACATTACATCTCATTAACTTGTATATTGCATACATTATATCTATTATTACATTACATTCATGCTTGCATTCATTCATCATTCATTATTCTCTTGCACCACTATATGCACCATACATTACATACTATGGAACCTACATATTCATTACAAGCCATACTTATACATGCTTACATTAGATAGGATACTTACACCTCAAACATCATTTATTTAACCATTTACTTATGCTTGTATTCTCTATTTAATTACATAATGTATATACATTAACATGGGTTTAAAATCAAATAGAACATTATATTACACACAAGGGTGCATAAAATGCATATGCCGAATAGTAACTCCTACTAATAATCAATACTGTACCATCTCAGCATGAATTAAAATTTAGGATTAAAGTATGTTATAGATCTATGTTTTAGCTTTCCGAAACTTCAAACGGATCGCGTTTTCGTTTCCGGAAACTCCCAGAATCGCGAAAACACCGAGAACGCGTTTGTCTTTCGTACAGCTGACACTCAAATAATTCTCCAGAAAGTTACAGAAATAATTAGGCCTATTAATATATGTTTTTGGAAAGCTAACTTCAATACGCTTCTTTTAAAAAAACGAGAGATTAAACCGAGCTTTGAGCTAGAAGTTATGACATTTCTAAGTTAGGGCTGAAATTAAAAACGTGGATAAAAATCATGACGGATTTGGGTAGTTTGAGACAAAAGAACACAAATATATAACATAATATATCAAGAACTCACTCTCTACACTAATATATATATGAGACACTATAGAACACATCTCCAATACAAAAATATGAGATTAAACATGTAATAATTCATTCATACATAACAACAACACATAATGTGTCCAAATTTGAGATTTTCCCACATGGACACAACCACAACACAAAGGACACTCCTATGACCTCCAAATGGACACGAAATGGACACAATGGAGATACAACCATGGGGGTCATTCCTATGGGTTCAAAATAGACCTATATGCATGAGGAAATGAAAAGGAGAAGGGATTTATACCTCCCGGAATCGAATCGAAGAAAAGTCTTCCCGGAGCGACACCGACACGTAGAGATTCCAAAAGGACACGAATGAGCTCCGAATCCTCCCAAACTTGGGTAGCTTCCTCCTTGGCTAGAATGGAGAAGGAAAGAAGAAAATTTGGTGGTGAAATGGAATAATTTGGTGGAGAAATTGCTAGGGATTGCTCTTTAGAAATTTGGGGAAGAACAAGAGAGAAAAATAGATGGATAATGACAAATGGGAGGCTCAACCCTATCCTTATTGTGGCTGGCCATAAAAGTGGTTTTGTCCTATTAGGAAAAGTCCAAAAGCCCCTTTTCTAGTCTATTTACTAATACATTGGTAAGGGGTTAAGTCGGGGGTAGTTTGGTCAATCCTAAAACACTAATCCATATTAATACTAACCAAAATAATTAGTCTAGTCACTAACTAAAATTAATATCATGTGGACTAAAATTAATATTATGTGGGCCATGCCTAACTAGTGTGTGGGCCCGCTAGAGTCAAAACTACCCCGGGTCCCCGATACAAGTCGGAATGAGTTAAAATTCGAACCCGACTCAAATAACCCCAAAACAATATCATAAATAATAAAATAACATCAAAATAATTCAAAGAGGTCAAATGCAAAAATATTCTTAGGCCAAAAATGACATTAAAATATCATAATCACATGGTTAGGCTCTAGGTCAAACAGTCTCTAGGGTTTCACTAGCAAAACGTCAAAACCACAAGTCATTGATTTAAATAATTTTAAAATGATTTAAAAATCACCAAAAATTATATCATGAATTAAATATATTTATTAAAATAATTATAAATACAAAATTTCAAAATTACCCTCATTTGGAAAACTGGGTGCTACACAAACACCCACAACAACAACAGAATTTAACATCGAGGTACCGAACTTCACCATGCGATTTCTTCTTCAATTCTAATCCGTTTTTAGATCCGTAAATTTGTGTAGAAAGCCCACATGACCCTCTATCATCCCCTTCAAATAGATTTATTTATTCTGCAATGAATTTCATGTTTAATCAGATTAAAAATTACAAAAAATTAGTTTTCAAAAACCTTAAAAACCCCGGTACGAGGTCCGTCCCGACGAACTGGATGACCCCGTCACAAACTGAGAGTACCGAAAGGTCCGTATCGACTTTGTGGATGTGCGGGCTTTGACGGAATTCAAATTGGTCATGTGTGCGCGATGAATTTGACCCGTATCCGTCAAAATTTTGCTTATCGGGCTTTTTCGAAAATTTTCAATTACTTTGTGCACACTCATTAAATCGTGACAAAACTTGCACCATTGGACTAAAAATATTTTTTTGGTCTTGTGAGCCAAGTTTGGTCCAATTCTGAGACCGTTGACCGGGATGCCATTTTGGCGGGCCTACAATCCCACTCAACGGGCAATTTTGTGCACGGCCCACCGGAATCCAAAATTGGACATACCGTTGGGTTCGTCTCATCAAAAAAAATCCGTAGACATGTAGTTTGATGACTTTTAGAGACCATAGATTTTGGCGCACATTTCAGTACAAAGCGGGTCCAACAACGGACATAGTTTTGACCCAAAATTACGATTTTGCCCATGTTCCAGAATTTAACCTTTGGACATGCATTTTCTAGGCATATCTTTTATTCCAAACTCGTTCGTGATGTTTGTTGCAGCATCCGGAGTCATCTGCGGGATTTGGCTTTTTTTGCTTCGTTTATTTGCTGGTTCGAGCTACTGGATTATTCCCTTTTGTACATAACCTCAGGCAAGATACCTTGCCATTAGCTGTTTAATTTTCTTCAGCTCATATTCATGCATTTATTTATTATTTATTTTTTGCAAAATAAACTGTGCTATACTGTCATGATTAGATAGATTTTTACTGTGTAGTTATATTTTCTGTACTTATTATTTTTATGCAAATCAAACTTAGATTTAAGGGACCACCCTTTGTGTGTTGCATTCATAGTCCTTGACACGTTTATACCACGTTGTTGTGAGTCACATATAGGACGCGGACATGCGTGATTGGCTGGCCACCAGTACGTATAAGTCGTGCGTTAGAAAATAACTGCTAATAGAGTTGCATGCTAGAATACTTAGCAGTTATGAGTTGGCATTGGGCGGGAAGAACATGATTGGAAGTTGACTACCACCCTATCTATTGTAGACTCGTTCGCTACTGAGGAACGATAGGTAGACTATATGCTATAGACTCGCTCGATACTGAGGAATAGTATATGGTGTTCTGACTCGCTACTGAGGTACTGTACTGCATTGGTATTTTTCTGACTTGACCCGGTAGTCATGCGACCATGAACTATTCTTAAAACTGTATTCACTTAGATTGGTTAGGCACCCTTATCCGTTAGGTATGAGTACTCTTGGTTTGGATACTTGTATCTGACCGTGGCTTGGAACAATAACTTGTCGCGGATTAGTTCGCCACATCTTGTCCTTGTTTGGTTGTAGGTGTGGCTTACTACTCTGATGAGAAGGTATTGTACTTTGTTGGGGTCCGGATACCATATTGGATTCGTGACTTGGAAAGATATTTCACCATGGGTTAGTGTGCCATATCCTGTCCTTGTTTGGTTGGGGGGATGATACGCTAATTCAAATGGTGAGGTATTGGACCATGTTATGATCCGATCTTACTTATTATTATTGAGAAGTATTTCTTCAGTTTATATGGCATGTTATTATGTATCTTATTACGTCCCTCTGAGGACCTGGTTATCTCTCCAGGTGTGTGTTCATGTCTTCCGCAGGTATTCTAGCAGAGGTCGTGGTCTTCTCCATTTATTCGAAGATGACTTATCTTGGATCTATCCTGCTACCTTCGTCATTTCTTTTGTATATCATGTACCTCTTCTTTTTATTTTGTTGGTAGGGGATGTGTCTCCACCCAACATATTGTACCAAGACAAAATATGGTTATTATATGATATCTTTTACATTTCTATGGATGAGATTAGTTAGTTGTGGTTTACTGCATTTTACAGCTTACGTATATTTATTATACGGCTGGCATGTCTACGTTTTTAGTACTACACATTTTGGGACTGGGGTGTTACACATGAACATAACATTGTGACATCCACTCTCCATCAATGCTTCAAATATGTCAATGATAATGGAGAAGTACGGAAGGAAGTGGCTGATCTTAATCCCTTCTGAGGCATCGAGGCTTATTATACAGACTCCAGAATGTATAAAGAGGAGTTCATGAAAGTCGTATCGGCCATGGACACCAAAGAAGATGGGAAAGAGAGTCCGGATGACGTCTTGGTGATTTCGGTCAAGGGACGCACTTATCGTCCTTCGTCTTCTCAGGCGCTGACCATTAATCTCTCTCCTTCTATCAAGCATCCTCCTGTTGAAAGGGTGGAGCAGAGGGAGCTCACCTCTTCTGAGCCTTTTGTTATCGTTCTTCGTCGTAACGAGCCTCATTCTTCTCCTTCTCTTGTTATCAATCTTAGTAAGCCATCGGCTAAGGTCAAGAGCACCGTTGTAAATGATGATGTAAATATTAATAAAGTAGCATCTCCTTTACAGTATATTGATGTTAATTATTACATACGATGTTATCAAGAAATCCTAGATAACTTTGAACCTCTTAGATTAGGAGCAGTTCAACCCCTTCAAGATGAGGTATTACTTGTATCAGTACAAGACTCATTCTTTCTAGTTCTCTTCCGGAAAAAAGATGAACATCCTATCCTCTTCAGCAAAGGGTTGAATCAAAAGGCTACATCCGATAGCGACTTAGAAAATGATGATAATGAATGACTTCAACTACGTTATTACAGTCAATAATCTAAGAACATCATCCAAAAGATGGGTTACAACTTCAAATTCGGCCTCAACGACGACAGGGAAAGACGAACTCCTATTCGTATATCTGTCCCAAAAGGAAAGTCACTTCAATATTATAACAAAATAAAGCACGGGTTAGGCTACACTTCGCCAATCTCAACCCCAGATATTTCTGAGTTCGACAAAGAAGAATGATCTAACTCTTCTGATTTCGTATTATGGAATTCAGACACCAGTATAGGGTACATTCATCGAGTGACTTTATCTTCCAATATGGTGCTGAGTTCTTAGAAGACGATGATAACTTCACCGAGACTCCCAAAACTGAGCCCTAGACACAAAGAATGGATACGTAATGGAACTTTACTTCGAGCAGCATAAACCAACCACTGAGGATCAATTAGTCCAAATCAATTTCTCCAAGGCCAATCTTTATCAGCAAAAGTCTTCCTGAAGCAGATAAACAAGAACTAATCTAGCTCATCAGGGAATACATTGATGTATTTGCCTGGAGCTATGAAGACATACCAGTATTAGATCCTCAGATTGCTACCCACAAGTTCAACATCCTACCGAATGCTAGGCCGGTCAAGAAACAACAGCGTCAATTTCCATCTGATATAATGGACGCCATAGAAGCTAAAGTTAAGAAGCTCATCGCTTACGACTTTGTCAGAAAAGAACAACATCCAGACTGGATAGCTAACGTTGTCCCCGTTATGAAAGAAACATGGAAGGTCCGAGTCAAGAAACAACAGCGTCAATTTCCATCTGATATAATGGACGCCATAGAAGCTAAAGTTAAGAAGCTCATCGCTTACGGCTTTGTCAGAAAAGAACAACATCCAGACTGGGTAGCTAATGTTGTCCCCGTTATGAAAGAAACATGGAAGGTCCGAGTCTGCATCGACTTTAGAGACCTTAATGAAGCTTATCCTAAAGATGAGTTCCTTCTTCTGATCATTAATGTCATGATCGACGATACTTGTAGGTTCGAACGAATGTCTTTCATGGACGGATTCTTCGAATACAATCAGATCATGATGAATAACGAAGATAAAAAATATACATCTTTTTGCACTCCTTTTGGAGGTTACTACTACATTGTCGTGCCATTTGGTCTTAAAAATACTGGTACAACCTATCAGCAAGCCATGAGCACCATCTTTCGTGAATATTTACGAAAGACAGTCGAATGTTATGTTGACGATATTGCTGTCATGAGTCGTCTAAAGAAAGATCACATCCAAGACTTAAGAACTATCTTTGATCAATGGCCAGCATCAACTCAAGATGAATCCCACCAAGTCATTCTTGGGAGTCTCTAGTGGCAAATTCCTAGAATTCGTTATTACCTCTAAGGGTATACACGTTGACCCCGAGAAATCAAAGCCATTCAAGAGATGTATCTTATACGCAACCTAAAAGAGCTATGAGGATTCCAGGGACAACTTGCGTACAATAGGAGATTCATCTCAAATCTCTCTAGATACTGCAGACCATTCACTCAATTGATAAAGAAAGGTGTGTCTTTCATTTGGACTGATGAATGCCAGCAAGCATTTGAAGACATAAAGTGGTACTTGTTGAACCCTCCAGTCCTAGTGCCTCCAATCATAGGAATACTCTTCCTGATGTATGTTCGAGAAATGAATCATTCCCTGGGTGCCCTACTAGCCTAGAAGAATAAGGAAGGCCATGAGCAAGCGATTTATTATCTTAGTCGTACAATGATTGGTGTTGAATATCGATACAGTCTGGTGGAAAAAGAATGTCTAGCCTTGATGTTCGCCGTACAGAAAATGCGACACAATATCACAGGCCAAACCATTCATGTCATCTCCAGAGTCAACACCCTTCGGGTCTTGATGAAGAAGCCTAGTACACTCAATTCCAGACTCGCTACAAAGGCTATATTGCTAGCATAATATGATATGGTCTATGTCCCATAAAAGTCTGTTAAGGGACAAGCCCTGGTTGACTTCTTGGCTGCTCATCCAATTCCTGAAACGTCTAAACTCTATATTGAAATTTCTGATAAAAATTTGGAATCTAACATGCTTTTAGAAGGAATCCTTGCTTGGCTTTTAGTCTTTGATGGTGCATCTAGAATTGGACCCAATGGTATCATTGTTGTTGGAGTTGGAATCGTCCTCGTACCTCCTGAACGACTGGCCGTTCAAAGAGCCTATTCCCTGGACGAGCCATGCTTTAATAATGTTGCTAAATACAACGCTCTACTCATCGGTCTCCAATTAGCTAAATAGTTGGATAACGAGTATCTTGAAGTATACGAAGACTCTAAACTGATTGTCAATCAAGTTAGAGACATGTATGAAGTTCGGCATTAAGATCTCATTCCGTACCAGGAAGCAGCAATCAAAATTGCTGCATCATTCAGAGGTTTCTTTATTGAAAATGTACGTCAAGCATGCAATACAGAAGCTGATGCACTTTCTAATCTTGTAGCAGTATTAGCAATTCCTGTGAAAAGACAACAGCTAATCGTCATTACCAACAGAGAATTATTTTGCATCGAAAATAATTTGCATCTTGAATCCAGCAATTCTGTTGAGATTTGCACTACTAGCGAAGACTGGAGAGCTCCTTTCATCGACTTTTCGGTACATGACATCTTACCTGAAGATCCTAAAGAAGCGACGACAATCCGTCGGCGGTCGCTCCGATTCTACTACAATCATTCTTCCAAGACACTATACCGACGATCATTTGATGGTATGCTCCTACGGTATCTTACGGGAGATAAAGAAAAGCAGATACTACTGAAGCTCACGACGGTGTTTGTGGTGCACATCAGCCTGGTCCTAAGCTACATGATCGAATTCGACACATGTGATACTATTGGACCACCATGGTATCAGACGCGATTGAGTATGGGAGGAAATGTCGAGCATGTCAAATCTATACAGATTTCATTCATCAACCATCAAATTTTTTGCATCCGACTGCCGAATCCTGGCCTTTCGAAGCTTGGGGCATGGATGTCATTGGTCTTATCAATCCGCATTCATCTCGAGGACATCAGTTTATCTTAGCTATAACCAATTACTTCTCAAAATGGGCCGAAGCTATACCCTTGGCTGAAGTCAAGATGAGCAGTGTCATCAACTTCATCAAACATCATGTGATCTACAGATTTGGTGTTCCTCGACGAATCATCCATGACAACGGACCTCAATCCGTCAGTCAGAAATTCACTCGATTCTGTGATGACAATCGGATCAACAATGTCGCTTCTACAACCTATAATCCTGCAACTAATGGTTTAGCTGAAGCATTTAACAAAATAATCATTAAGCTTCTCAAGAAGTTCATTTGTACCAATAAACAGAATTGGAGCAAAAAGTTTGAAGAATGTCTATGGGCTTATTGTACTACCATATGCACTCCAACCGGCTGTACACCTTTCTCTTTAGTGTATGGATGGAAAGCCGTCCTACCGATGGAAATTCAATCCCATGACTGAGAATAGCTATTGCCAACGAGCTCACAACAGAGAATAATGATCGTCTTCGACTTCAGAAGCTTGAAGCACTTGACGAGAAACAACTGCTAGATCAACAACACATCGAGCTATATCAAGCCTGTATCTCAAAAGCCTTAAACCGTAAAGTCAAAGTACGAGCATTTCAAAAAGGTGAGCTGGTCCTTACTATCAGACGTTCTATAACAATGACACACATGAGCAAGGGCAAGTTCGAACTGTAGAGGCTAAAAATTAAGTTATGCTACTCACCCAGAAGTTATCTCATCAAGATACATCATATCAATAGATTGCACCTACATTAAGTTGCGCTATATCAGGTTGCGCCCATCTCAGGTTGCACCAACCTCAGGTTGCGCGAGAGCCACGTGGCAAATCACCTCGAGAAGCTATAATGGCATCATCGTTGTCTGACAACTGGCAACACATATATCAAGAAAAATCTGTTCAAATCCCATGCAATACGGCGCTCGAGGAGATTTAGGCAGATTTTATGACAGCTAGCAGTTTGCGTAACGTGTCAGATTGTGCAAGGTTGAACCCAGGCGCAAGTTGCTAGGTTGTGCCCTCGCGCAACCTGATGAAGCATGCACAATGTTATCGTCCAGAGCAGGGTGACGTGGTGCGCAAGCCACTAACTTCGTAGAACGTGTCCACTACATTGCTCACGACCATGCACATCTCACTCAAATGATGCCACGTATCCATAGCAGTTGGTACAACCGCTCGTGCAAGTTGCTACATTGCACTCCGTGCAACTTGATGAAGCACGCACAAGTGATCAAATAGTATCCAGAACAGGGTGACGTAGTGCGCAAGCAACTAACTTCATAGAACGTACCTACTACACTACCCATGCCATGTATATCTCAATCAAACGATGCCACGTGTCCACAGCAGTTGGTGTAACCGTTCGCGCAAGTGAACAGGAGGCGCACAACCTGAAGTACGTGCAACCCATAATAACTACTAAACAGTTATTTCAAGACCTCTATAAATAAAGTTTCAAATCAGTCTCAACGCATCACGAATGATCATAATCTCCTGCTAAAGTGCTGTTGCATCCTACAGAGGCTCGTGTCTTCAATATCACATCGTCCAAGGGATAAAGTGATCGTCTTCTGATCAGATTCCTATAGTTGTACTTCCCTAGAAATCAATTGTACCCTTTTTTGTACTCTTTCTCAGTTTATAAAAATTAAACCTCTTTTGTTTTTCGTAAACAAAATGGCGACTCTGCTGGGGACAACTTTCTCCTCCGACAAGAAAGTGACAACACAATATGATACCGCATCGATCGGCAAGATGCAGAAGACCCTGGTCGTTCAAGTCGACCAGACGGCCTACGAGGCCATGATCAATGCTGGGGATGCCAAGCGTACTACTGCCATTGCTAAGAGCAAGACGCGCTCTGTCTGGACTCCTAAGTCCTCGACGGTACAACCTGCTTCCTCTGTATAATTTACGCCTGTTACAGCCCTGGCGCAACCTAAGGAAAACAACCTTTTGGCTAACCCCTCCACTTCTCCTATTCTGAAAACGAAGGAGACTTCATCTCGACACACTGTTGTCCAAAACAAAGAAAAGCGCCCTTTGGCCTTTTCCTTCCTCGCACAACCTGTGCCTGTTCCTGCTGTGGCACAACCTGCACACATTACTGCCCTAGCAAAACCTAAGGGAAACAGCCTTTTAGCTAACCCCTCCACTTCTCTGATTCTTAAATCGAAGGAGATTTCGTCTCGACACACTGCTGTCCAAAATAAAAAAAAGCGCCCTTTGGCCTTTTCTTTCCTGGCGCAACCTGTGCCTGTTCCTACTGTGGCACAACCTATGCACATTACTGCCCTGGCACAACCTAAGAGAAACAGCCTTTTGGCTAACCCCTCTACTTCTCCGATGCTGAAATCAAAGGATACTTCGTCTCGACACACTGCTGGACAAAACAAAGGAAAGCAACCTTTGGCCTTTTCTTCTCTGGCACAACCTATGCATGTGTCTGCTCTGGCGCAACCTGCACATATTTCTGCATTGGCACAACATAAAAGGAAACACTGTTTAGTGGTTCCCTCTTCGCCATTAAGTCAGAAACTTACTAAGAAATCATTAAATCAAGGAAAATGGTCTTTGGCTTTTTCTCATTTTGCTCGAGTCGCTGACTCGGTGGAAAGTACTGCTGGTTGCGCCTTTGCGCCTCTCAGCACAAAAATGGATTCAGATAGAAATCCTACTTTCCTTAACAGAGATAACCAAATCTCTGTCAGGAAGATGGGTTCTATTCAGAATGAACTTTCCACACAAAAGGGTGTTATGTCCATTCCAAAGATGTCAGGGCAGGATCTAGCAACCCTACGTATCTCAAGTTCCCGACAAGGCAAACTGCTAGTATCTCAAATAGATGCACAAGTAGCACCTCTATCAGACTTGTGCACCTATATCAATAGGTTCTAATTAGGGTCAACCTCAGGAAAACATAAGATGTATCAACCGCAACCTGCACTAGTTGCTAACTTGCGCCAGAAGAAGAATTCTGAGGCAAAAAAATCCTATGACTTATGCTAACCAGCTTAGCACATCCTTGTACACTCAAGGTATGGGACACCTCAAGAACAGGAACCATGTTCCGAATATTGTCAAGGACTACATTCCTGCAACTTATTCTCGTCCTGGTAGTGATCTCCGTGAACTCTTAATACAAAAGCAGAAGGTTGCAAAGCCATCCCATCCAGCGATGGTCCAACAGCAAGAACATCATTGCAATCACCACCATGAAGTTGTCATCAAATGCTACTGTCAGTCAGCCAAGCGGTCTGTCTTTGGCCGTTTGAACTATGTTCAGACTCCTTAACCTATCCTAGTAGACGAAGATAAACTACTCTATGCTTCTGTCAACATGGCATCTCGAAGCATTGGGTAGAAAACGTCCGAGACGTAATGCATACCGCAATCCCAATCAACAATACTTAGATCGGATTCATGAATCCGGCGAAGGAGTAGACCAATATACTAGATCAAGAAGCCGAGAAATAATCGGTCAAAGGAATCTTCCGTCCGACCAAGAAACAATCGATCAAAGGAATTTTTCTTCTGACCAAGAAACAATCGGTCAAAGAAATCTTCCTTTTGACCAAGAAACAATCGGTCAAAGGAACATTCCTAATTCCAACCAAGATTCTCTCAGTCAACTGGATATCCCTATCATTTATTCTGGAGGTAATTCCTTATATGACTTTGATGCTGATAGTGAAAGTTTTGAAAGGACCATCTTTTCCACTAGCTCGTCTTCAATAGATAGAGAAGTGACTGCTTATGTCGCCACAGAAGATCAAGATGCATCCAGTTCTAACAATCAAGAGCAGAGAATTGCTACTTTGGAGTCTAGTTTAAAGAACATGGCTGAGATGATGACAGACATGCATGCTGTGATTATGGAACAGCATACGGTTCTACCGGTTGTGAATATGGTTCCGATTTAAGATCCTGTAACAACACCAGCTCCCATCAATATTGATCTAGGTATACAGTCTCCTCACACCGCTTTCATACCTGCGCAGGCTATTCCAAGTCAATCTGGTACCGGGGGTGGTACTTATCATACAATACCCCTCATAACATATCAAATCAATCCACTGCTCCACAATTACCGAAAGATACCAATGAGGCCGTAAAACTTTTACGTACTCAATTTGAAGCTTTTAAACAGAAAGACGGCTTGCAGAAGCTTGGGATTAAGCAGCCTTATCCCATAGAATGGAAAGAATTCTAATTTCCCCCAAGTATAAACCCCTACTATTATGCTGTTTAATGGCAGCACATCGCCAAGTCAATACCTCAATCACTTTGAGGTAATGACTGATCAACTCCAGCCAAATGACGCTCTACTCACTAGAGTATTTGTCAGATATTTAGCAGGTACAGCTTACGACTGGTACCATAGTTTGCCAGATGGTTGTATAACCTCTTTATCTGGATTCAAACAAATGTTCCTGGAATGATTTTATGAGGAAACAAATGACATGACTATGTCTGCTCTCATAAAAATTAAACAGCGACACAATGAAACAACTGAAAGGTTCATTGAACGATTCCACCGTGAGGCACTCAAAATGCCTCTTAAAACTCCGAATGCTCTGACTATAGACATTAGCAAATCAAACCTATTGTCTATAATCAGCATATGGACCAGATTGACATAGTTCCAGGATTGGCCTTCATTCATAGTGAATGCTAAAGTGGCAGAAGAAAGTGCTGACAAGTTCAATCAATTAGGTATTCAGATGCCTAATCTTGACAAAGATGAACATGTTACACCTAATAATAGTGGTCGTCAGAACAACCGCAAAAGTAAAGAGACTTTGGCTATCAATGTCAAAGGCAAAGAAACTCTAGCAGTAAATATGGATCAATCAACACCTACTCCAACGACACCACCACAGAAGGTACCACGTCCGAAAGAAGAATTTTCTTTTGATAAAAATGATATCATGAGTAACTTTGAATGTCTGATCAAGAGCAATAAACTTCAACTGCCAGAGGCAAAACGGCCAGATGAAGTAGGTAAAACTGACCACCCCAAATATTGTGTTTACCACAGATTTATCGGACATCCGACTCGAGCATGCTATGTGCTTAAAGGTAAAATTCAGGAGATGGTTAATTTAGGCACAATTACTCTCCAACAAGACAAAAAGACTGTAACTGCTAATGTCGTCTCTCTACAATTTGGCAATTTTCCTGCTCAACTTGTGCAGGACGGTGTCATTCCCATCCCGAGAACCACTTTGGAGATTGTTAATCTCCTACCTGCCCGAACTGATGGTCTTGTTCCTCTGTCTAATGATAAGGGGAAGATTATGTGGATCTATCATGATTTGGGGGCTGACTTTGAAGCACCTTCTTCATCCACAAAGTCTAAGAAAGCAACCAAATACAAGTCATGTCATATGACTTCATTGGGTGAACATTGTCCTCCACCTTTAACTACCACTTTTACTTTTGCTGCAAATCCTTCTTCTTTCTTCACTTCTGAGACAACACTGTCAAAGTCAGAAGCCAAATATCAACCAGCTTTCCATCTGTATAGTCCACAGTCTCGTGAATTAGTTTCAAAGATGGGATATAATCTACAAAAGGCTCCCGGCTTGAATCATGGAAAAGGATCTCCAGTACTTCTTTTTCTATGCCTTTTACATAACCAATCTCGGGTTGGTTTGGGTTACAGGACGAACTCTTTTCAAAAGAAATCTTCCAAAAACAAGGCAAAGAGTTGCAATATGGTATCCTTCGAACCTGTATCTGAAGAAGAGGCCTTAACTTGTACCAGGTCTGGAAAAATTTACCTAAGAGATTATTCAGAAGGCCAGGAGAACCCTGCTTTAGCTCCAAAGACTCCTCCAGCATCATCTTCTCCTGCTGTCAATGTTCCATCGGCTTTATCGCCTCCAGTGGAACCAACTTCTCCCAAACCAATGATAATTGACAAAGGAAAATAACCTATGAAACCCATAAATTTTGGTTTCATTATTTAATTAATTGGATATTTTGTTTGCTAATTTATTATTATTATTATTAAATTGATTAATTTAGAAAAATCGTATTTTTAAAAATTATTATTCATGAAATTTTTATTTGGCCTGACCCGTCCCGAACCCGTCTCGACCCGTTTTCGAAACCGAACCCAATCTCGGTTTTTTTAAACAAATCTTTAAGTTATTAGTTATTATTTATATACTATATTTTCCTTTAAAGGAAATTCCCTTACTTCCCTTCCTTTCCAGAATATTTGTTTCACCTTCCATTTTCATTTCCGTTCACTCCTCAGCCGACTCCCGGCTTTTCTGAACGCTCGAGCCCTTCCCCTTCTGTAACTCCGGCGACTTTTCATTCCCGTAACCCCCAATCTCTCCTCCTATATAAACCACCCTCTCCTTCATCCTCACCCATTCTCCATTCTCCATCCTCCTAAATCCCTAACCCCCAAACTCCTTTCCGTCGACCCGATCCGAGCCCAGGCGAGCCCCACCTCCAGCGGCCTTCCACCACCGTTCCCGTGCCAGCCCCTCGCCTTCAGCCCCAACCCGGCGTCGATCCCGACCCGAACGGCCTCCGCCGCTGTCCCCAACCGAGCCCCGCCCCCTACGCGCGCCCCTCCGGCCCTGAGCCCCTGTCCCGTGCCCCGACCCGCTGTCCACAGCGTATTGCGGGTTCCGATCCACTGTTTTCGTGGCCGCGACCCGCTGTCCGTGTGTTCAAGATTATTCCGGGTCCATACGGATTCGACTTTTTTCCTAATTTGCATCTGAGAGCTCTAGCCGAGCATCCAAGATATATTTTCGTGTCCATGTGTCCCTTTTATTGGTGTGTCGTTCATACGTGTCGATGATGATGCGGTCCCGACCATGTTTCAGGGATCGGTATTTGATATTGTTGCGTAGGGATACTTTTCTGAGTTCGGCTCAGATTAGTTCTGTAGTTGGTATGCTCGGCTTATATAATTCCCATTGGTTCTGAGTATTTCTATGGTTGGGATACTTTTGCCTGTGGCTAATTATTCATTAAAATTTGGATATTATCTGTGTGTTGTGATTTTTTGTTCTCCCTGGTTTGGGGTTGACTGGTTGGGTGTGGTGCGGTACGCCTCGTGGCTAGGTTGTCCTAGTTACAGAGGAGGTGCTGCCCGAATTTTCAGTAAAATCTTTCAAATTATTATTATTAATTAAGTTCATTTAAAACATGTTTTCATACCCGGTCTTTGCAAATGATTTCCAAAAATTGGTTTTATTGGTTTAGTTTTATGGTTTTTGTGAGTTTTGTATCCCCTATTAGGCGACGACCGTATCGGTCGGATGAGCCTCGGCGAAACGCAAACGCTACAGGATTTTCTGTACATTGAGGTGTTAGCCAGCAACATGATATTTTAAGACCAAGTCTGAGACTTACCCTATATTTTATATTTTATAAAATTATTTAGAACTTGTTACTGGGTATTGTCATATTTCGAGTGCAGGGCCTCGTCCTGCTGAATGGACCGCTTCCCGGCGTTCAGAGCTAAACAGTAATATTTAAATTAATTTATGTAAATAAGTTGTAAGGGCATAAGCCCAGTTTTCTATTTTCTTTTCTGCGACCCTGTATTGTGTAGCGTATACTTTCTCTTTATTTTTCTGGGTTGTTGACTTGGTCGTTAAACGCGTAGAATGTTAAAAATGAATATCTATTTTTATATAGAAAATTAATAAGTTTTTCTTACATTAAGTAATTTTGTAATTTAACAAATTCATTATTTCTCATTAAAAAGAAAGTCTAGTTTTATATATATTACGAAAATACCAAGTTTTGACAATTAACCTGGAAAATGCTATTTTTCCAATAAATATTAAATTGACTTTTACTTCATAAATTAATTAATAGTAGATCGCAACGATAAACGTGTTCCGATAGAATAATTTTAATAAACTTAAAACTTGATTAGGATCTTCTTTTAGATATTGTAACTAGCACACCTAGATATGGTTCAATTATGATTCTAAGACAGAATTCTCAACTGTAGGATTTCGAGGATGAGTTTGACTTCCCCGGTACCGACTTCCAATCCAGTCATAAACCAACGCAAGTACAGTTACGTTTATTGAGCAATTTAATTAGTAATTGTTATATTGCATGCTTAAACCATATTGCCACACGGAACTCTCTCATAGAGTATTGATTATTATTGATTGTGGAATATTGGGGGAGTAGTGTAGTGTTTTATGACCAATACCTTTATATTGCATTGATTGTGCGAGCTTACCCCTCTTACACACAGGGATAAGCCGTATCGTATCACTAGGATACTATTGTACAACCCAAGCCGGTCATATACATTACCTATTTAATTCACATTATTTTCAATTGTTGGAAAATATTGTTCAAGTATTTCAAAACTGTTTAAGATTGCAAATTTCTATTATTATTTGAATTATTAGATTTTCATAATTGTACTTTACTCCTTTCCTGACTGGATCCTCCACCTCCAATAGGTAACATTGATGAGGCTGAGCTATTATATAATAGCTATTATGATCCAGTGCTTTACCCTATGGTGCTTCCAGAGTCTCACTCGGAGGCCGTCGATCCTGAGGCTGATGAGCCGGCTATCTAGATAGTTGTTGTTCATTTCTAGTTTTCTTTGTGTTAGAGTTGAACTCTTATTTCAGTATCTTATTATCAGTTGTATCTTTCTGTGTTGGACAAATTAAAGTTTTTAAATATTCAAAATATTAAAGTTGTGACAAATATTTAGTTATTGTTGAGATTACCTGCAAGTGGAAATAGCTTACTGCCGCCGTCACACAACGGTGCAGGCTGGGCATGATCCGATTCGACCCAACAATTTGGGATCGGGTCGTGACATGTTTTTAGTGGTGGCCCATGCAGGTCCGATCAACAACTTAGGTAAACATATCTAGAAACAATTAGAACACTAGAATATTAATTTGTCACAACATAGGACCAAAATATATTATAAATAAATATTTTTGTTTGTTATAGACTGGTAGGCTACCTTGCTTATGTTTTACATACTAAACCTTCCAGAGTATGGCCACAGACAAGACCAACATTGCTGGCGATGGGTTGTCATCACCCGATCACACCCCACTTCCTCAATCAAGTTCGGATCCTACACCTCGGCAGCTGACCGATCGTCCCCATAATGCACCAGCACCCCATGGATTTTATACTACTACAACTCAAGTGACAGATCCTACATCTTCCCGGACTGAACAGTAAGCCCCTGCGATAATGCCCGATCCAGCTGCCCCACCAGTGCCCGTGGACCCTACCGACCTCGTAGGCCTGTTACGAGGAGTGCTTGAGGCCCAGAGAGCCCAAGCTGAAGCTCATCGTGAATGGACTGCGATTATTAGAGAGGGCATAGAGAATGCCCATATCGTGGCTATGGCTGCCCTCGAGAGAGGAAAAGCAGCACATTTGGAACCAAGGCCTGCTAAAGTCAGAGATATTGAGAAATTTAAGAAGTTAGGCCCTCGACCTTTCATGGGAACCGAGGGAATCATCTATACAGATGAATTGCTCAACAGCATGGAGCGTCTCCTCAGTGTCGCTCGACTTCCAAATGACCTCCAAGTTGAAGCTGTAAGACTCCAACTGCTAGATGTAGCAAGCACCTGATATCAGAATGAACCCCAACTCCAGGACAGACAGCTTGACTGAAACACCTTCAAGAGGTTACTCCGCAGGAAGTTCTTCCCAACATCAGAGTTACGGAAGATGGAAAGACAGTTCCAGAATCTGAAGTAAGGGAACATGACGATTGGTGAATATGCAGCAAGGTTTGGCCAACTTAGCCGCTTTGCCAAGAACTTAGTTGCTGACCCCGCAGATCATGATGAAAGATTCAGATATGGACTGAGGGAAGAGATTCGCACCCCTGTGATCGCAGGCGGCGTCAAGACATACGAGAGGATCCTAATACGAGCTCAGGATATAGAGAAGAGTCGGCCTGCTCGTTCAAAAATGGAGTATTCTGGAACTAGCAACTTCCAGAGTAACCAGAAGAGGCCCTTGGATTTATCAGAGATGGAACATCACCCTGGGGAGCACCTATCTTATTCGTGCCCAAGAAGGATGGAACCGTACGGATGTGCATCGGCTACTAGGCGCTTAAGAACATCACCATCAAGAACAAGTACCCTCTGCCCCGGATCGATGACCTATTTGATCAACTAAGTGGAGCTAAAGTATTTTCGAAGATAGATCTCCGATCTGGCTACCACCAAATCAAGGTCAGAAAGGAGGATTTTCTAAAGACGGCGTTCAACACCAAATATGGATAGTATGAATTTTTGGTCATGCCGTTTGGATTGACGATTGCCCCTGCAGTATTCATGAATCTCATGAACAAGGTCTTCTATGAATACCTGGATCAGTTTGTTGTTGTCTTTATCGATGACATTCTGATCTACTCGAAGACCGAAGAAGAGCATGAAGAGCACCTGAGGAAAGTTCTGGGAACCTTAAGGAAGGAGAAGCTCTATGGTAAGCTATCTAAATGTGAATTTTTCTTAGACAAGGTAGATTTTTTAGGCCATATTTTCACAGAAGAAGGAATTTCGGTGGATCCAAAGAAGATAGCTGCTATTGAGAAGTGGAGTACACCAAGTTCTGTTGCTGAAATCAGAAGTTTCTTGGGCTTAGCTGGCTACTACCGAAAATTTGTGAGGGACTTCGCCAGGATTTCTGAGCCGATGACGAAGCTCACAAGAAAGAACGAAGAATTTGTGTAGACTGAAGCTTGCCAGTCAGCATTTGAGGAACTGAAGAAGAGAGCCCCTCGTTGCCGTTCCCGTGCCAGCCCCTCGCCGTCGGCCACAACCCGGAGCCGATCCCGACCAGAGCGGCCTCCGCAGCTGTCCCCGAGCCGCCCGCGGCCCAGGCCGACCGCCGGCCACCGAGCCTCGTCCCCTGCGCCCGCCCCTCCGACCCTAAGCCCCTGTCCCCGCGGCTGTCCCGTGCCCCGACCCGCTGTCCACAGCGTCTTGCGGGTTCTGATCCGTTATTTTCGTGGCCGCGCCCCGCTATCCGCATGTTCTGGATTATTCCGGGTCCGCACGGATTCAACTTTTTCCTTAATTTGTATATGTGAGCTCTAGCCGAGCACCCGAGGTATATTTTCATGTCCCTGTGTCCCTTTTATTGGTGTGTCGTGCATACGTGTCGATGATGATGCGGTCTCGACCCTGTTTCAGGGATCGGTATTTGATATTGTTGTGTAGAAATACTTTTTCCGAGTTCGGCTCGAATTAGTTCTGTAGTTGGTATGCTCGGCTTATATGTTTTCCATTGGTTTTGAGTATTTCTACGGTTGGGATACTTTTGCATGTGGCTAATTATTCATTAAAATTCGGATATTATCTATGTATTATGATTTTGTGTTCTCCCTGGTTTGGGATTGACTGGTTGGGTGTGGTGCGGTACGCCTCGTGGCTAGGTTGTCCTAGTTACAAAGGAGGTGCTGCCCAAATTTTCAGTAAAATCTTTTAAATTATTATTATTAATTAAGTTCATTTACAACCTGTTTTCATACCCGGTATTTGCAAATGATTTCCAAAAATTGTTTTTGTTGGTTTAGTTTTGTGGTTTTTGTGAGTTTTGTATCCCTATTAGGCGACGACCTTTTCGGTCGGATGAGCCTCAGCGAAACGCAAACGCTACAGGATTTTCTATAGGTTGAGGTGTTAGCCAGCAACATAATATTTTAAGACCAAGTCCGATATTTTATATTTTATAAAATTATTTAGAACTTGTTACTGGGTATTTTCATATTTTGAGTGCAGGGCCTCGGCCTGCTGAATGGACAGCTTCCCGGAGTTCAGAGCTCAACAACAATATTTAAATTAATTTATGTAAATAAGTTGTACGGGCATAAGCCCAATTTTCTATTTTTTTTGCGACCCTGTATTGTGTAGTGTAGACTTTCTTTTTATTTTTCTGGGTTGTTGACTTGGTCGTTAAACGCGTAGAATGTTAAAAATGAATATCTATTTTTATATAGAAAATTAATAAGTTTTTCTTACATTAAGTAATTTTGTAATTTAACAAATTTATTATTTCTCATTAAAAAGAAAGTCTAGTTTTATATATATTACGAAAATACCAAGTTTTGACAATTAACCTGGAAATTGCTATTTTTCCAATAAATATTAAATTGACTTTTACTTCATAAATTAATTAATAGTAGATCGCAATGATAAACGTGTTCCGATAGAATAATTTTAACAAACTTAAAACTTGATTAGGATCTTCTTTTAGAGATTGTAACTAGCACACCTAGATATGGTTCAATTATGATTCTAAGACGGGATTCTCAACTGTAGGATTTCGAGGACGAGTTTGACTTCCTCGGTACCGACTTCCAATCCAGTCATAAACCACGGGAAGTACGGTTACATTTATTTGGCAATTTAGTAATTGTTATATTGCATGCTTAAACCACATTGCTAGATGGAACTCTCTCATAGAGTATTGATTGTTATTGATTGTAGGATATTGGGGGAGTAGTGTAGTATTTTATGACCAATACCTTCATATTGCATTGATTGTGCGAGCTTACCCCTCTCACACACGGGGATAAGCCGTATCTTATCACTAGGATACTATTGTACAACCCAAGCCGGTCATATACATTACCAATTCAATTCACATTATTTCCAATTATTGTAAAATATTGTTCAAGTATTTCAAAACTGTTTAAGATTGCAAATTTTCATTATTATTTAAATTGTTAGATTTTCATAATTGTACTTTGCTTCTTTTCTGACTAGATCCCCCACCCTCAATAGGTAACATTGAGGAGGCTGAGCTATTATATAATAGCTATTATGATCCAGTGCTTTACCCTGCAGTACTTCCCGAGTCTCACTCGGAGGACGTCGATCCTGAGGCTGATGAGCCAGCTATCTAGATAGTTGTTGCTCATTTCTAGTTTTCTTTGTGTTGGAGTTGAACTCTTATTTCAGTATCTTATTATCAGTTGTATCTTTCTGTGTTGGACAAATTAAAGTTTTTAAATATTCGAAATATTAAAGTTGTGACAAATATTTAGTTATTGTTGAGATTACCTGCAAGTGGAAACAGCTTACTGCCGCCGTCACACGACGGTGCAGGCTGGGTATGATCCGATTCGATCCAACAATTTGGGATCGGGTCGTGACACAACCTGTCTGCTTTGACAAAGTATTGAAGAAGACTCCAGTTCTAGGACTCGAGAAGCCATATAACTTTGATATACTAGCTCAACTGGCTAATACCCGAGCAAGGTTATCAATTTTTGAACTACTGCGTCTCTTAAAAGAAACTCAAGAGACATTGAGTGAAGCTTTGATACAAGCTGATACTTGTCTAGTACTCATCAAGAGGCTAGATGAGGAGCCTGTAACTTGCTTTCATTGTCATAGTGTGATGGAGCTGATGCCCAACATCACCTTTACACAAGATGATATGTTGTTGGAAGATAATCGTCATGACCGACCCCTCTACTTCACAGGATATGTCGATACTATGAAGGTTGATCGCATCTTGATAGACCCTGGGTCTGCGCTCAGCATCATGCCAAAGACTTAATAGATGCCTTAAAGATTCCTGTACATAATCTTTCAACAACCATCACGACAATCCTGGGATTTAATTATGGAAGAATTGAACCTTTGGGAATGATCCGCCTGAAAGTTTAAATAGGCAATCTTCGTATAAAGGTTACTTTCTATTTGATCGACAATCATGGCTCTTATAATAATTTGCTGGAAAGACCCTTTCTACATGAGCATAACATTATACCATCCACTCTACACCAATGCTTCAAATATGTAGACGTCAATGGAGAGGTCCAAAAGGTAATAGCTGACCTAAATCCTTTTAAGGGCATTGAAGCATATTGTAATGATTCTCGAATGTACAAGAAAGAATTCATGAAGGTTGTATTAGCGATGGATAGTGAGGAAGATCTGAAAGATACTTCAAAAGATGTTCTCGTAATCCCTGTCAAAGGATGTACTACTCGTCCCTTTTCTTCTCAAGCTTTGGCTATCCATCTTTTCTCTCATAACAAACAGTTTTTTGCTGTAGAAAGGGAACAAAGAGAGCTCACCTCTTCTGAGCCTCTTGTTATCGATCTTCGTCGTAACAAACCTTCTCCTTCTTCCTCTCTGGTTATCAACCTTCATAAGCCTTCTGTTAAGGCCAAAAATCCTTCTTCTTCTCCTCTAGTTATCAACCTTATTAAACCTTCTGTTAAAGCTAAGAATCTTATTGTAAATGATGATGTACAAATCAATAAAGTAGCATCTCCTTTACAGTATACTGATGTTCTTTATTATACTCGATGTTATTTAGAAATGCTAGATAACTTCGAACCACTTACCATAGGAGCAGTTCAACCTCTCCAAGATGAAGTATTGCTCGAACCAATGCAGGACTCCTTCTTCTTAGTTCCTTCCCGGAAGAAAGATGAACTTCCTATACTTTTTGGTAAAGGAACATAACAGAAGATCATGCCCAATGATGAAGAAAAAAATTACGATAACGGAAGACTTCAACTACGTCGTTATAGTCAACAATTAAAATATATCATTCAAAAGATGGGCTATAATTTTAAAGCTGGTCTCAGTGGTGGTAAGGAAAGGCGAACTCCTATTCGTATCCGTGCTCCAAAAGGAAAGTCACAATAATATTACAGCAAAACAAAGCGGGGATTGGGTTATACTTCACCAATTCCAACTCCAGAAGCATCCGAATCCGATGAAGAAGAACGATCTAACTCTTCTGATTATGTCTCATGGGATTCAGACACTAGTGTATGGCACATCCTTCGAGTGACTCTATCTTCTAATATGGTAACTATCGAGTTCTCGAAAGACGATGAAGACTTTGTCGAAGCCTCTGAATCTGATCCTTGGGCACAAAGGATGGATACCCAATAGGAGCTTTGCTTCAAACAACGAGAGCCACCTACCGAAGATCAGTTAGTTCAAGTCAATGTTGGAGATGAAACTTTCCTAAAACCAATATTCGTCAGCAAAAGCCATCCTGAAACGGATAAACAAGAACTGATCCAGCTCATTAGGGAATACATTAATGTATTCGCTTGGAGCTATAAAGACATGCCAGGATTAGATCTCCAGATTGCTACCCATAAACTTAACATTCTGCCAAATGCAAGGCCAGTCAAACAACAACAACGTCGATTTCGACCTGACATGATGGACGCCATAGAAGCCGAAGTCAAGAAGCTCATTGCCTATGGCTTCGTCAGAGAAGAACAACATTCGTACTGGGTGGCTAATGTTGTCCCAGTTTTGAAGAAAACAGGAAAGGTCCGAGTCTGCATCAACTTTAGCGACCTTAATAAAGCTTGTCCCAAAGACGAATTTCCTTTTCCAATCACTGATGTCATGATCGACAATACTTGCGGATTTGAACGTATCAGGATATAATCAAATCAAGATGCATCCATAAGATGAGAAACATACATCTTTTTGTACTCTTCTTGGAGTTTATTGCTACACTGTCATGCCGTTTGGTCTCAAAATTGCTGGTGCAACTTATCAGCGGGCCATGAGAACTATCTTCCGTGATCATTTGCGAAAGACGGTTGAATGCTATGTAGACGATATTGCTGTCAAAAGTCGTCTAAAGGAAGACCACATTCAAGACTTGAGAACTACATTCGATCTAATGTGCCAGCATCAACTCAAGATGAATCCCACCAAGTCATTCTTGGGAATCTCTAGTGGTAAATTTCTTGGATTCATTATTACCTCTAAAGGTATACACGTTCACCCAAAGAAAATCAAAGCCATTCAAGAGATGCGTCCTCCACGCAACCTAAAAGAGCTACGAGGATTCCAGGGACGGCTTGCGTATATTAGGAGATTCATTTCAAATCTCTCTGGACGCTGTAGACCGTTCACTCAACTCATGAAAAAAGGTGTGTCTTTTATTTAGACTGAAGAATGTCAACAAGCATTTGAAGACATAAAGCGGTACTTGATGAACCCTCTAGTTCTAGTGTCTCTAGTATCAGGAATACCGTTCCTGATGTATGTTCGAGTAATGGACCATTTATTAGGTGCTTTATTAGCTCAGAAGAATAAAGAAGGTCATGAACAGGCTATCTATTATCTTAGCCGTACAATGATTGAAGCTGGACATCGATACACCCCAGTGGAAAAAGAATGTCTAGCTTTGATGTTTGCCGTTCAAAAGACGAGATATTATATCACTGGACAAACTATTCATGTTATTTCTAGAGTTAACCCTCTTCGGGTCTAGATGAAGAAGCCTAGTACACTCAATTCAAGGCTTGCAACATAGGCCATATTGTTAGCACGATATGATATGGTTTATGTTCCTCAAAAGTCTGTTAAAGGTCAAGCTCTTGCTGACTTTCTGGCAGCTCATCCAATTTCCGAAACGTCTAAACTCTACGAGAAATTCCAGATAAAACATTGGAATCCAACACGATTTCAGAAGAAATTCATACATAGTGTCTATTCTTTGATGGTGCATCCAGAATCGGACCAAAAGGTGCTATTATCGCTGGAGCTGGAATCATCCTCGTCTCACCATAAGGGTTAGCTATTCAAAGAGCTTATTCTTTAGATGTGTCATGTTCCAATAATGTGGTTGAATACAACGCTCTGCTCATTGGTCTCCAATTGGCTAAACAATTAGATATTGAATATCTTGAAGTATATGAAGATTCTAAACTGATCGTCAATCAGGTTAGTGGCACATATGAAGTTCGGTACCAAGATCTTATCCCATATCAGGAAGCAGCAGTTAGGCTGGCTACATCGTTCAAGGGTTTCTTTATTGAACATGTACGTCGGGCATGCAATCAGAGGCTGATGCATTGGCTAATCTGGCAACTGTATTAGTAATCCCAGTGAAAAGGCAACAAATGAATATCATCACCAATAGAGAGTTATTTTGCATTAAGAATAACTCAAATATTGAGTTCAACAATTCAACTGAAATCAATTGTTGTTAGTGAAGATTGGAGAGCTCCTTTCATTGACTTCGTGGTACATGACATTTTACCTGAAGATTCTAAAGAAGCTACAACAATCCATAGGCGATCATTTCGATTTTATTATAATCATACTTCTAAGGCCCTTTATCGAAGAACATTTGATGGTCTACTCTTACGCTGTCTTACGGGAGATAAAGCAAAACAAATACTACGTGAAGCCTACGATGGGTATATGGTGCACATCAGCCTGGTCCTAAGTTACAAGATCGTATCCGACGTATGGGCTATTATTGATCCACTGTGGTATCAGACGCCATTGAATATGCAAGGAAATGTCGAGCCTGTCAAATTTATACAGACTTCATCCATCAACCTTCGGAGTTCCTTCATCCAGCTACTACATCATGGCCCTTTGAAGCTTAGGGTATGGATGTCATTGGTTCTATCAATCCACCATCATCTAGAGGACATCAGTTTATACTAGCTATAACTGATTACTTCTCGAAATGAACGAAAGCCATTCTTTTATCTGAAGTCAAGACTAGAAGTGTCATCAATTTCATCAAACATCATATGATATACAGATTTGGCATTCCTCGACGAATCATTCATGATAATAGACCACAACATCAGTCAAAAATTTACTTAATTTTGCGATGATAACATAATCAACAATGTTGCTTCCACGGCCTACAATCCTGCAGCGAACGGTATGGCTGAAGCATTTAACCAAACTATCATCAAGCTTCTCAAAAAATTCATTTCTACCAATAAAAGAAATTGGAGTAAAGAACTTGGAGAATGTCTATGGGCTTATCGCACTACTATACGTACTCCAACTGGTTGCACACCTTTCTCCTTGGTGTTTGGCTGCGAAGCTGTCCTACCATTGGAAATTCAAATCCCCTCCTTATGGATTGCAATTGCCAATGAACTCACAACAGAAAACAATGATCGTCTTCGACTTCAGGAGCTTGAAGCGCTTGATAAGAAATGGCTCTTAGCTCAACAGCATATTGAGCCATACTAAGCCCGTCTATCAAAAGCTTTCAACCATAAAGTCAAAGTGCAAACATTTCAGAAAGGAGAACTAGTTCTAACCATCAGACGTCCTATGACTATGACGCATATGAACAAAGGCAAGTTCGAACCGAAGTGGGAAGGACCCTATATTGTAAGCAAAGTTTTCTCCAACGGAGCTTATTAATTGACTGGTATGGATGGTCGAGTCGCCATGATGCCTATCAATGGAAAATTTCTCAAAAAATATCATGTTTGAAGACAAAGAGATATCAACACAAAGAATCAGAATATAAATAAAATTCCTTTTATTGCATAACTCAGACAGAAGAAGATACATAAAATCAACGAGAATCAGAGCCCTCTTGTTTGAAGATATATTTCGCAAGAAACTCAAAGACATTATTATCCGATAACACCAGTAGTTCACAGGCAGCCTTCCTCAGAGCTTCTACTTCAGCAGTACTTCCAGTCTCCACCAGTCTGGTAAGGATGTCTTGTTGTGGCCCAGGAACAGCCGAGCTTTCTCCCACTTCTGGCAGGGTAGGCGGCGAAAGCTCGTCAGAAGAAGTATCGATAGCGGCTTCGATCGTTGGGATGATCTCAGCCTCCTTAGGTACATCTTTGGAAGACATTTGAATGAAGGAATAGGTGTGGATAACATTCTCCAAAAAGTTGTGCACTATTTATAGATTGAAAGGCCAAAACAGTCTGTCGCGGGAACCGAAGCGACCTTTCTTCGAAAAGGCATGTTCGTTCATTCATCTTCTTTTATCTCGTGAAGAGGTCTTTATTTTTTGTCTTTCTCGAGAACCGAAGCGACCTTTCCTCGAAAAGGCATGCTTATTCATTCATTAATCTTTTCATCTCTATTCATTTCGCGAATAAGACTACATTTATTATCGTTTATTTACTTTCTCGTAAATAAAGCCACAGATAATAAATACTCAAAATCCCCAGTGGAGTCCATCCAAATCATCAATTTTGTCTTTTAAAACCCAGCTATTTTAAAAGATATCTTATCTTTATGATAAATCCGTATTATTACAGATATTAACTTTTTAGACATGATATTCTGTCTTTGAGTCCCAGCTGACTTGAAGATCATCAATAGAAAAAATGAGTTCACGTCCACATTACCTCTGGATTCTATTTTCTATATCATCACATCAAATCAAGTCATAAAGGAAAGAAAAATCATTCTTTATTCCTTCTTTTAAAAAAATATAGATACATCTTAATGGAAATCTATTACATTTCGGATTTTCATTCTAAATATAACAAATGGAGGTCTAATACATCTTTGGATCTTCTTGTTGGTGCCAGTTCCTTGTCGATTCGACCTGAAACAGCGAGCAAGGCAACGAAATCAACTCTGGTCTTCTCTCTTAGAAAGACGAGAAGAGAACGACAGAGTACAGTAGCTCGAAGACAAGTTACTGTCAATACAACTGGTGGAGAAAAGACGACCCTTCGTGAGAAGTAGGAATGAGATTACCCTTATGATACGATTCCTAGTTCTGTGTCTCCACCATCCAACTCTCATGTATAAAGGCCCTTCCTACCATCTTGAGGAAGCCCTTTTAAACATGAAGAGTTCTGAGCTATCTGATGTGTGTGTCAAGGTGGTTTAGTTCCATAGCATCCAAGGTCACTAATACCAGTTCTGGGGAGTTTTGTCAGTCAATCCCCTGTAAGCATCAGAAAGAAGATGAGAATACAGTAAATATTATTTTCTTTTCACAACTATTTATATGCAATTGAAGCTGAAATATTATGCGCGTCCATAGGCGTCTATTTCGGGAAGAATGAAGCACGAAAGCACGAGAAATGCCAAGTGTCGTTCAAAAATTCGTGTTGTCAGAAGCGAGAAAAGTCTAAAAAATATGGGACGTGTCAAGACAGTTACACAACAAAGCTCAAATGCGCCAGGATTTAATAAAGTCTAATTTTTTATTTCATAATAGAAAAGAGGATAGACACTACAGACATAGGCGCTATGGCCATTATGTAAAATGATGCTCTCGTATCACGTCACTTCTTCTTCCCATCATCAGTCTGACGCAAGGCAACACTCAATTCCTCCATGTTATGGATTCCCGAGCGATGCTTCAAACGGAGGAATCCTTTCCTATGTTCTAATACGCCACGTTCTTCGGAAGAAGACGATGGCCCACCTCTGGAATGAGCAAAAACTGTTGGGGTCAGGCCAAAACAGTCGAAAAAGTTCTTCGCCCTCAGGAATGGGTCAGCTTCCAGCAAATACTCCGGAGGCACAGAGTGTAACTTCTCCTCAGAAGCTTTGCCATTATCATTGCTGTTCGTCGCCTTCTTCATGTTGGGTACCATGAGAGTGAATGAAGATGAAGGTTGAACTTCATGCTTATATATATACAGTGGAGATCGACCCCCGCCAATACTTCGTATTCCCCATAAATGAGCGGGTAGCGTTTAACGAGGAAGAAGGAATGATACCAGTTCTGGGGAGTTTTGTCAGTCGATCCCCCGTAAACATCAGAAAGAAGATGAGAATACAGTAAATATTCTTTTCTTCTCGTAACTATTTATATGCAATTGAAGCTGAAATATTATGCGCGTCCATAGGCGTCTATTTCGGAAAGAATGAAGCACGAAAGCACGAGAAATGCCATGTATCGTTCAGAAATTCGTGTTGTCAGAACCGAGAAAAGTCTAAAAAAATGTGGGACGTGTCAAGATAGTTACACAACAAAGCTCAAATGTGCCAGGATTTAATAAAGTCTAATTTTTTATTTTATAATAGAAAAGAGGACAGACACTACAGACATAGGTGCTATGGCCATTATGTAAAATGATGCTTTCGTATCACGTCACTTCTTCTTCCCATCATCAGTCTGACGCAAGACAGCAGTCAATTCCTTCATGTTATGGATTCCCGAGCGATGCATCAAACGGAGGAATCCTTTCCTATGTTCTAATACGCTACGTTCTTCGGAAGAAGACGATGGCCCACCTCTGGAATGAGCAAAAACTGTTGGGGTCTGGCTAAAACAGTCAAAAAAGTTCTCCGCCCTCAGGAATGGGTCAATTTCCAGCAAATACTCCGGAGGCGCAGATTGGAACTTCTCCTCAGAAGCTTTGCCATTGTCATTGCTGTTCGCCCCCTTCTTCATGTTGGGTACCATGAGAGTGAATGAATGAAGGTTGAACTTCATGCTCATATATATACAGTAGAGATCGACACCCGCGAATACTTCGTATTCCCCATAAATGAGCGGGTAGCGTTTAACGAGCTAGAAGGAAGAAAGATGTTTCGAAAAAGAGTGCCCAATAAATAGGTTCATTATTGGGAATGAACCAAGTACTTAATGATCGTGTGGTTAACAGTGCACGATTTGCTATGTTGTGCAACCCGCATGTTGTGCGACCCATCAGGTTGTGCGACCATGCGTAGCAATCAGGTTGCGCCGCATCATGCCGCACAACATGTCGAATTTGTGCCCAAAAGACAGTACGACTTTTTGAAGCACTGTGCAACGCGGGTCGACAACAACCAAACCCTAAAAAAGGAGGCGCAAGTTATAGAGTGTGCCCAACTCTAAAAAAAGCGGGCACACATTGTCAGAATCGGGCTAAACCCTAAATAGGATGGTCGACAATCGGGTCTATAGTCGAATACTTACCCTTCATGGCGGGGTTGGCCGTCTCTCGACGTGACGAAGGTAGAGCGCACGTAGAGGACTCGGCCACAGTCTTGCCCTTTTCGGCAGCAGAGCGCTTGGGTGCCATTGGTGCTGGTCGAAGCTCTCAAAGATCGGGAAGAATGAGAGGATATAGGGTTCTCAAGAAATCTAAAACGATGGTGAAGAGGGAAAAATCCAAAGAGTGCAGTTATTTATAGCTTTGTAAGTGAGGCTGAACTGCAACTTGCGCTGAAGAACCGGGCTCGAGTTTACTGGCGCAACCTAGATATAGTCATTCCTAATTCAAAGTATTTCAAAACTTTGAAGTCTTTTCACATTTCAAAACTTTGAAGGAGGTCCTATAGAGGCTAAAAATTAAGTTATGCTACTCACCCAGAAGTTATCTCATCAAGATACATCATATCATTAGGTTGCGCCTATATCAAGTTGCGCTATATCAGGTTGCGCCCATCTCACGTTGTGCCAACCTCAGGTTACGCGAGAGCTACGTGGCATATCTCCTCGAGAAGCTATAACGACATCATTATTGCCTGACAACTGACAGTACGTATATCAAGGAAAATCTGTTCAAATCCTGCGCAACAAGGCGCTTGAGGAGATTTAGGCAGATTTTATGACAGCTAGCAGTTTACGCAACGTGTCAAATTAAGCGAAGTTGAACCCAGACACAAGTTGCTAGGTTGCGCCCCAGCATAACCTGATGAAGCACGTACAATGTGATCGTCCAGAGTAGGGTGACGTGGTGCGCAAGCCACTAACTTCGTAGAACGTATCCACTATATTGCTCACGACCATGCGCATCTCACTCAAATGATACCACGTGTCCACAGCAGTTGGTGCAACCACTCACGCAAGTTGCGATATTGTACTCCGCACAACTTGATAAAGCTCGCACAAGGTTATCAAACAGTATCCAGAATAGGGTGACGTGGCACGCAAGCTACTAACTTCATAGAACGTACCTACTACACTACCCACGACCACGCGCATCTCGATCAAATGATGCCATGCGTCCACAGCAGTTGGTGTAACCGCTCGCGCAAGTAAACAGGAGGCGCACAACCTGAAGTGCGCGCAACCCAGAATAACTGCTAAACAGTTATTTCAAAAACTCTATAAATAGAGTTTCAAATCAATCTCAAAGCATTACGAATGATCATAATCTCCTGCTAAAGTGCTGTTGCATCCTCCAGAGGCTCGTGTCTTCAATATCACATCGTCCAAGGGATAAAGTGATCATCTTTTGATCAGATTCCTATAGTTGTACTCTTCAGAAATCAATTGTACCCTTTTTTGTACTCTTTCTCAGTTTGTAGAAATCAAACCTCTTTTGTTTTTCGTAAACACGAACCAAAGTGGAAAGGTCCTTATGTTGTAAGCAAAGTTTTCTCTAACGGAGCTTATAAACTGTCCTGGATGGACGGCCGAATCGCTATCATGCCTATCAACGACAAATTACTGAAGAAGTATCATATTTAAAAGTGTGTACTATATTTTATGACAAATATTGTCCAAATCTTAAAAAAATCCCCAGCTGAGTCTATCCAGATCTTATTGACTCACAATATCTACCACATCATTGCAAGTATCATCTTTTGAAACCCGGCTGTTCTTAAAGTTATCATGTTCTTGAGTCCCAGTTGGCCCAATGATAAACAATAGATATATGAATTTACGTCCATATTACCTTTGGATTCTGTTATCTGTATCAAACAACTTGTCACGTCCATATTACCTCTGATGATGTTATCCCAGAAATGATAATATTTTAAAATTATATTTTTTCATGTCCATATTACCTCTGAACATATATAATGAGTATTTTTATTTTCCAGAGATATGTCATGTCCAATACCTCTGAACATATTTTTTATTCCTATCTATTACTTGTGTCTCAAACAGATGCATAATAAGTAATAGAGCTACAAAAAGATCATCAATTTTTCATTCAATTTCATGCAAACACAAAAAAATCATTACATTCATCAAAAAAGTGTTCAAAGCAAAAAAGTTATTACATTCAGATAACTTCACTTTGAAGGCTGGGTACTAAGATCAGTAATCAGCTTCTTCAAAGATTCAGTTCATTCCGTCCTGGTGGAAATCACTCTTGTCCTGTCCAGGTCTCTGCTGAACTCTGGCTACAAAGTTTGTATCGACGTAACCTGACGTTCTATCGCTGCACCCTAAACTTGGACAAATTCATCTCGTTGCCTTATAAGATCGTCCAGACGGCTCGAGGCAACTTGATATAACTCAAGAACTTCTTTATCACGCTTCTTGGCCGTTGTGACCCTCGCACGAAGCTTAGCCACTTCAACTTCCAGCTCTTGAAGGCGAGCTTGACATTCAGCTGCTTCTTTCTCTTTCTCTGCTGCCTCAGCTTTGTAGAGCTCAATGGAAGAGGTAGTCTCAGCAATGCTTAACTCTAGCTTTCCAGATCACACTATAAAGGCAACTATAGAATCATTCAAGGCTACTTGTCGTTCTTTATATTCATGAGCTATAGCTTTGCATTCTGCATCTACTAGTCTCTGAATATTGTCTCTCGTCAAATCTTGATAAGATTTGATAGGTTCTTCAAGCTCATTCAAGACATGCTCCAAGAAGTTGACCCTTTCGGTATCCCCAAGAGCACTTATGGCTTTAATTGCAAAAGATACAGTTTTCCTTACTGACTCATAAGGATGGCTTTTCTTCAATGCCATCTGAACAAGAGTATTCAGAGAGGTAGAAGGCATTCGTATAAGTCTCAGCGATGCTATTGGTCATCGCCGATACACCAGGCATTGCTGTTTCAACATGAACTCCTACTCCTTCGGTAGAAAATAAATGAATAATAGATTATACACAGTGATATTTTGGTGCATGCATCCTTGAAGAGCTTCTTTCCGCAATATGAGTCCCCATGTCAAGAGGAGCCATGGTAGAGCTGAGGCTAAAAGCCGCAGAAGTCAATGGGGCTACAACAATAGTCCCCATATGACCCTCTGCAATCTAGAGAAAGCAAAATCATTATATCACATAGCAATAAGGGAGCAATGGTGAATAAAGTCAGAAATTTACCTGAGCCTGGCGGCATATACAGAGTCTCGCGAGGCACGACATCTCGTTCTATCATGAGCCTCGCCATGGTGTTCTCGGATACGGCTGTTGGCTGCTTCCAGCATCCAAACCGCCCGACCTAAAATGGCTACTTTCAGCCCCTAATTTGGCCTGGCCACCTGGGGCTGTCTCCTCAGCTACCTCCATTTCGAAAACATGTTCAATCGGGGTCTAAATCTCAACAATATTAATTTTAAGGTTTTCACCACCCTCAACATTTTCAAGGCCTTTTTGTCAGAAGTTTATCACCCTCCTTATCATCATTAGGGTTCTCATCATCCTCAATGACATCATCAACATCATCTTCGGCTTCATCATCATCTGGACCTTTGTCGCCTTCAACTTCAACATCAGAGTCTTCACTGCATGGCAGTTTCTCGAAGCTCTGATGGCATCATTAGGGCTTTGGTCACCCTCATTTTGGTGACCGTCACCCTTAACAGTAACTTGATCTTCCTTGGCCATTAAATCTTGGGCCAATACTTGAGTATGAGCTTCATTCTGACCAGGGTCAGAAGCAGCATCAATCGGATCCTCCTTAATTAGTTCATCATCGAAATCACAACTGTTTAGTGCTTCTATCATCTCTTCACCTTCTAGAGAGAGGGTAGAAGTTTAGATTATGGAGGGAGCTGGGACATCCGGGATAACGTTTTCGGAGACCAATATTTCTTCAGGAACCGTGACATCCGGAACATCAGCAGTAGGGGACGGTAACATTACTCCTGCCATAGCAAGTGCAGAAACAGGAATAGTGATCTTTACGAATACTAGTTCTGAAATAGGAACCGATGGAGTATTCGCTACAGCAGCTGGAGCCGAAGTACTAGTTGTTGGGACCTCTGCAAGTAGGAAATAAGATATGTATATCAATACAAATGTCTAATGGTTTAACTCTTGTTAAACTGAAAGGGTAAGAGTATCACCTTTTGGAGACAGTAGATCCTGCAATGGCAGTAACGGTTCTGGTTGATCAAAAGATTGCTCCAGTATAAATAGAGTCGACGAGGTTGTAATTTCTTGCTGCACAACTCTCGTTACCAGCAGTTTTCTCCTTGTCTTGCGTTTGAGCTGTACTGGAGGTGATTCCTCAGTTTCATAAGGGTCATCTTGCACATCCGGCCCTCTACTAGTCCCTTCAACAGTAATTCTGTCATCTTTTGTAATTAGAGAAGGGGTTGCCCTCGTTCCTCCAGAGGAGAGTCCTGCTTCCACCTGTCGTATTTGGGATCTTGTCCTCACCGCGGGTTGTTCAATGATGATAACCCCTTCTTCCTTTTTCTTCCCCCGAGCCTTAGGGGAAGAAGGAGGTTCAGCTGGTGCAGGCTGGGTAGTTGAGCCCCCAGTTTTCTGTCTTTTGCTAGCCCTTTTTGTAGAAGATTTTTTTTTTCACTTTTAAGGGAGATATGTAGTAGATCATTCACTTTGTCAGGGAGACCAACGAGCGTAGCTTCTAAAGGCTCATCAGCAAGAGCATTTTCTTCAGCCTCTATGAATTCCTTGGTGGTCTTGACTCCTGCTCTCGACCGTCTGACACTGACAAAACTATCTGACAAAGTGAAGCCTTCGAAGAAAGTATTGGCCAAAATATAGAATTTTGTATATGTATATAACATACGCAGGCCCGCTTCAAGAGTAGCTGAGGGCATTGAGAATGTAGCCTTAGTGCCCTGACACTATAATACCTCCATCCTCTAGCACCATCGATCAAATAGCTTGAGGCTTTTAGGCAGGTGGTTGCGTTTTCGACGTACATTTGATTATTATTGAATTAGCGGGAAAATCGGCTAGGCAGATACGGCTCCAAATAACACTCACCCCCGAACTGATATACTAGGTGAGAGGGTCTGATCATCTTCAACCACATAAAAGCAGCTGGGGGTGGACGAGCACCCATAGGCTCTATGTCCATGAGCAGAGGAGGAAGATTCTCAATTCCAGGAGGTAGAGGAATGCAGTATAACCTCCATTCAGAACCCATATTGAATGCCTTTCCGTAATCAGTAAGGGTGTTTAGTTTCCACCGAGATGTGGCATAATGATAAAGTCCCCTCCCACGACACCTAGAGCCGGATCCATCAGAATGGGATTGTGTAGCAACAGCCAGCCGAACAAATAAGTATATGGAATCTCAGTATGAGGAAACTCGTCTCGAGTGCTGGGATCCATCATTATGGCATTTGTGAAGGAACGAAGACCTGTGTTCAACCGACAAGTCATCGCAAAAAGAATGTCCATCTTGTATCCAAATACTAAACGCACAGCGGCGAATAGTACACTTCGGTGGATCCTATCAACAGCACTGGCTCCGGGGACCACGAATGTCACGACTCGTACCCTAGAGTAAGGGTACGAGACGTGGGTATGTCCAGCCTATGCCGCAGTGTCGGTGGTAGAACGCTGTCCTAGGTCACACCATCTAGCAATAATATACTAAGCAGTTTATACTCCCCGAATGGGAGTGACATGATAAAAGTAAACTCAATCACAACTAAGGAAGAAGAAGCACGATATGATATAGAACTCAAGGAAATACAGATGATAAAATAGCAGATAGATAGATAAATAAAACTGCTGAAATGGAAGGAAATCTCCAAGTACAAACAGAGAGTCTAAGTGTCTAAGATAATACATAATCCCAGATCCCAAGTATCAATATGTACAATCATCCATAGAATACTGTAAATGAAAACATCCTAGTCTAAGGGTGTGTTATCCACAGCAAGTAGGACCTGCTGCTGGTCCAGGTCCAGGCACTCATCTAAGGTAGCACCGTAATAGGTATCCATATCAGCCTCCTCCTCGTCCTCTGTAATATTTTCAACCGGTCCAGTCAGGACAGGAGCGAGTATAATACATCTCAACAGTTCATAGCAGGTTAGAAAATATAATCATGCAGTAAAGTAAGATATAGATACTAAAGAAAATGCAGTATGTAAACAGAGAAAGCTGTAATAGAAATATATATACTGTAATAAAGAACTATCAGTGGCTAGTGAGTCAGAGTACAATATAAACATGTGAATGGCATAGGAGATTCTGGGAATTATACTATAGAGTGATATGGGAATTACACTACTTGGATATTATTCACATGTCTACTTCTACTCCCCCGTACCCCCAATCAATACACAAGGATCTAACCAGGTTATGTTATGATTCCATGTAATGGCCCACAAGGGGTGATACATGGTAAGCCCATAAATGGGTGATCTAGGAAACCCAATAAATAGGATAAGGATTCAAAGAAGACTCTGTGATCGTAAGAGTATATGTCACAAGTGATCAAAGAACCAATAAAGCATAGTGATACGCCATGTAAGTGAAACGCACAGAACATGTAGTACCCGATGCTCCCTAAAGGGATAACATCTCAAGAAGGGATCCATATAGTACTAATCCGTGTGACCAACGTGACAGTATCAAGTAAAGTAATTTAATACAGGAAAATAATTCTAAGCAGGATATGAAATGATCAGAGAATGTACTCGCCTAGTATCTGAGTGTCCAACTGAAATGTACTGTCCGAGAAGTGGTGTCTGGCTCCTATTTAGAACAGCACAAGTCATAACAAGTCCAGAATGGTAAAATAAAGTACTATAATGCATTCTACATGAATCTAGGTCAATCTAGACCAAAGTCAACTCTTGGTCAACTCTGGTCAATCCTATAAGTCAAACTAGGTCAACTATGGTCAAACTAGGTCAAACCAGTCTACACTAGTCTAGCAAGTCTATTCTAGGTCTAATCAAAGCTATACGAGCCCAATCTAGGCTCACTAGTCAAACAGACTCACATATATGCCATAGGCTGTATCATGCCTATAGGCCAACCCATAACACATACACCATGTCAAAATCTATATCTAAAACATAACACTCTAGATATATTTACATAACCTAATACATAACACATGTATATATATATTACATATATATAGTAAACACACATACACATAATATATGATACTTAAATGTATATATATACATACATAACCTATACATCCATTGTAAGTATCTATATTAGATACATATATATATATATATATATATATATATACTAGAGAGGGATAGAAAAATAGAGAGTGAGTGTGTGAGTACAACATGATTGTGTGTGTGTGTGATGGTGTGTGTGTAAGAGTGGGTGAACTGTGACAGGAAAAACAAGGAGTGTGTGATGATGATTCAGTCCAACCTGGATAGCAGTGTGTGAAAGGGAAATCACATGTAATCCCCTAATTCCTAGTTTCAGAAAATAGAAAAGGAATGAATCTAATACAGTTTTAATCCTACACTAACTCAAGTTCTATTCCAGACTTTTGAAACAGTTTTCTCAACCAAAAACTCATATTTTTAATAACACTTGCAGGGAGAAAAGAAGGAAATCAATTCAGTATAACCTACCCTAATCACAGGTTACAATGAACTCAGATTTTGAGTTTATAACCTCCAGGAAATCTCAGCAACAGTTTTCAGTATTTTCATAACAGTCCAACACCACATATCACCCTCATTTCGAATCAATTCACCATCATTTCAACCCAAATTCGACACACCAGGTAAATAACTAATAGGAGAACAAGTTAGGGATTTGAATATGTAATTAACAGCATTTAGATTAATCAAAATGAATGATAAAACTCATAATCAAAAACTGGAAAAAAAAACAGTAAATGAACCCTTGTATCAGACTTTGGGAAAAATTTGGAAATGATGATTAAAATATAAACTAAAATGCAAAACATTGATTGGTAAAGTAAATATAACTTGTGCACGTGTCTTAGGGAGTGTTTCGTGTCCACCACAATGTGACACGACGTATCCACATACAAACAAACACCAATCGGGCACACAGACACTGCACAGTGCACTGTCTCGTGCACAGGTACACGCGTGTCGTGCACCCGACACGACACAAACTAGGTCTCGTGGTTGTGTCCACACCTAGGTTAGGTCTAGGTGCACGTGTCCAATGGCCTGTAACGTGTCCACAGTGTCGCGTGTCCGAAATATAAAGCCGTATCAGTGGCTAAAATAGACTGTGCATAGAACATTGCTAACCCAGGGCGCGATCGATTACTCCCCAACCCGAGCACGAGACTCGATGAAACTTTAGGGGCATGATGTCTATGCATGCCCCCTCGAGTCCACCAAGTTTCGTGTCAGTTGATCCCGTGTCATATCCTGTAGAAGCCCCGAGTGGCAGGGGATGCGCCTGGGCCGCGAGCGCGTGTCCAAACACATTTGCACGAGTGTCAAAACGATACGACACGAACTCGATACTGACTCAGAGCAATAGAAACGTGTAAGCGACACTAAAATACAATTTTCCATTCAAATAGTTTCACAAAAACAAAACGAAATGTCCATTGGGGCATTTCGTCAAACATTTACACGCATCACTGATACGTGTCCGATACGGACACGTACAGGACACAAAAATCTACAAAACCTATTCCTATAGGACCAGAACACTTAGGGCTAGGCATTCATGCAATTAAAACCTAATTTTAATGGGTGGATTAAGATTTTACCTATGGTGTTCTCCAACACAAAAACTCCTTGAATGAGGATTCCCAAAAGCTACCAAACTCCTTCAAATTGATAGAAAACTGAGATAAACAAATTCCAACAGCAAGAAAACATCAATTAGAATCTATTGCAATTTGTTTGGATTAAAAAGGAGTTAAAATGGATGTTCTAGGGATTTATGAAGTTGGGAAAATACCTCTTTCTAAACTTGCTCTTTCCTAAAGAGGCTAGCCCTAATAGAAGAGGATATTTATAGGGGGGTTCCCAATGAGGGTGTGGTGGCCGGCCACTAGAGATTAGGGTTAGGGTTAGGCATAGTTAATGGGCTTTGGGCCTCTATGGCTAGTTATTGGTTAAGGGTTCAATCACAAGTCATGGCTTATGACTTAATAATCTAACTTATGTCAAATAACCATACCATGGGTCAACTCTAGTCCAACTATGGTAGCATGACCTAACCAAGTCCAAATTCAACTAGGGTTAGCTCCTAGGTTAGTATACCATGGTCATTGCTAGTCAAAGTCAACATAGTCAACCCTCATTCAAACAATTCCAAAATAATTTCTAAAAATTCTCATAAATTCAAATAAATTATAATAAATTCAAATAATCCCAAAAATGATAAAAATACCCTCAATCTAGAAATGTGGTAGTGACAAATCTACCCTCCTTAAAAGAATTTTGTCCTCGAAATTGAAAGGCGAAATGCAACTGATGAGAAGGATAAAAAGTATACCTCACGGTCCAAAAAGATATGGGTTTCGCTCGCGCATCTCATCCTCCCGCTCCCAGGTAGACTCTCCTAGAGAATTATGCCTCCATGCGACGCATACCAAGGGTATCACCTGGTTCCTCAGAACATTCTCCCATCGATCCAGTATCTCCACTGGCTGCTCTGGATAGCTGAGAGAAGGTCCAACCTCAATCTCCGAATGATCGAGCACATGGCTAGGGTCAGCCACGTACCGTCTCAACTGTGATACATGGAATACGTTGTGGACCCCCACAAGTGCAGGTGGCAAGTCTATCCTGTATGCCACGTTACCGACTCTCCCGCTGATAACGAAAGGGCCGATGAAGCGCGGGTTAAGCTTCCCGCCTCCACCAAAATGTATCGTACCATGAGTCGGAGATAACTTCAAGAAAACCTGGTCTCCGACCTAATCACAAGCAAGGTCTCAATTAATTATAATAAACAAACACGATTAATAAAACACAAACAATCAAACCTAAATCTAATCCTACACTAATATGTACCTCAAACTCCAAGGGCCTCCGATGGCTATCGGCCCAGTACCGATGTCTGTCCTGCGCCACGCGAAGTCTGTCCCTGATGAGCTTCACCTTCTCGGCTGCGTCAACAACTATCTCTGGTCCCAGTAAAGCTCGCTCACCAACATCATTCCAAGATAAGGGTGTACGACACCTATGCCCGTACAGAGCCTCAAAGGGTGACATCTCAATGCTGGCCTGGAAACTGTTGTTGTAAGCAAACTCTACCAAATAAAAATGATCCTCCCAGGAACCTCCAAAGTCCAGGACGCACGTCCGCAACATATCCTCAAGTGTCTAAATAGTCCTCTCTGACTGTCCGTCCGTCTGGGGGTGGTATGCAGTACTAAACTTGAGTTGAGTGCCCAAGCTAATCTACAGACTCCTCCAGAAATGAAAAGTAAAGCGACAATCCCGATCTGAGATGACGCTGACCGAAACTTCGTGAATCCTGACTATCTGCCGCATATACATCTCCGCAAGCCTCTCTGTAGACGTACCCACCTTGAATGGCAAGAAGTGGGCCGATTTGGTCAACCTGTCAACGATGACCCAAATCACGTCTTTTCCTCCAGGTGTACACGGTAATCCTGATACGAAGTCCATAGTGATATGCTCCCATTTCTATTCGGGAATGGACAGCGGCTGCAACAATCCACCGGGCCTCTGCCTCTCTGTCATGACCTGCTGACAGACCAAGCATCTAGCCACGAAGCGAGCCACCTTCCGCTTCATCCCGGACCACCAAACATGCTCCCTCAGATCTCGGTATATCTTGTTGGCACCAGGGTGTATAGAGTACTGAGATCTGTGGGCCTCCTGTAAAACCTGCTCCCTGAGCTCTCCGCTGGACACACATAACCTAGAACCGTGCCTCAAGGCACCATCCTCTGCAAGAGAAAACTCGCCCTCCAGCAATCCTGCTCGAACCTGCTCTCGGAGACACCGTAGAGCAACATCCTCAAACTGTGCCGACTTGATCCTCTCCACCAAGTTTGACTGAATCTGCATGCCCCACATCTGCATCTGCACTCTGGGCACGATCACCTCAATCCCAAGGCTCTCCAAGTCTGCAAGCAAATGCCGATCCATGGTCAAACACATGGTTGTCGGATACCTACTCAAGGCATCGGCAACCACGTTGGCCTTTCCTGGGTGATACTGAAGTAGGATATCAAAGTACTTCATCAACTCTAGCCATCTGTGCTGCCTCATGTTCAACTCCTTCTGAGTGAACACATACTTTAAGCTCTTGTGATCTGTAAAAATCTCTACCCTCTCTCCATACAGATAATGCTTCCACAACTTCAGAGCAAATATCACTATTGCTAGCTCCAGGTCATGGGTAGGGTAGTTCTTCTCATGGGAACGTAATTGCCTGGAAGCATAGGCAATCACCTTCCTATGCTGCTGCAAGACGCAACCCAGCCCCTTCCCTGAGGCATCACTATAAATAGTGAATCCACCTAATCCTGAAGGCAATGTCAGAATCGGAGCTGTCTTAAGCCGCTTCTTCAACTCATCAAAAGCTGTCTGACACTCCTCTGACCAAACAAACTCAGTATCCTTCCGGGTCAACCGAGTCAACGGCTCTGCAACCCGGAAGAAATCCTGCACAAATCTCCGATAATATCCTGTCAGTCCCAGGAAACTCCTGATCTCTGCAACTGAAGTCGGCGCTGCCCATGCCTCAACTGCTATAATCTTCTTGGGGTCAACTGAGATGCCATCTCCAGTCACCACATGCCCCAAAAAGTCCACCCGGTCTAAGAAAAACTCACACTTGGAGAGCTTCCCATAAAGCTGCTCCCTCATAAGAGTCTTCAGCACTATCTGCAGATGCTCCTCGTGCTCCTTTTCAGTCTTGGAATACACTAAGATGTAGTCAATGAATACCACCACAAACTGATCCAGGTACTGGTGGAACACCTTGTTCATAAGGTTCATAAACACTGCTGGTGCATTGGTTAGCCCAAACGGTATAACCAAAAACTCAAACTGCCCGTACCGCATCCTGAAAGCGGTTTTGGGAATATCCTCCCTCTTTACCTTCACCTGGTGATATCCCGACCTCAGATCAATCTTGGAAAATACCCGAGCTCCGTTCAACTGGCCGCGGCAGTGGGTATTTGTTCTTGATCGTGAGGTTGTTGAGTGCCCTATAGTCAATACACATCCGTACTGACCCATCCTTCTTCGGCACAAATAATACTGGTGCACCCTATAGCGATGAACTCGAGCGGATAAAGCCCTTGTCCTGCAGCTCATCCACTTGCTTCTTCAGCTCCACCAACTCACTATTGTTCACTCGATAGATATACTGAGAGATGGGTTCTGCTTCTGGAACCAAGTCTATCGAGAACTCTATGTCTCTGTCTAGTGGTAATCCCGGTAACTCCTCTGGGAAAACATCAATAAACTCTGCTATCAAGGGGTATAGAATTGCCTGCTCCTCAACCGAGACTGCGCAGAAGACTCCGCTGCTCTTCTCTGCCTGACGTCTGGAGTACTCGAACTCTGGCTCCCCCGGCACTCTGAAGAGAACTCTACCCCCTCTGTAATCAATGCTGGCGTGGTGCCTGCTCAACCAATCCATGCCTAGTTCTATATCGTAGTTCGGTAATGGCATTACGAGCAGGCTCACCTCCAACTCATGGCCTCCCAAAACTACTCTCCGACCCTTACAAACATTACTCACGAGGATAATGCCACCCCCGATTGTGATCTTGTAAGTCCTAGGCAACGATTCAGCTATGATACCGTGTCTAATCGCAAAAGATACTGATATAAAACTATGCGAAGCAACGGAATCGAATAATACAAAAGTTGGACTAGAGTCGAGGAGAATCGAACATGCGATCAGCTCTTCTATCACCTCTGTATCCTCAGCCACCATGGCGAAAGCTCGCCCAGGCTGGCCTCCCCTGGCCTGCTGCTGGTGCTAAACAAATCTCTGCTACTGGGTCGGCAGGCCTGGTCCCCTCTGCTAGCCTGTTGGAGCTCTGACTGCTGCTTCCTGAGCTGCTCGTCCCGTAGTCAAGATACACTCTCTCATCTGATGGTCTGCTGAACCACATATCAGGCACTTGCCCAGCCTCTTCCTATACTCGTTCCACCCGTGCCCTGGCTTCTTACAATAAGCACAGGTGGTGGCCTGCTGCCTCGGTGCCTGCTGCTGCACCCTCTGCTGCTGATGCTGCACTGGCTGGTGCCTCGGCTGCTGAAACTGCTGCGGTTGGAACCTCTGCTGCTAGTTGTGCTGCTGGTGCTGCTGCTGAAAGTGCGGCCTCTTGGCCGGTCCTCCGCTACTGCTGCCTCCTTGGGAGTCTCGTCCCCTCTTGAGTCTAAGCTCAAGATCATCCTCTACAGCTAGTGCGTCCACCAGGATCTCTTCAAATGTAGCGCTGTGGGTATTCTTGGTGTAGGACTTCACCTCCTTTACCAAGCCCTTGCGGAACCTCCTGGCCTTCGTCGCCTCCGACAAGCCCTCTACAAATCTGCTCAGGCGGCATAACTCTCCTGCGTACTCCTCTACAGACTGGCTCCCCTGGACTAGGGCCTCGAACTGGGTCTCGAGGGCTCCCAGCGCTGCATCTGGAAAGAACTTCTCCTTGAACAGCTTCTTGAATGCTGCCCAAGTCTGTCCTGCTGTGCCGACCCTCGGGTCGGTCTGGTACCATGTACGGGCCAGGTCCTGCATCATGCTGGCCGCTGCCTCTATCTGTAGCCTCGTCGGGATCTCAGCCAACCTGAAAATCTCCTCCATATGCTCGATCCACTCATCGACATACAAGATCCCCTCTGTCCCTTGGAAGTCTCCCGGGTGCATCTTCTGGAAATCTTGGATGCCCTTCTCCTGCGGCTGGTGTGGCTGCGGGGCTGCCACTGGATGAGCTACGACTCTCTCTATTGCGGTCACTGCCAGCTCAATGCCTCGTGTGAGCTTTGCTGTGTGCCTCTGCTGCTGGGTCTGCTGACCCTCCATGTACTGCCGGAAGAAAGCTAACAGCTGAACGGCGTCAACTATCCCTGCAGGTGGCTGCTGCTGGAAGGGCTCCTCTACGATGACTGGGTCCTGCCTCCGAGCCGGTGGAGACATACCCCCTACTGTTGCTGCTGGAGCCTCAATACGAACAGAGGTGGCAGGAGCTGCAGTCTCCTGTCTCTGCTGAACTGGCTGAGAGGTTGCAGATCCCTCTATAGCATCTCCATGAATGGTATGCTGCGACCGAGTCTCTACCATCCTGAAGATAGACCAAACAAGAGTATCAATTTCTGAGAAAGAAGCGATATAACAAAGGCGGACAATTAAAATTCAAAGGATCAGCTGACAATAAGGATTTAAATGGCAATAAAAGAATTTGTCCTAATGTGATTGAGTACCTTAAAATTAATGTTCTATATCCTACTACAGGCTGTAGTGATACTCAAATTCGAATACCACTACACTTCTAGTCTAGACCTGCATGGGCCACCACTAAAAATGTGTCATGACCCGCACCCTAGAGTAAGGGCACGAGACGTAGGTACGTCCAGCCTAAGCTGCAGTGTCGACGGTAGAACGCTGTCCTAGGTCACAACATCTAGCAATAATATACTAAGCAGTTTATACTCCCCGAATGGGGGTGACATGATAAAAGTAAACTCAATCACAACTAAGGAAGAAGAAGCACGATATGATATAGAACTCAAGGAAATACAGATGATAAAATAGCAGATAGATAGATAAATAAAACTGCTGAAATGGAAGGAAATCCCCAAGTACAAACAGAGAGTCTAAGTGTCTACGATAATACATAATCCCAGATCCCAAGTATCAATATGTACAATCATCCATAGAATACTGTAAATGAAAACATCCTTGTCTAAGAGTGTGTCATCCACAGCTAGTGGGACCTGCTGCTGGTCCAGGTCCAGGCACTCATCTAAGGTAGCACCGTAGTAGGTATCCACACCATCCTCCTCCTCGTCCTCTGTAATATTTTTAACAGGTCCAGTCAGGACAGGAGCGAGTACAATACATCTCAACAGTTCATAGCAGGTTAGAAAATATAATCATACAGTAAAGTAAGATATAGATACTGAAGAAAATACAGTATGTAAACAGAGAAAGCTGTAATAGAAATATATATACTGTAATAGAGAACTATCAGTGGCTAGTGAGTCAGAGTACAACATAAATATGTGAATGGCATAGGACATTTTGGGAATTATACAATAGAGTGATCTGGGAATTACACTACTTGGATATTATTCACATGTCTACTTCTACTCCCCCGTATCCCCAATCAATACACAAGGATCCAACCAGGTTATGTTATGATTCCATGTAATGGCCCACAAGGGGTGATACATGGTAAGCCCATAAATGGGTGATCTGGGAAACCCAATAAATGGGATAAGGATTCAAAGAAGACTCTGTGATCATAAGAGTATATGTCACAAGTGATCAAAGAACCAATGAAACATAGTGATACGCCATGTAAGTGAAACGCACAGAACATATAGTACTCCCTGAAAGGATAACATCTCAAGAAGGGATCCATATAGTACTAATCCGTGTGACCAACGTGACAGTATCAAGTAAAGTAATTTAATACAGGAAAATAATTCTAAGCAGGATATGAAATGATCAGAGAATATACTCGCCTGGTATCTGAGTGTCCAACTGAAATGTACTGTCCGAGGAGTGGTGTCTAGCTCCTATTTAGAACAGCACAAGTCACAACAAGTCCAGAATGGTAAAATGAAGTACTACAATGCATTCTACATGAATCTAGGTCAATCTAGGCCAAAGTCAACTCTTGGTCAACTCTGGTCAACCCTAGAAGTCAAACTAGGTCAACTATGGTCAAACTAGGTCAAACAAGTCTACACTAGTCTAGCAAGTCTATTCTAGGTATAATCAAAGCTATACGAGCCCAATCTAGGCTCACTAGTCAAACAGACTCACATATATGCCATAGGCTGTATCATGCCTATAGGCCAACCCATAACACATACACCATGTCAAAATCTATATCTAAAACATAACACTCTAGATATATTTACATAACTTAATACATAACACATGTATAGATATATTACATATATATAGTAAACACACATACACATAATATATGATACTTAAATGTATATATATACATACATAACCTATACATCCATTGTAAGTATATATATATATATATATAAATATATATATATATATATATATATATATATATATATATATATATATATATATATATATATATATATATATATATATTTTACATAACCTATACATCCATTGTAAGTATAGGTTATGTAAAATATATATATATATATATATATATATATATATATATATATATATATATTTATATATATATATATATTTATATATATATATATATATATATATATATATATATATATATATATATATATAGGTTATGTAAAATATATATATATATATATATATATATATATATATATATATATATATATATATATATATATATATATATATATATATATATACTAGAGAGGGAAAGAAAAATAGAGAGTGAGTCTGTGAGTACAACATGATTGTGTGTGTGTGTGTGATGGTGTATGTGTGTAAGAGTGGGTGAACTGTGACAGGAAAAACAAGGAGTGTGTGATGATGATTCAGTCCAACCTGGACAGCAGTGTGTGAAGGGGAAATCACATGTAATCCCCTAATTCCTAGTTTCAGAAAATAGAAAAGGAATGAAACCAATACAGTTTTAATCCTACACTAACCCAAGTTCTATTCCAGACTTTTGAAACAGTTTTCTCAACCAAAAACTCAGATTTTTAATAACACTTGCAGGTGGAAAAGAAGAAAATTAATTCATTATAACCTACCCTAATCACAGGTTACAATGAACTCAGATTTTGAGTTCATAACCTCCAAGAAATCTCAGCAACAGTTTTCAGTATTTTTATAACAGTCTAACACCACATATCACCCTCATTTCGAATCAATTTACCATCATTTCAACCCAAATTCGACACACCAGGTAAATAACTAATAGGAGAACAAGTTAGGGATTTGAATATGTAATTGACAGCATTTAGATTAATCAAAATGAATAATAAAACTCATAATCAAAAACTGGAAAAAAAAACAGTAAATGAACCCTTGTATCAGACTTTGGGAAAAATTTGGAAATGATGATTAAAATATAAACTAAAATGCAAAACATTGGTTGGTAAAGTAAATATAACTTGTGCACGTGTCTTAGGGAGTGTTTCGTGTCCACCACAATGTGACACGACGTGTCCACATACAAACAAACACCAATCGGGCACACAGACACTGCACAGTGCACTGTCTCGTGCACAGGTGCACGCATGTCGGGCACCCAACACGACACAAACTAGGTCTCGTGGTTGTGTCCACACCTATGTTAGGTCTAGGTACACGTGTCCAATGGCCTGCAACGTGTCCACAGTGTCGCGTGTCCGAAATATAAAGTCGTATCACTGGCTAAAACAGACTGTGCACAGAACAGTGCTAACCCAGTGCGAGATCGATTACTCCCCAACCCGAGCACGAGACTCGATGAAACTTTGGGGGCATGATGTCAGTGCATGCCCCTCGAGTCCACCAAGTTTCGTGTCAGTTGATCCCGTGTCATGTCCTGTAGAAGCCCCGAGTGGCAGGGGATGCGCCTGGGCCGCACACGCGTGTCCAAACACATGTGCACGAGTGTCAAAATGACACGACACGAACTCGATACTGACTCAGAGCAATAGAAATGTGTAAGCGACACTAAAATACAATTTTCCATTCAAATAGTTTCACAAAAACAAAACGAAATGTCCATTGGGGCATTTCGTCAAACATTTACACGCATCACTGATACGTGTCCGATACGGACACGTACAGGACACAAAAATCTACAAAACCTATTCCTACAGGACCAGGACACTTAGGGCTAGGCATTCATGCAATTAAACCATAATTTTAATGGGTGGATTAGGATTTTACCTATGGTGTTCTCCAACACAAAAACTCCTTGAATGAGGATTCCCAAAAGCCACCAAACTCTTTCAAATTGATAGAAAACTGAGATAAACAAATTCCAACAGCAAGAAAACATCAATTAGAATCTATTGCAATTTGTTTGGATTAAAAAGGAGTTAAAATGGATTTTCTAGGGATTTATGAAGTTGGGAAAATACCTCTTTCTAAACTTGCTCTTTCCTAAAGAGGCTAGCCCTAATGGAAGAGGATATTTATAGGGGGGGTTCCCAATGAGGGTGTGGTGGCCGGCCACTAGAGATTAGGGTTAGGGTTAGGCATAGTTAATGGGCTTTGGGCCTCTATGGCTAGTTATTGGTTAAGGGTTCAATCACAAGTCATGGCTTATGACTTAATAATCTAACTTAAGTAAAATAACCATACCATGGGTCAATTCTAGTCTAACTAGGGTAGCATGACCTAACCAAGTCCAAATTCAACTAGGGTTCACTCCTAGGTTAGTCTACCATGGTCATTGCTAGTCAAAGTCAACCTAGTCAACCCTCATTCAAACAATTCCAAAATAATTTCTAAAAATTCCCAGAAATTCAAATAAATTATAATAAATTCAAATAATTCCAAAAATGAAAAAAATACCCTCAATCTAGAAATGTGGTAGTGACAACGAACCAAGAAGAGGAAGCATGCCAGAGTAGCCTCTCGAGACATCTGTCTACCACCTTGTCTTATATAAGTCTCGATGGGAGTACCAGCCATAAATTCACACCAATCCTCCTTCAGCTCATTGTCAACATGCCTTGACCCTTCTATAAATTTTTGGATAGTACTACGGTCAAGTGGTTCGAAAAAGCGAGGCTCACAATCTAGGTGTTCTTGCACCTTAACCTCCAGGACGTGGCCTAATAATAGATATACGATCCATTTGGACAAATAATACGTCCCCTTTGTATGACTCTTCTATAGAAGGGTGCAGATCATTAAGTGGCATAACAATTCTTCAAAGATTGCTACCATTTCCTGGGTTTTCTCGGTTAAAACATCCAACTCTTTATTTGTTGGCACATATTCTTCATATTAATTTTTACCCATTGGCAAATGAGAGATGTATTGCATTTCGTGAAGAACAAAGCCTATCTCTCCTTGAGGAGTCACAAAGGTACCTGTCTTATTGTTATATCTTTCCACTAATGCCAAAAACAAATTGGAATTGGTGTAAATTTTGTAGGAAGTAGTCCAGATAGGTTCATAAAGTTCCAAATCAAGCAGCCCATCTCTAAAGTTGTTCAAAGTCCATACTGAAATTCGGTTCCAACATTTAATATCTGGATTCATCAAACCCGTCAACCGCATATTTTGAGCCGGATACTTTCCTTCAGCTTTAGCAAACAGGTTCACGAAGAAAGGTATCATAACTGGAATCATCAGAGATGAATCCTCAGGCGGCACACAGCTCGGTTTTAGGCCTATTAAGTAGGTGCTATTCCTCTCCGACGAACTAAAGAATATGTTCCTATTTTGGGGACCTAGTCTGTGGCATATCCTCCCAACCCTGGCCTGTTGAAAAGAAGTCAGATCCTATGCCATATTTTGAGGATAGCTAGCATGAGCATAATGGGATAGGGACAGATGTCACGTTATATCATTGAGATATATTAGTCTATCTCTACTCTGATGGACTCGCTTTTCCCTTTTCAATTTAGGCTGTCTTTCTTGATAGCTTCGCCAAACAAGAAGGCTGGTTTCTTATGGGGAACCTGATCCAAACTTATAAGGGTTCACCATTCATCAAACATAATAGAGTCTTGTCATCTTGAGACTTTAGCACACCTCTCCTAGTTTCAGGAAGATCATATTGCGGAAATGTGATGTGAGATAAGTCTTCATGGTATTCAGACATTCGGAAAGCAGAAGCCAATTCCTCTACATAAGGATCTTCTCTGAGGTCAACTACAAAAGAAGAAACAAAGTTCAAAAAATCATGAAAGATTGGAACTTCAGACTCTGCACAAAATTTTAAAAAATGTACATACAGTGCAAATTGTGCAAGTGCAACAGATCCTAAATAGCGCATGACAAACATCCTAAATCAGTGCCTTATGACAATCTTATTGTTATTTGTGCATAAAATATGACAATTCTTTAAATTGTGCATTCGACAAATTATGCATATGACAGGTCAAATTTTGTGCAGATAACAGATTCTTGTTTTTGTGCATGAAAGTTTTAGTGCGCAGCGCACTTTGTATAAACAAAGAGCGTGCGATATGTTTTCGCCCGCACTCTGAAAGAGGGGGCACTATGTGTGAAATTGTGCAGCGCCAACCAGGACTATGAAAGAGATGGTTGACGCTGGCTTGTAGGTGTTGCCATCAGATGGCGCTGGGTATACTTTTTATTGTCTTCTTCGATGATCACCTCCGAGTGCTGGGTTCGCTTCCTCAGCTCTCGCCAACGGTGGCGCGTACTGCGGCGCCCTTATTGGTGATGTGCACGGAGGAGCTCTGGCGACTCCCTTGCCCTTATCAGCAGCTGACTTCTTTGGAGCCATTGTCGATGATGATCATAAAACTTTCTGAAAGTTAAGAAGAGGAAGACGAAGAGCTCGGGAAGAAAAATTTGAGTAAAAGTTTTCTCTTTCTTCTCTCAGCTATTTATAGCCTACGACTATTTGTAACTGCCGTGCCAATCGCACACGAAACACGGGTCTGTTAAGATTCTGTCATGCGCCAATCATGCGAAACTGCTTCTTATTCAAAGTATTTCAAACTTTGAAAATTTTTAAATTTGAAAACATTGAAGGGGGTCTTATAGAAGCAAAAAAATTGCTACAAAGAACAGATGACGTTGGAAAATTGGCGCTCAGAATCAAATGGTGCTCAAAAAGCAAATGGCACTCAGAATCAAATGGCGTTCAGAAGATTGGCGCGTGATCTCACGTGGCAAGCTTCCTTGAGGAGCCTAGGCGCCAGTCATAATATCTGACAAATACGTCAGTCGAGGAAAATCTTCTCAAATCTCGAGCGTGCGACACTCGAGAAGATTGTGTCAGATTTGGTAATCATGACTGACAGCTGCCTCACGCTATTTATCGTTTGGCACAAGGTAGTCATTATTTTACAGATTTAAATAAAGCAGAGGGCGCTAATCATCAAATTGTGCCAAGCTCCATATGTGACTAGGCGCCATTCAATCAAATCAACCAGAAGCAGTTAGATGACGTGGCGCATATGCCACTAATCTTAAAGAATGTATACGTGTTACTGCCCACGACCAAACGCATCTCTCTCACAGAATGCCACATGTCCATATCAGTTAAACCAACCGTTCGCACAACTGGATGAATGGCGTGCCAATTGTAGTATGCGCCAAACAGGATAACTACTTAACAGTTATCTCTAAACTCAATAAATAGAGTTTTAAATTACTTCACAATCCTTACTAATGATCATAATCTCCTGAGCAAATTGTCGCAGCACGTTCAAGAGCTTTTCTTCTCCGACATCGCATCGTCTATAGGATAAAGTGACCGTCTTCTGATCAGATTCCTACAGTTGTACTTCTCCAGAATCAAACTTGCACCTTGTACTTTTCTATCTTAGTTTGTAATCACACTTTTGTTTTTGCAAGCAATAGTGGCGGAATGCTGCTGCTGAGTGGGAAGAGGTGGTTCCTCGGTGGCGGTAGAGATGGTCCTCTCAGTGGTACAGGTGGTCCTCCAGCTCATCTGGGTCCTGTAGCTGGTCCAAGGGCAAGACGAGCAGCAGCCTTCTGACAATCTCTCATCTAGTGTGTAGATGATCCGCAGAACAAACAATGTCCCAACCTCTTATGGCACACATCAAAGTGATAACCTGGCCGGTGGCAGTATGCACAAGTGATCGCCATATGATTCTGAATCTGCCTCTGTTGCCGGGGTGTAGGAGTTTTGGCAGGACGATTGTAGAGGCTAAAAATCAAGCTACGCCACTCATTAAAGTGTACGATCATCAAGTGGCACCAAATCATTATGTTGTGCCAGACCATCAAGTTGCATAGCATCAGGTTGCGCCAACATCAGGTTGCGCAGGAGACAGGTTATGCGAGCGCCACGTGGCACACTTCCTCGAGAAGATGTAAAGACATCATCATTACCTGACAACTGACAGCACGGGAATTAAAGAAAATCTCTTCGAATCCCGCACAACGTGGCGTTCGAGAAGATTTTGTCAGCATGTAATTAATGCTGACAGCTGGTTCGCACAAGTCATTATGTGGCACGAGAATTAATCAGTACATCACAGAAGGCCCAGTCAAAGGCGCCAGTTGTTGAGTTGCGCCCATGCGTAACCTGGTTAGTTGGCACCACTCGATTAACTTTTTAGCAGAGTGACGTAGCGCACAAGCCACCAACTTTGCAGAGCGTGCCCATTATACTGTCCACGACCACGCGCATCTCAATCAAATTATACCATACGTCCACATCAGTTGGTGCAACCGCTCGCACAAGTTGCAACATAGCGCCCACGTGTAACCTGATGAAGCTCGCGCAAGGTGATCAAACAGTGTTCAGAATAGGGTGGCAAGGCGAGCAAGCCACTAACTTCATAGTACATGTCCACTATACTACCCACGACCATGTGCATCTCAATCAAATGATGCCACACGTCTACAACAGTTGGTGTAACCGCTCATACAAGTGAATAGAAGGCACGTAACCTGAAGTGCGCGCAACCCAGATAACTGCTAAACAGTTATTTTAAGAACTCTATAAATAGAGTTTCAAATCAATCTCAAAGTATCAGGAATAATTATATCTCCTGCTAAAGTGCTGTTGTATCCTCTAGAGGCTCATGTCTTCGGTATCACATCATCCAAGGGATAAAGTGATCGTCTTCTGATCAGATTCCTATAGATGTACTTCCCCAGAAATCAATTATACTCTTGTACTCTTTTTTAGTTTGTAATAAAAGCTTTTGTTTTTGCAAACAAAATGGCGACTCTGCTAGGGATGACTTTTTCCTCCGACGAGAAAGTGACAACTCAATATGATACCACGTCAATCGGCAAGACGCAGAAGACCCTGGTCGTTCAAGTCGACCAGACAGCGTACGAGGCCATGATCAATGCTTGGGGTGCCAAGCGCATTGCCGCCGCTGTTAAGAGCAAGACGTGCTCTGTCTGGAATCCTAAGTCCTCGACGGCACAATCTCCTACTTCTGTACAACTTGCGCCCATCACTGCCCTGGCGCAACCTAAGGGAAATCGTCTTTTGGCTAATCCCTCCACTTCTCCGATTCTGAAATTGAAGGAGACTTCGTCTCGACACACTGCTGTCCAAAACAAAGGAAAGCGCCCTTTTTCCTTTTCTTCTCTGGTGCAACCTGTGCAAGTTCCTGCCTCTGTACAACTTGCGCCCATTATTGCCTTGGCACAGACTAAGGGAAACAGTCTTTTGGCTAATCCTTCCACTTCTTCGATTCTGAAATCGAAGGATATTTTATCTCGACACACTTCTGTCCAGGACAAAGAAAAGCGCCCTTTGGCCTTTTCTTCCCTGGCTCAATTTGTGTCTGCTCCTGCTCTGGCGCAACTTGTGCATATTTCTGCATTGGCGCAACGTAAAGGGAAATACTGTTTAGTGGTTCCCTCTTCGTCATCAAGTTAGAAACTTGCTGGGAAATCATTAAATCAAAGAAAATGCTCTTTGGCTTTTCCTCATTCTTTTCGAGTCGTTGACTGGGTGGAAAGTACTGCTGATTGTGCTTTTGCGTCTCTCAGCACAAAAGTGGATTCAGATAGAAATCCTACTCTCTTTAACAGAGACAACCAAATCTCTGTCAAGAAAATGGGTTCTATTCAGAATAAACTTTCTACACAAAAGGGTATTATGCCTACTCCAAAGAGGTCAGGGTAAGATATACCGATCCTACATATCTCAAGATCTCGACAAGGCAAACTGCAAGCATCTCAAGTAGATGCACAAGTAGCACCCCTGTCAGACTTGCGCACCTATATAAACAAGTGCCAATTACGGTCAACCTCGAGAAAATACAAGATGTATCAAGCACAACCTGCACCTGTTGCTAACTTACGCTAGAGGAAGAATTCTGAGGTAAAAAATTCTGAGACTCATGCTAACTAGCTTAGCATGTCCTTGTACACTCAAGGTACGGGACACCTTAAAAATAGGAACCATGTCCCAAATATCATTAAGGACTACATTCCTATAACTTTTTTTCGTCCTGTTAGTGATCTCCGTTAACTCTTGATACAGAAGTGGAAGGTTGCAAATCCATCTCGTCCAACAGTGGTCCAACAGCAAAAACATCATTACAATCACCACCATCAAGTTGTTATCAAATGTTGCTGTCAGTCAACTAAACGATCTGTCTTTGACCGTTTGAACTATGTTCAGACTCCTAAACCTATTCTAGTGGATGAAGATGAATTACTCTACGCTTCTGAACATATGGCATCTCGAAGCACTGGGGGTGGCAAAAGTCCAAGACGTAATGCATCCCGTAATCCCAGCCAACAGTAGTTAGATCAGAGTCATGAACCCGGTGAAGGAGTATACCAATATACTAGATCAAGAAGCCGAAAAACAATCGGTCAAAGGAATCTTCCTTCCGACCAAGACACAATTGGTCAAAGGAATCTTCTTGATTCTAACCAAGATTCCTTCAGTTAAAAAGATATCCCTATCACTTATTCTGGGGGTGGTTCCTCATATGACTTTGATGCTGACAGTAAAAGTTCTGAAAGGACCATCCTTTCCACTAGCTCATCTTCGAGGGTTAGAGAAGTGACTGCTTATATTGTCACAAAAAATCAAGATACTTTCAGTTTTAACAATCAAGAGCAGAGAATTGCTGATTTGGAAGCTAGTTTGAAGAATATGGCTGAGATGATGACAGGCATGTATGCTGTGATTATGGCACAACATACTGTTCCACCGGTCGTGAATCTGATTCCGACTCAGAAACCTGTAACAATATCAGCTCCCATCAATATTGATCTGGGGGTACAGTCTCCTCACACTGTAACGCCCCAGTCCCAAAATACGTAGGACTAGGAACGTAGACATGCCAGTCGTATAAAAAATATATATAAGCTGTATAATGCAGGAGAACCATAACTAATATCATCCATACATAAATAAATGAATAAAAGATATCATATAATGATAATAAATTGTTTTGATATAATATGTTGGGCGGAGACAAATCCACTACCAACAAAAATAAGAAAAAATACATGGAAAATGAAATAAGTTTGGCGAACGAAGCGAAGACGATCCAAGTGCAATCATCCTCGAAGAAATAGCGATGATCACGGCTAAAGCTAGAACACCTGCGAAAGACAATAGCACACACCTGGGAAGATAACCAGGTCCTCAGAGGGACATAACAAGACACATAATATCATGCCATATAAATTAAATAAATATTGCTCAAATAAATAAGTCAATTGAATTATAACATTGTCCAATACACACCTATTGAACGAGCGTACCATCCCCCCAACCAAATAAGGACAGGAGATGGTAAACTAATTCACGATGATGTATCTTTCCATGCTATGAATCCAATATGGTATCCGGATGCCAACAAGGTTCAATACCTTCTCATCGAAGTAGTAAGTCACACCTACAACCAAACAAAGACAAGATGTGACGAACTAATCCGCGACAAGTTATTGTTTCAAGCCACGGTCAGATACAAGTACCCAAACTAAAAGTACTCGTACCTAACGGATAAAGGTACCTATCCATTCTAAGTGAAATGTAGTTAAGAACAATCCTTCCTACGCATGGGCCCTGGCTAAATAGGATCGGCGTAGTCCCCCCTTGGGAACCAGAGCCCCCATCAGTAAGAGCATAACGTTTTGCAGAATATCAGTGGCCGTCAGTAATCATGGGTAATCTGACCCGCGTCTCCGACGGAGCTCACGGGTTACAAAAGGGAAAGTGCATCGAAGCCCATACGCTAAGGAATTGTCCTCCCCGCCCAATGCCTAATATGTTTTATCGACAACAGTAAACCTCTATAACTGCTAAGTCAATATTAGTATGCAATCTCTATTAGCGGTTATTCCTATCGCACGGCTTGTACGTACTGGTGGCCAGCCAATCACGCACGTCCGTGTTCTACATGCGACACACAACTTCGTGGTACAACGTGTCAAGGCCATGAATGCAACACACAAAGGTGGTCCCTTAAATCTAGGTTTAAGGTGTAAGAAAATAATACATAGCAGAAAATATAAATGAACAGTAAGTTCTAACAGGTTATGCCATGTATCACAGTTTATTTTGCATAAAAAAATAATAAATAATGCATGAATATGAGCTAAAATAATTAACAGCAAATGGCAAGGTGTCTTACCTGGTAGTACGCCTGGTGTGCTGCAATGATGCATGTGGCACGAACGGCAACGTCGGTACAACCACCATGCAAGGTGACCTCTGATGGTGACACGGATAGTTCCATTGGGTCCAGAAGGGTCAAATTAGTTAGGGTGGACCTAAGGTTGTTCAAAATTCGCAAGAAGATAGAAAGGTTTTGGCTTAGTAATGGATGAGAATAGATATGCGAAGAAAATAATTATATATATATCTTGGAAAATATTTATTATATACTATTTGGAAAAACTTTTTATAGTATTAAAACTATATATTTGCTGGTAAAAATAATTTCAGGTAACTACTTGAAAAAATATAGAATAGTTATTTTAGTGCTAAAAACCCAATTTAGTCAAAATAGACTTTTTAGAGCTATATTTAAAAATAATAATATACTATTAGAGGGTGTCTAAACCAATTTTTTTGAAAGTATATATAGGCCAAGCCCAAAATATAATTTTAGAAAATATAATTTAGATATTTATTTAATACACAAATAACTAAAGAAAATAATAATAATAATAATAATAATAATAATAATAATAATAATAATAATAATAAGTAATTAAAGTTCCTAGTAAATGCTTGTTACTATTAAAACATAATTCAAAATAACAATATTAAATAATAATATAAAGTAAATAGAACACGAGAACAGTTCTCTTCTCTGTTGGAGGAACAGTGACCAGAGAACTTGGTTTTTAAGAAGAAAGGAAAATAAGAAAGAGAGAGAGAGGAATGCGTGAGAGCGTTCGGGGTAAGGAAAGGGAAAGAGAGGCTAAGGGCGGAGAAAGGGGTTCCGACGGCTGCGCGCGGAGGAGGAAGAAGAAGCCATGGGTTGGCGATGGGGTTTCGTCGGAGAGGTGGCAAACGGCGGCGGAGAGGATCGGGCTTGGGGTCGAAAGGGCGGCGAAGGGTGGCAAACGACGGCGAAGAGGATGGGAAAGGAGGAGTGCGGTCGGGAGGAGGGTTTCTGGCCGGAGCTGTCGGCCGAGAGTGGCGGCGGCGGTCACGGCGAGGGTTCGTCGTGGGTAAAGCCAGGCTGACGATGGGCTGGGTGACGGTGGCTGAAGGTGACGCTGCGGGGCGGCGCATGTGCGGCGGTCTCGCGGAGGAACAGCAAAGAGGTCGGGGAAGGAAACCACGGCGGACGGCGGAGCTCGTCGGCCAAGGGGAGGTAAGCGGTGGTGGCGGGGGTGTTTATTTTTATTTTGTTTGGGGTTTTCTGGTCGACCATGATTGCGGTGGCAACGATGATGGTGGGGGGTTTGGGCTGGCTGTGGCGGTCGGTTTTTCGGCCAGTGGCCGTGGTGGTTGTTGGCAGTGGTGGCGGTGATGGCGAGGGCGATGGTATGCTGGTGGCGGTGTGGTGATGTCGGGTGGTGTTTGGTCGGTGTGACCGAGACAAGGTGAAGACAGTGGTGGTTTTGACGGAGGTCCGGGGGCTGGTGTAATGGCGGGGTCGAGATGGCGGAATCCAGTGAGGGCTTCGGCCAAAATTAGGGTTAGGGTTAGGATTAGGACTAGGGTTTGTGTCCTACATGACGGGTGGAGTCGAAGTCGTGTCGGGGATGTGTCCGACACGAGGAATTGATGTAATTGTGAACAATGGAATAAGATTATGGATGGTAGAACACGGACACGATGCACGCACGTTGGTTGGAGAAATATTTGTGGAATAATTATGCCTTGTGGAGAAATAATGGAGGAGTACCTGCCTATTTATAGGATGTGGAAATTCCCAATTGGATAAGGACTAAGAATGTTTAAAACCCAATTAGATAATTCATGTATTAATTTAAATTAATTCAATAAATCCAAATCCCAATCAAAATCCAATTTAAATCTAATTAAATTCTATCTTTTATTTTAAAATCAATTTAGATAAATCAAATTCGAAATATAGATATTAGTTTACTATTTAAAACATATCCATAAATCAAATCAAGTTTTAAATTGCTACAATAATTTCAAAATATGTTTTCTAAAAAATACTATAATAATAATTTCAAAAATACATTATTATTTAAAAATAAACTTAATAAAATATTTATAAAATATATATGCAAGCACAAATAATGCATACATGATTATGTTTTTCCTAATATACAATAAAATATTATTTATTATTAATAACCGCTAAAAACAAAAAGGCTTTTTATAGAAAGAATAATAATTATATATAATATTTTGAAAGTGTATAATAAAATAGAAAAAATATTTTTCTAACATATGTACGCTCGCACATATTCGCACTCGACGAGCAACTAGGAAAAATAAAATTTCGTGCGCGACGTACAATACGACTACGCGACGTACAATACAAAATTTTAAATCAGTACCAAATAAAATAAAAAAAAGTAGTAGAAATTTAGGGGTTTTACACACACTGCTTCCATTCTTGTACAGGCTATTCCAAGTCAATCTGGTTCCAAGGACGGTACTTATCATGCAGTACCCCCTCTAATATATCAAATCAATCCACTCCTCCACAATCAACGGGAGAAACCAATGAGGCCGTAAAACTTTTACGTACACAATTCGAAGCTTTCAAACAGAAAGATGGTCTGCAGAAGCTTGGGATTAAGCAGCCTTATCCCATAGAATGGAAAGAAGTCCAATTTTCTCCTAAATACAAACCTCCTACTATTATGTTGTTTGATGGCAGCACATCTCCAAGTCAATACCTCAATCACTTTGAAGTAATGACTGATCAACTTCAACAAAATGATGCTCTTCTTACTAGAGTATTTGTCGGCTGTTTAGCTGGTGCAGCATATGACCGGTATCGTAGTTTACCAGATGGTTGTATAACCTCTTTCTCTGGCTTCAAAAAAATATTCTTGGAACAATTTCATGAGGGAACCAACGACATGACTATGTCCGCTCTCATCAAAATCAAACAACGACATAATGAAATTACTGAATATTTTATTGAACGATTCTGCCGTAAAGCACTCAAAATGCCTCTCGGAACTCTAGATGCTTTGACTATAGACACTTGAAAATCAAACCTCTTGCATATAATTAGCATGTGGACGGGATCAACACTGTTCCAGGACTGGCCTTCCTTCATAGTGAATGCCAAAGCAGCAGAAGAGAGCGCTGACAAGTTCAAACAATTAGGTATTCAAATGCCTAATCTTGATAAAGATGAGCAGCTACACCAAATAATAGTGTCCGTTAGAACAATCGCAAGAGCAAGGAGACTATGGCTATTAATCTCAAAGACAAACAAGCCCTAGCTATCAATGTAAATCAGCCAACATCTACCCTAACAGCACCACCACAAAGGGCACCAAGTCCAAAAGAAGAATACTCTTTTGATGAAGATGATATCATGAGTATCTTTGATTGTTTGATCAAGAGCAATAAACTTCAACTGCCAGAAGCAAAACGGCTAGAGGAAGTTGGTAAGACTGATCATCCTAAATATTGTGTTTACCACAGATTTATTGGATATCCAACTCGAACATGCTATGTGCTCAAGGGTAAAATTCAGGAGATGGTCAATTTTGGTGCAATCACTCTCCAACAAGACAAAAAAACTGTAAGGCTAATGTTGTCTCTTTACAGTTTGGAGATTTTTTAGCTCAACTTGTGCAGGACGGTGTCATCCCTATCCCGAGAACTACTCAGGAGATTGTTAATCTTTCACCTGCACGAACTGATGGTCTTGTTCCTTTGTCTACTGGTAAAGAGAAAATTATATGGATCCATCCAGATTTAGTGGCAAACTTCGAAACACCGTCATCCTCCGCCAAGTCTAAGAAGGCCTCTAAAAATAAATCATGTCATATGATTTCATTGGGTGAACATTGTCTTCTACCTCTAACTGCTACCTTCATCTCGGCAGCAGATAATCCTTCTTCTTCTTCCCCTGTTGAGACAACATTGTCAAAGTTAGAAGCCAAATATCAACCAGCTTTCCATCTATATAGTCTACAGTCTCGTAAACTAATGACAAAAATAGGATATAATCTACAAAAGGCCTCTGGTTTGAACCATGGAAAGGGATCTCCTGTACCTTTTTCCCTATACCTTTCTCACAACCAATCTCGGGTTGGTTTGGGTTATTGGACAAACTCTCCATCTTTCCAAAAGAAATCTTCCACAAACATGATCCAGACAAAGAGTTGCAATATGGTGTCCTTCGAACCTGTATCCGAAGAAGATGTCTTAATTGGTACCAGGTCTGGGAAACCTTACCTAAGAGACTATTCAGAAGGTCAAAAAAACTCTGCTCTAACTCTGGAGGCTCCTCAAGCACCATCTTCTCCTGCTGTCAATGTTCTATCAGTTTCATCACCTCCAGTAGAACTAACTCTTTCCAACCCGCCGACAGCCGACAAAGGAAAACAACATGTCCGTTTTGATAAATTATTGAAGAAGACTCCTACTTTGGGACTCGAGAAGCCGTATAACTTTGATATACTGGCTCGGCTGGCTAATACCCCGGCAAGATTGTCAATTTTTGAGCTACTCCATCTTTCGAAGGAAACTCGAGAAACGTTGAGTGAAGCTTTGATGCAAGCTGATACTTATCTAACACTTCTTAAGAAGCCAGACGAAGAGCATATAACATGCCTTCATTGTCATAGTGTGATGGAGCTGATGCCAAATATCACCTTTACAAAAGATGATATGTTACTGGAAGATAATCGTCATGACCGACCCCTCTACTTCACAGGATATATCGATACCATGAAGGTTGATCGCATTTTGATTGATCTTGGGTCTGCACTTAGCATCATGCCAAAGACTCTACTAGATGTATTAAAGATTCATGTACATAATCTTTCAACAACCATCACGATAATCCTGGGATTCAATTCTGAAAGAAGTAAACCTCTGGAAAGATCCGCCCGAAAGTTCAAATAGGCAATCTTCGTATAAAGGTTACTTTCTACGTGATCGATAATCATGGCTCTTATAATGCTTTGCTGGGAAGACCCTTTCTGCATGAGCATAACATTGTACCAACCACTCTACATCAATACTTCAAATATGTGGACGTTAATGGAGAGGTCCAAAAGGAAGTAGCCGACCTAAATCCTTTCAGGGGCATTGAAGCGTGTTGTACTGACTCTCAGATGTACAAGAAAGAATTCATAAAAGTTGTATTGGCGATGGATAGTGAGAAAGATCAGAAATATACTTCAAAAGATGTTCTTATTATCCCTGTCAAAGGACGTACTACTCGTCCCTCTTCTTCTCAGACGTTGACTATCCATCTTTCCCCTCATAATAAATAGCCTCCTGCTGTAGAAAGGGAACAAGAGGTGATCACCCCTTCTCAGCCTCTGGTTATCGACCTTCATCGTAATAAACCTTCACCTTCTCCTTCTCCTTCTCCTTCTCCTCCTCTTATTATCAACCTTACTAAGCCTTCTGTTAAGGCTAAGAATCCTCCTTCTCCTCCTCTGGTTATCAACCTTACAAAGCCTTCTGTTAAGGCTAAAAATCATGTTGTAAATAATGATGTACAAATCAATAAAGTAGCATCTCCTTTACAGTATATTGATATTCTTTATTATATCCGATGTTATTTAAAAATGTTAGATAACTTCGAACCACTTACCATAGGAGCAGTTCAAGCTTTCCAAAATAAAGTATTGCTCGAGCCAATGCAGGACTCCTTCTTCTTAGTTCCTTCCAGGAAGAAAGATGAACTTCCTATACTTTTTAGTAAAGGAACAAAACAGAGGATCGTGTCCGATAGTGAAGAAGAAAATCATGATAATGGATGACTTCAACTACGTCGTTATAGTCAGCAATCAAACGATATCATTCAAAAGATGGGCTATAATTTTAAAGCTGGTCTCAATGGTGGTAAGGGAAGACGAACTCCTATTCGTATTCCTGCTCCAAAAGGAAAATCACAATAATATTACAGCAAAATGAAGCGGGGATTAGGTTATACTTCACCAATTTTGACTCCAGAAGCCTCCAAATTCGATGAAGAAGAACGATCTAACTCTTCCGATTCTGTCTCATGGGATTCAGACACCAGTGTAGGGCACGTCCATCGAGTGACTCTATCTTCCAATATGGTAACTGTCGAGTTCTCGGAAGACGACGAAGACTTTACTGAAGCCTCTGAATCTTATCCTTGGGCACAAAGGATGGATACTCAATGGGAGCTTTACTTCGAGCAACGTGAGCCACCTACCGAAGATCAGTTTGTTCAAGTCAATGTTGGAGATAAAACTTTCTCAAAACCAATATTTGTCAGCAAAAGCCTCCATAAAGCAGATAAACAGGAGTCTGGTATCTCCAGAGTTAGAAATACCCTTCCTCTCAAAATCTCCAGTAGAGTCTGTTGACCCAAACCGGATCTCAGTCAACCTAATCTTGACAATTAACAAAACAATATTTGTTGTAGTCCAATTTGACACATCGAGCTCGAAATCAATCTACTCAGCTCATTTGTTTCAGTTCACAGCTGCTTGGAGTTGTACCACTTTATTGTATACTGAAGTCTATATTTTTATTATTCTTGAGCATAGGATGATGTACGTTGGATCATACTGAGCACTTTGGGCTAGCCATAGCTTTATAGGTTGACTTAGCCCAAATCCCAAACAACCTATTTATCCAAAGCCCATAAAAGAACATTCTATCCATAGTAGACAGAGTTCGGGCCGAACTCTGCCTCACATAGAGTTCGGGCCGAACTCGGTCCCCTAAAATTCAGGATGCTGATTTTTAGGTATTGATCACTGCTAGTTGTCCAACGGCCAAAAAATTTGAATTATTTATATCGAATTCTGACCGAATTCTGCCTACCCCGAACCCTATAAATAGGCCTTGGTTTCTCTCATTTGAATCCATCCACTCTTCTCTTCTTCTTCTATTACATAGCCTATATATTCAAGAGCCTTACCTTCCCATCCACTTAGCATTCAAACTTCATAGCCGTCCAAGGTGCTCGGTACGATTCAGCTAGAAGTTTGAAGTGCAAGAAGTTGTAAGTCACTTGGAAAATTCCATGTTTCGCCAAAGCGATCATTGAAAGAAGTTTGGCGTGCTCTTCAGTGAAAAGGCACGTGGTTGTAACCCTATTTCACAAATAGTGGATTTCAATCCTGAGCTAGAGTTCTTAGGCCTGGACTAGTCGTCCACGAGGGAAACCAGGTTAAAAATCTTTTTTGTGTTTGTGCTTGCTCTCTACTCTTTATTTTCGTATTTATTTTTACTCTGATTATTTAGTTGGTGAAAAGAGTTTAAATTTTTTAATTGATCATTTTTTATATAAACTCTATTCACCCCCCTCTAGAGTTGCCAACTTAGTCTTCAATTAGTATCAGAGCTCTGCTCTCTTATCAAGGACTAACATCCTAGAGCTGATCCATGGAAACCACTCAAACCATGTTTTCCAATCACGGTGAAGGGCAATCCACAAATAGGCCTCCCCTATTTGATGGAACAAACTACACCTATTGGAAAACAATGATGAGTTTTTATCTCAAGTTGCTAGACTTCGACCTGTGGACTATCATCACCGATGGTTACAAAAAGCCTGCCATGATAGTTGTCAATGGTGATCTCGTTGAGAAAATCCATAACAAATATTCTGACGACGAGAAAAAACAGGTGAGTCTAGGCGCGAGAGCTATTAATGCTTTATTTTGTGCTATAGACAGGAATAAGTTCAACATGGTCTCAACATGCACCACCACTCATGAAGTATGGAGACTTCTAGAGGTGACGCATGAAGGAACCACCCAAGTCAAGGAGTCAAAAATAAGTCGTCTCACTCAAGAATATGAGGCTTTCAAGATGAAGCCAAATGAGACGATCACACAAATGATTACAAGATTCCTCGACATCATTAACCCATTGTCTTCTCTCGGCAAACAATATACAAATCACGAGAAGATGCACAAGATTCTTAGGGGGCTACCAAAGATTTGGAACCCTAAGGTGACAGCCATCATAGAAAGAAATGATCTCACGACTATGTCCATGGAGACCTTGATGGGAAAGCTGATGACTCATGAGCTTGACCTCAAATACTTCGAAGAGCCTGCTCCTAAGGCAAAGGAGATTGCCCTTAAAGCTCACCGACGAAGGGCTGATCCTGAAGAGACGGATGACGACAACTCAGAAGGTGAAGATCAAGCTCTCCTTATCCGCAACTTCAAGAAATTCCTTTACTTCAATCGAAGAAAGAAGGAACCACAAGAAGATGACGAAGAAGAGCCAACATGCTACGGTTGCAAGAAGACTGAACACGTCCGAAAAGACTGTCCATTCACAAAGAAGAGCAACCGATATGAGAAACCATACAAGAAAGCTTCCTCAAAGAAATATTCTAACACAAGCATTTGGCATAAAAGCGAAGCTAGTGACTCCGAGGAAGAAAAGGACTCTCCTCAAGACACCGCCAATGTTTGCCTAATAGCTACATCCGACAAGGTAACAAGCGAAAATCTCGATGATTTCATGTTTGATGAACTTGGCGATGCATTCAATGATTTACTCAATGACCACAAGAAAGTCATTGGTAAATATAAATACGTCAAGGAAAAGATCAAAAGTTATGAAGTCGAGATTCAAAGACTCTCTTCATTACTTGATGATAGTAGAGACACTTCACCCATGTAAGTCACAAATGAGGTATCTAAGCTTAAATTAAGCCTACATGATGCCGAAGCACGTACTGAAAAACAAACACAAGAAATCACAGCACTCAACACAGAGCTTGCAGATGAAAATAATAGACACAAGATTTCTATTACTAAGATTTATGGTTTGAATACTAAGATTAATGAACTGCAGGCTTTCTCTAAGAAATTAGAGACTAGATTGGGAAAACAGGTTGCTCAACCTCAAACCCAATCACATGAGACACACACAAAGCATGACACTACTCATAATAGTCAACCACGTCATCCACCTGCAGCACGTAATCATGCTTATATGTACACCAACTTTCATAAAACACACAAACCATATGCACGTAGAAATAATTCTCATATGACACAGAATCACCAAGCTATACATAGATACAATCATCACTATGTTGCACATAAACAAAATCACCATCATACTGCTTATGGATATAAACATCATCATGCTCCACACCACTCTTACCATGCTACCTATAGACATCATCATCATACTCCACATCACTCTACATATAGACATCATCACCATGCTACTCCACACCACTCTACATATAGACATCATCTACATGCTCCTAACATAAATAGGAATGCTATTTGTACTTGTTGTGGACTACATGGACACATTTTACTACAATGTAGAGTTAGGAGATTAGTAGATAGAAATATATATGCATGGTTGCCGAAAACTAACTTTTCAGGACCCTCAAGAACCTGGGTACCAAAGGTCACATCTACTCTTGATGTAGGTGGACCTTCCCTCCTCAACTAAGAGTAAGTGGATTTTCGATAGTGGATGCTCGCGACATATGACGGAAGACGCAAATCTTTTTGCATCACTATCGATGAAGAGGGAAGGGTATGTATCCTTCGACAACAACCTTAAATGGTATATCATTGGTAATGGTACTATAGGTCATCCTCCTTCTCCTGTATTAAAGGATGTCGGCCTAGTGACCGAGTTAAAGCATAACCTGCTCAGCATAAGTCATCTTGCTGATCATGGGTATGATATTAACTTTAGACAAAATAAATACTTTTTTATGATAGGTCAACAGGAGACATCACTTTTGAAGGGATAAGAGAGGACAATATTTATATTTTCTATCTATCTAGAGATACTAACAGTACAGGAAGATGTCTCTATGCTCACAAGGATAAGAGATTATTATGGCACCAGCGTCTTGGTCATGCCAATATGGATACTATATCCAGGCTATCGTCTAAGAAGCTAGTTAGAGGCTTGCCCGACATCACATTCAAAAAGGACACTTTATGTGCCGAATGTGAGTTGAATAAGGCAACCAAGTCCTCATTTTATTCTATAAACTCTGTAAGTACTACTAGACCCTTGCAATTACTTCATATGGATTTATTTAGTCCTAGTAGAGTAGCCAGTCTTGGTGAAAAACTCTACGTTTTTGTTATAGTAGATGACTTTTCGAGATTTACTTGGGTTTTCTTTCTTACAAACAAAAGTGATACCATTTCTATTTTCAAAATTTTTGCTAAAAAGGTTCAAAACGAAAAAGGTTACATGATTACTCGAATCCGAAGTGATCATGGAGGCGAATTCGAAAATACTAATTTTGAAAAGTTTTATGATTTAAATGGTTTTAATCATGAGTTTTCTTGTCCAAGAACTCCTCAACAGAATGGTATTGTGGAACGAAAGAATAGGACTCTTGGCGATATGGCTAGAGTCATGTTAAATAAATTCTCTCTTCCGAAATATTTTTGGGCTGAAGCTGTCAGTACAGCGTGCCATATTTTAAATAGGGTTCTAATTCGTCCTATTACGAAGAAAACACCCTATGAGCTTTGGTTTGGAAGAACTCTAAATATTTTATATTTTCGTGTTTTTGGTTGTAGATGTTTTATCCTTAACACCAAAGACAACTTAGGCAAATTTGATGCCAAAGCTGACGATGGTATATTTCGTGGCTATGCGGCTAAGAGTAAGGGATATAGGGTGTTCAACAAACGCTCATTTATTGTGGAAGAGTCTATAAATATGACTTTTGATGAGGATAGCAGTGCAGCAGCTACTCTTGATGATGATGTTGAGCCATCAACTTCTACTCCAAAGAATACTACCACTGAAACCAATTCTCTGGAGGGCTTGCCAAGGAAATCTCTTTCAAGCCCTCACATCCAAAAAATCTGGTTATAGGTGAGGTTTTATGCGGAGTAAGTACTAGATCATCATTAAGAGACTCTATTGCTAGTACTGCCTTCATTTCACAAATTGAGCCAAAAAATATTGTAGAAGCTTTTAATGATGAATTTTGGATTTTTGCCATGCAAGAAGAACTCAACCAATTCGAGAGGAGCCAAGTTTGGGAACTCATTCCTAGGCCAGCTAATCACTTGATTATTGGTACAAAATGGGTTTTTTGCAACAAAGTTAATGAAGATGGTTAAGTTACACGCAACAAAGCTCGTCTAGTAGCCCAAGGATACAACCAAGAAGTGGGTATCGACTACGATGAGACGTATGCTTTGTTTGCCATTGATTGTAAAAGTACAGAACAATTATCGGAGGACTGAACTTAGACTCACAATACAAACTCGCTTGTACAAAGAAAGCCTAGGGACGAAAACCTAGGTACAGCAATCTAAGTACAATTGTTTATTTTAGATTCTGGAGGGCGACGATAGAGGCTCGGGAAGGCGACGGCAGCCCTGCCTTACTCCTTGGACGATCGGTATGCAGCCTTGGCTCCTTGTGAAAAGATGGTTGGCGTTGACGAAGAAGTACTCTTTTTGCTCCTCTGTTGCTCTCCTGGCTTCTTTCTTTCTCTCTGTGTATTCTCTCTCTGACTCTGTATATTTTTATTCTTTTTTGTTGTCGGCCCCTTTGCAAAGAAATGATGCTGGCTATTTATAAGAGTGGGGTATGATCATTAGGGTTTGCTAATGACCATTTATTTGGAATGTCGGCGCTCCTTTAATCCATCTGAACCCTTGATCCTGATTACAATGAATCTAGGCCATTAATACAGATAGCACCGAATCTCGTGAGCAATTAATGCTGATTGCTTTAAATCTTCATGATTGATTATACCAATGCCCGATTGCTCGCCACGTGTCCCATTGGCTTGATGATAAATGATATGCCTTGATCTTAGTAATTATGACGATGATGTCAAATATATTTGTTGAGATTCGGTTAAATCGTTGATTGATCCGATGCCACGTGTTTTGATTGTGGGTCCTGCCAGAGCCGCATAGGATGGGCAACGCTTGAACCGCAGGGAGATACTCTTTGTGAGCCGCATAGGACAATGCTTCATCGAACCGCAGGGAACGAACTTTCAATGAGCCGCATATGCATAGTCTTTGCGAGCCGCATGAGCTAGTGTTGTATTGAGCCGCAGGGGCTGAGCTCTCAATGGGCCGCATATGGCTGATTTCTGCTAGTCATATAGGGTGACTTCTCAGTGAGCCGTATAAAGCTGTTCTCTATTTAAGCCGTATGAGATTTGCCACGTGGCAACCTAGGATTTCTGACGGATCGGGTCAGAGATCTTCTTCTTTTCCCAAAGCGTCTGTCATTATGGTAGAGCCATTATGACACTTTATGCCAGAGCCGCCACAGTCGTCAAATCGTGTCAGAGCATTAAATGAGGCCACTATTCAAAAGGCCAGCTGTAGGGAAGGATCACAGGGGGACACGTGGCATCGATCGAGCCGCATATTCCTGCTGAACCGCATACACTCTAGAGCCGCATGAGACGGAGAGTCTTTCTTTGAACTGTATAAGACAGCTCCCATATGAGCCGCATGGGCTTCGTATCCGGAGCCGCATGGACCATTATTCTGATATTTTCCATGCTTCTACAGGACCCCCTTCAAAGTTTTCAATTTGCAAAATTGAAACACTTTAAATAAGAAGCATGGTCCCATTCATGTCGCATAAGTGTCCCAGCCGCATAGATTCATCTGTCCGCATAGGCTTTTTGCCACGTGTCCTGACTACGTGTGCAAATCTTCATTAAATGCTTTTGATTCGTTTTGATTTAACGCCGTCTTTTGGGGGAGGATCCCAAGGGTCGGTTATGCCTTGACCGAAGCATTTTTGCCTTTATTTTTTGAAGCGGCGCGTAATTCGAGGCATCATCCGAGATGTTTATTCGTTTTATGGGTCTCTTTCGCCTATAAATAAGAGTCGTTTAGTCTCTTGGGGGTTTCTTTACCTTCTCTCTTTGCTCGAATTCCCTGTCGCCGACTTTGCTCTTCGTCTTCTTCCTTCAATCGATCGACAATGGCTTCCAAGAAGGTCGCTGCTGCTACGGTCAAGAAGGTCGCCTCATCTTCTGCGACAGCGAAGGGCAAGAAGGCCGCGTCTTCATCGACTGCAGCGGCGGACGTGGCGGCTCCTCCGCCGACTGGCGTGCCTGCTTTTTACCCTGATGTCCACCCGCCTATTGCTGGTAAGGGTCGTTTGAAAACCCTAACTGTTGCCATGGCTCTGCTGCATACTTTATGCACAAGCCGTATGTACGAGGCTTATCGATGGGACCGTATAAGCACTTCCCCTATTGGGGTCGCATGAGCTTGTTTATACTCGATCGGAGCCGCATATGCGTTTTCGATTTGGGCCGCATAAGCGTCGCTCACTTCCAAACCGCATAAGCTCGCTTTCTTGTATCCGCGTCAGCTCGCGTGGGTCTGGCTTCGTAGGCGTGCTTAACCTGAACCGCATGAGTCTATAAGCTCGTCTGAATTTGAGTTGTATGGACTCGGCTAACTCGAAGATGCATGCGGCTACGATGCATAAAACCGTATGGACGTATCTAAATGCTGAGCCGCATGAGGCTGTGACGACCCGAGCCGCATAGACTCAAATGATCTTTCCAATGCTTCTGTCTTTTGACTATCTTCTAACCTCGTTTCTTTCATTTTTCTCCAGTGAATCTGCCCGTGAATCCTACTGGGGAGCTTATAGTGGGTTCAAATCAATTTGCCCTGGGCGTGCGCCTTGACGACTTAATTAAGCATGTATTGAATCAATTCCCTACCGACGAGCCTTCGGAGAGGTTGAAGGCTATTGAGAATCAGACCCTCCATTACCTCCGTTCCATGATGAATACTGGGAAGCTGGATGGAAAATACCTGAAGCCTTTGTTCCTTTTTGGAGATGCTTTAATCATCAAGAATCCCCAAGTTTTAGAGATTACCGAGAACTGGGATTTCTTTTTAGATGGGGTGGCAATCCATATTCCTCTCATGGAACGTCATTATCCTTTGTCATGGTTCAATATGGTGTTGCTGGACAGGAAGATGGTGTGCAACTTAACTCCTACTCAATCAGGGATGTTGATGGGCAACATCCATTATAATCCGAACATGCGGTCAGCGTATGCGGGTAAGGATTCCGTCCTCCGGTATATGATGGGTCTGGCCCCGGGCTCTTTTATGAATGTATACCGTCCCAACTTCACACTTACTCAAGCTGATACTTTCCTGAATCGGCTCGTTCGCAAGAAGTCCTATCCTGTTGGTAGGCTGGCACTGCCGAACTGGATAAACCCCACCTCTACGTGGGCCCAGTTGACTACTTGGGTTTTGCAGACCTATGGAACATTCTTACGGGAGATGGGGCTTTACCATGCCATTCGGGGCACTTGTCACGGGCTTCCCATTAATAAACCACTGTTCGTAGCGCTCTTGGAGATGTATAGCCGGCGAACGGGGACGTTCTTCGCACCAGTAGGGGAGCTGGGGCTTGCTCTTCATGAGATGTATACTGTCTCTAAACTTCCATGGAGGAATGAGCCTTTCGAGGTGTATACCCCGTCGAATGAGGAGTTCGAGGCCTTGGACAGGCAACTCCCGAGTTTTGTTACGGTGTATCGGGAGTTGTTGTGCCACCATAGTGCTTGTCATCAGATGGCTAGAAAAACGACAGATAGCTCCGAGGGGACCGCTCCCCATACCACATCCTGGATTAATTATCTTTTTAGAGTTGATCCCTCTGGCGAAGTTACTCCCCGAGCCCCTCGAACACATGCAGAGGTAAGGGATCTGATGTCAAGTGTCAAGAAGTCGCGATCAAAGAGCGATATATTCGGGAGTCAAGATGACTCTCTTAGTTATTTTCACTACGGGACCATACAGATGTCGGAGAAGGCGCTTCTGGCTGGATTTTTGATGATATGGCTACGGAACTGCGTAGTCTCGGGAGGAGCGGGTTCTATCGAGAGGATTGGTCGTCATTTCATCCTCCCTGCCGTTAAACTAGTATTCGGAGTTAGATTGGCCCTCCTTCCTGCTATGGTGTGCAGCATACACCATGGTCTGCGAACATTCTCGTCCAAGGTTATCGCTCGCAAGAAAACTTTGGATTTTGAGCGCGTAGAACTGGCTTTCCACTACCTGATGGGGTGGTTGGCGATGTACTACAAGTCTTTGCTGGGACCTGGGATAGCGGAAGATGCTATAGCCGAAGATGCTTTCCTCTTCAAATGCCATCACCGGTCTTGGGAATACAACACTATGCCAGCTTGTCGGAGGACGCTGGCGAGAGTGGATGGGTGTGACCTCTTTGTGTCTGTTCCTCCTTTTTCTGATGAGGAGGTGAGGAAGGTACACCTTGATGGTACTGGACCTTCTCATTTTCTGTCTCCGGATATGCTTGCTTGGTTGCGCAATATCTGCCCTGCGCATCTGGTTTATCGCAACCGGGATAATGTATACTTGGAACCTTACCTACCTAGCAGGTTTTCCCGCCAGTTTGGTTATAGCCAGTTGTTCCTTGATTGTCCCAACCCTTGTTTGGGTTTTGAAGGCAGCGTTCTTGACGGCGTCCGAGCATGGAATTATTATGACGCTTATCATACTCGGGCCAGCTTCTCAGTTCCCGATGCTAAGGCGCCGAAGGAAATTTTGTACGTGGCTGCTTTGTATCACGTTATGGCGAACAAGCCTCCTGTTAACTTTGATCCGAGTACCAGTTTCATCGTGGGTACCGGTTTAGAGGAGAAGCCCAAAGGGGCTAAGGCTAGAAAGCAACTGGCGCTCCAGGTCCCCCTCCCTGAATCAGAACCTTCCGAGTCGGCTGAGGATGAAGATAATGATGATAGCGAAGACTCCCTTTCTGGTGGGGGTGAAGAAGTAACGGATCAACCGCTTCCCACACCCGATGAACTGGCGAAAGATCTGTTGATTACTGCACAAGAGGAAGCAGTGAGAGAAGAACAACCTTCGGCTGTGCCAGGTTCCTCGCGTAAACGAGTCAGACACGAGTCTTCTGACGGTAGAGCGACCTTTTTCGTGAAGAGAGCTGCCGTTAGGTCTCGCGGATTACTTATTACCGAGAAGGGTGAAGATACAGACGCTATTCTGGAGGTAAGACCCAGTCGTAGCCATCTCTTTATTGTAGTTTTCTTTTCTCTTGGGGATATGACTTAATCACTTTTCTTTGTAGGCGTCCGATGAGCCGACCTCTCCTGAATCGTCTACCACCCCTGAAGCTGATCCGGCCCTTGCTGCTTTGATTAGCGACATGTGTGCTGCGGTCCTTTCTACAGGGCCTCTCTCAGCGGGGACTGGAAGCTCCGAGGTTGCTGAGGTCCCGACCCGGAGTGACGAAGGTTTCCTCGGACCCGTCTTCGAGACCGCTGATCTTCAACAAGGTGCCGTTGATCTCGGTGCATCCCCTCCCGAGGACGCAAGAGGGGAGGAGTCTGTTATACCTGACTCAGAAGCTGTTGGTGAAGAGGCTGCGGTGGCTGTAAGCGACCCTCGGCCTCCCCATTCCTTAACTGGTAAGATAAACCAGATATAGACTAGTGAGGGGGCTTATTTACTCTACCAACATATCCTCTGGGTCAAATCGATTCATGGTTGCCTTGGTCCTGCAGGTCCTGACCCTTTACTTCCTGCCGTGGATGTTCTTGGGGAAGGCTCGGTGTGCCATGATACGGGAGGAAGGAGCGTGCCCTCTCCTTTGCCGTCTCACGTCGAGGAGCCTCCTGCCAGCTCTGGGCCGATGGAAATAGGGTTGGCGATGGTCTCCGCCTCATCCTCCGCAGATTATACGTCTTCGGAGGCCGACCTCTCGACCCTGCCGAGTATTCAAGTTTTACAGGCTGCCGAAGAGGAGCTGGCCGCTGTTCAAGCGTCCTTTCGTACGGAGCTGGTTTCTCTCATAGTAGGAGCGACAGATTCTGTTGCGTCTTCTTCGGTGCTGCCAGCCACGCTCCCGTTGACACCGGCCTCCACGGAAACTCTAAACGAGGCGACGCAGGACGTGGTCGACAGTTTCTATCGTCATTTGCAAAGGGGCGTAGAAGCTGCCATAGGACGGGGGACCCCATTTTCTCTCTCTCCGGTGCGCTCGGGGTCAAATTGCAACCTTGAAGTCCCTTCCTGGCGGGGTGGGATTGGCTGCACTGCTGGAACCTAAGCTGACAGAAGCTGATCAGCTTGTGACCCAACTACTGGCGATACGACAGGCGGGCTTGCCTGCTGCGATCGAGCGGGAGCGTGGCTTCCTTATTGCTGCTCGGGATCGGATTAAGCTGGCCCAAGATACTGCTGGGCCGGTTGTACGGCGGGATCTTGATAAGTTCTCCGCTTCGTATGACCAGCTGGGTTGTCAGAGTCAGGCTTGTCGTGCTCGGGAAGAGTTCGCTTCTCGTGGAATCGTTGATACGAAGGAGCGGATTCTTGGGCTCCAGAGGCAATTGGCCTTCTTAGAGTCAGAGCTGGAGGCTGCTCAGGCGGAGCAGGCGTCGATCGTTCGGGAGGCCGAAAAGGTTTCCCGATCTTTCGATAGCCTGGAGCGGGCTTTTAAGAAGTTTGAGGATAACTGGCAGGCTCACGCTCATCTGGAGGATGAGGCGGTGCTGACCCACGAGGCAGAGCGTCGAGCTTCCCAGAGGTTTGAGCGGTCGGTTGCTTTGCTGACAGATCGTCTCAGGACGTTATGTGCCCCAGAGCAGTGATCAGCCGGTTGTTTTCTTTTGCTTTTTTTGTAAGGGGTGTGATCCCCAAATGATGTAGTACATTGAATTTTGAATAAATGAGCCTGTTTCAACTCATCATCTATTTCTTGTACTTGTGGCATCTGTGGAATTTGGACTTGCTGGGGGATTTATTTGTGGACCTGTTATCCTAGGCGTACCTTGGTTTTAGGTTCGGATAACAAGTTTGGACAGGATGTCCGGAACAGCCGTGGCAAAGTGGTCATGGATGTTCTCGGTGCTTAAAAAAAATGCCGTAGAGCAGCTGGGCTCCCGGGGCATGGTGGGGTAGTGGATTGATGCTAAGAAGCTTAGCAAAGGAATATTTGTGGACCTATTATCCTTGGCGTACCCTGGTTCGGGATACAGATAATAGGGTGAAAAGGAAAACCAACATATTTGCTCAGAGGTCATGAGGACATGGCAAGCATGAGGGTTTTACCGTGGAACCTTCCTGCTCAGAGGTAGTGAGGACATGGCAGGGGAGGTTTCACGGAAGATATTCGTGGTCAACAGCGGATATTTGTGGACCTATTATCCTTGTCGTACTCCGGTTGTGGGTACAGATAATAGGTCGAAATGAGACCGACATACTTGCTCAGAGGTAATGTGGACATGGCAAGCATGAAGGGTTCTTCGACGGAGCCTTCCCACTCAGAGGTAATGATGACATGGCAGGAGTGGGCTCAATAAAGAGGGAGTACATAGAACGACTCAGAGGTAGGAGAACATGGAGGTTCTATGTGAGGGACGGTTTGTTTTTGGTGGAAGTGAAAACGATTCAGAGGTAATGAGGACATGTCCGTTTTCGGAAATTTGTGGATCGATTACCCTTTTTGTGCACTGGGAGTGCGGGTATTGGATCATGAGGGAGGATCTCTTCAGGGAAGCAAGTTCAGAGGTATAATCATACGTGACTTACTATCTGAAAGAGTGACCGAAATGTGAGTTCAGAGGCACCAGCGGGTACACAACTCAGTAAATTAACTTATTGAGAAAGTGGGAGTCCGGCGGCACCAGCGGGTACATGACTCGATAATCTAAAGGGGATATAGGGGTGAGTTCAGGGGCACCAGCAGGTACATAACTCGATGATCTTGAAATGTTGTGGGTGTGAGCTCAGTGGTATCAGCCGGTACATGACTCGATAATCTGAAATGCTGAGGGTGTGAGTTCAGTGGCACCAGCCGATACATGACTCGATAATCTGAAATGCTGAGGGTATGAATTCAGTGGTACCAGCGGGTACATGACTCGCCGACCTTGTAGCGAATGTCGTTTAGACATAATATTTCTTCAGGAACTTGCCGTTGATGGGCAGCATGAGCAAGTCTCCGTTTTGCTTTGCGAGGCGGTAAGCACCGTTGGAGAATACCGTCTCAATGATAAATGGTCCCTCCCACTTGGGCTGGAATTTGCCGGCGGTCTTGTGAGTCATGACCATTGGCCTCCGGACTGCCAAGACGAGATCGCCTACCTGGAATGTTCTGATTTTGACCTTCTTGTTGAAGGCTCCTGAGATGCGTGCTTGGTACAGCTCGATCCTTTGCTGAGCTAGGAGGCGCTTTTCATCTAAGGCCTCTAACTCTTGCAGGCGACGTTGGTAGTTATCATCGGTTGTCAATTGGTGTGTGAGGGTGACACGTAGTGAGGGGATCTGGGTCTCCAAGGGGAGGACTACCTCACTCCCGTATACCAGAGAGAATGGTATATTTCCGGTGGCTGCTCGGACTGTGGTGCGATAAGCCCATAAGCATTCGCCGAGCTTCTCGTTCCAGTCGCGTTTGTTGGCGGAGACAAACTTCTTGAGGAGTTTGATGATTATTTTGTTGAATGCCTCTGCTAACCCATTTGCTGCCGGGTTGTACGGTGTCGAAGCGACATTCTAAATACGGTGCTTATCGCAAAACCGATAGAATACGTGGCTTGCAAACTGCGGACCGTTGTCATGGATGATCCTTCGGGGCAATCCAAAGTGGTAGATGATGTGATGCTTAAGGAAGCTGATCACGTTTGAAGTCTTAACTTCTGCAAGTGGGACAGCTTCTGCCCATTTGGAGAAGTAATCCGTGATCGCAAGTATGAAGCGATGTCCTCGGAAGGAAGATGGGGTGATTGGACCAATAATATCCATTCTCCATGCTTCGAATGGCCAGGACGCCACTGTCGGATGTAAAAATTCAGATGGTTGGTGGATGAAGTCCGCGTGGACTTGGCAAGCTTTGTACTTTCTAGCATAATCTATCGCGTCTGCCACCATTGTGGGCCAATAGTAGCCCATTCGGCGAAGGCGGTCTTGTAGTTTCGGGCCGGGCTGGTGGGCCCCGCAGATACCGTCATAGGATTCTCGTACGGCTTCTTTGGCTTCTATGTTTGACAGACACCGAAGCAGTAATCCGTCGTAGGAGCGACGATACAGCATTTTTGTCTCTGTATCGTAGAAGAATCTGAGAGAACGCCTTCTGATGGAAATGGCTTCCTTTGGGTTCTCAGGCAGGATGTCATAGACGACAAAGTCGATGAATGGTTGTCTCCAATCTAGAGCATCATCGATCGTCTGTGCAGAATAACTTGCGACGAATTGCACATTATTTTTGGGGCAGACCAGTTCATGGCCTATCACTTCAACTGATTGTCGATCATAATTCGGAACTGCTAGGGAAGCGGCGAGACCAGCTAGGGTATCGGCTTCAATATTTCGGAGTCTGGGGACGTGCTCGATGAAGAACCCCTCAAATGCCGAGATGATATTGATCGCTATTTGATGATAAGGGATCATGTCTTTATGGCGGACCTCGTACGAACCCCGGATCTGATTGACGATTAGTTGGGAATCGCCGTATGCTTCAAGGTATTCTACCCCCAGCTCTCTTGCAAGTTGGAGGCCAATGACCAGAGCGTTGTACTCGGCCACATTGTTAGAGCAGGGTTCAGTGAGGGAATAAGCACGGTTAATCACCAATCCGGAAGGAGAGATTAGTACTACTTTGACTCCGACGACTATATTGCCTTTAGGTCCGGTCCTTGAAGCGCCGTCGAAGAACATTCGTCATATATTTTCATGGGAGGTTGTATGCGAGTCGGCGACCTCATCTGGGATCTCTTCGTATATCCTGGAGGACTTCGAGCCTGGGTAGGCTGCCAAGAAATCTGCCAGAGCTTGACCTTTGACTGCCTTTTGGGGGACGAAGATCATATGATAAGGGGACAGCAGTATTGCCCATGTAGTGAGGCGAGAGCTGAGTGCCCCTGGTTTAGTCATGAGGACCCTGAGAGGGTTAACTCGTGAGATTACATGTATCGTTTGTCCGATGACGTAGTGCCACATTTTCTGAATGGCGAACACCAGGGCGAGGCATTCCTTCTCCACAGCGGTGTATCGGTGCTCTGGTCCAATCATCATTCGGCTGAGGTAATATATGGCCTGTTCATGGCCTGCATCGTTATTCTGTGCCAGCAGAGCACCGAGGGAGTGTTCCATTGCTCGTACATAGAGCAGAAATGGTTTTCTAGGGACTGGGCTACCAAGACCGGAGGATTTGATAGATATTCTTTGATGCTATCAAAAAGCACGTTGGCATTCCTCGTCCCATACGAATGAGACTCCTTTCTTCATGAGGTGCGTGAATGGTCGGCATCGCCCAGAGAGGTTGGAAATGAACCTCCTGATGTAAGCTAGCCTTCCCTGAAGGCCTCTGAGTTCGCAGAGATTTCTTGGAGGACCCATCTCCATGATTGCTTTTGTCTTTTCAGGGTCTACATGGATACCCTTTGCAGTGATGATGAAGCCTAAGAACTTCCCGCTGGATACGCCCAGGAAGGACTTTGTAGGGTTCATTTTCAAATTGTGCGTCCGCATTAGGTCTAATACCGTCCTTAGATCCTGCAGATGGTCTCCTTTGCTACGGCTCTTGACGGCTATATCATCAACATAGTACTCCACCGTCTTACGTAAGTGGTCTCTGAAGATGATGCTCATAGCTCTTTGATATGTGGCGCCAGCATTCTTTAAACCGAAAGGCATGACTGTGTAGCAGTACGTGCCAATCGGTGTTCGGAATGATGTATGCTTTTCGTCGTCGGGAGACATCTTGATTTGGTTGTATCCCGAGAAGCCATCCATGAATGACATGCGCTCAAAGCCGCATGTATTGTCGATCATGATGTCTGTGATAGAAAGGGGGAATTCATCTTTGGGGCATGCCTCGTTCAGGTTGCGGAAGTCGATACAGATTCGAATCTTCATATTCTTCTTAAGGATGGGTACTATATTGGCGACCCATTCAGGATGTTGCTCCTCACGAATGAAACCGCTGGCTATCAATTTGTTGACTTCAGCTTCGATTGCGTCCATGATGCCTGGACGGAAGCGTCGCTGCTGTTGCTTGACCGGTTTCGCGTCTGGTCGAATGTTAAGTTTGTGAAGAGCGATGTCAGGATTTAACCCTGGCATGTCTTCATAGCTCCAGGCGAACACATCAATGTAATCTCTGACAAGTTCTAACAGCGACTCCCGTTCTTCGTCGGTGAGGCTTTTACTGATGAAGATCGGTTTTGGAGAAGATTCGCTGCCGAGATCCACTTGTATGACCTCATCTTCAGTAGGGGGTTCTCTCAGTTCGAACCACTTTTCCCATTGTGCGTCTAATTACTGGGCCCATGGCTCTAGCTCGAGGATTTCGGGGATGTCTTCGTCTTCTTCGTACGCGTCGGCGAATGCCATGTTGACTGACATGGCTTGTCTGAATACATCCCCGATGCTGGTATCTGAGTCAGAAGTTGGTGATCCGGTTGAATGCGACTGCCAGTCGCATTCTTCATCTGAACTTTCCGGGGTCGTAGTAGGCGTTACATATCCTAACCTGCATCGAGTTTTGTTATAGTGGTTCCATGGTTTGCCCGCCGGGGCTGGCGGCTTAAAAGGTAATCGTCGCCCAGTGCCATAGTTCAATCCTGGCGTAGTCTCCAGATCATAGCCCTGTTTCTGCATGAAATATTTGGATTGAGGGCTATAGAGATACAAAGGCAGTCTTCCGGCATCTGACCTGAGGTCGTCTTCTTCTATGGTGCGGGGATGAGGGTTGTTCGTCCGGCCGAAGATGACAGGGTGATCTCCTCCCTTGTGTATTCGGTAAGCGTCTTCTACTGAAGTAAGCTGGATTACGGTGTACATATTTGTCACCTGTGTGTGTAGGTGAGCGCCTATACCGTGTTCCATAGCATACATCGTACATAGCTTATTGAGCTCGGTGTAGTTCAAAGATAACCCTTTATTGATGAAGTAAGGTATCTTTTCTAGGAGGATTACATCATCGGCGGAGGGGACATTTGTGAGGGCGGCCACGTACTTGGCTAGCTCTGGTTCCTCTTCGGCTACCCCCTGTGTGAATGAAGACTGAGAAGACGATCTAGGAAGCCTGATCGTCAGTGGTCCAGTTGATGGAGCAGAACGCGACGTCGTTGGCAGACTGGCGACCCCCAGTTTGGCATTCGATGTGGAGCGAGGAGTGGCTGGTTCGCTGGAAGTGTCAGACCTTGCATCGAGGCGACAACCTTTCTTGGGAAGGCGTATTATCAGTGGCCTGTTCGAGGGGTTGAGCTTCCCTGCTTGTGGTTGACTGACTCTTGGTAATCTGATGGTTAGTGGCTCCGTTGTGGGTCTCGGCACTTGGCTGGATCTAGGCAGCCGGATTATCATCTGCTCCTCTTGCGCCGAGAGGCTGATCGTGTCCTTCCGCAGAGTGGCGGTGAGGGGTACAGACTTGCCCGATTTACGAGCTTGGAGGTGGATCGTCAGGGGTCCTTCCGATCCCGTGGCTGTCTCAGTATGAGCTTGTGCGTCTCCTTCATCCAGGTGCCTCTTTGACTTTTCGTATAAACAGGAGTCCGAGTAGTAAGATTCGACCCATTTGAAGGGATCGATATCAGCAAACTCTGTCTTCACGAAGCCGTGTTTGTCGACATATTTGAAGCACTGGTATAGCATGGAAGGCACGATCATATAATCGTGTATCTATGGGCGTCCCAAGAGGATGTTGTAAGAAGTGTCTGCATCTATGACGTAGAAAGTGACCTCGGATTGGAGATCGCCAATCTGACACTTCAGACGAATCTTCCCTATAGGGTAGCTCCTGCCTGAATTGAAACCGCTGATGGCGGTGCTTGTGGGTGTTAGGCGATGCATTGGGATGCGAAGATGATGTAGCAGACCTTTCAGGATGATACTTATGGAAGAGCCAGGATCAATGTGCATCCGATCCACCTTCACGTCGCCGATGTATCCCATGTAGTACAGAGGGCGATCATGTAGGTTGGTTTTGATGAGCATGTCCTGCGGAGTGAAGACAATGTTGGGCATTGCTCCCGTGCAGGCACTATCTTGGAGATCCATGGGTGAGTCCTCCCCAGTGAGGTTAGATTGAGCGAGATAGGCATCGGCATTTTGGAGTGCTTCGCTCAATGCAATACGAACGTCTTTGGAGAGCCTCAGGAGTTCATATAATGACAATTTGGCCGGAGTGTTAGCCAATTGTGCTAAGATGTTAAAGTTGTTGGGCCTCTCTAGCCCTTGGGCTGCGTCCTTTCGGAGAGATTTGTCGAAGCGAGTCTCCTTCGGCCTAGGCTTGTCGGTCGTCGAAGGCTGAGCCGGTCCCAGAGTATCAGTTGTAGTGGGTTGATGATTTTCAGCTGGACTATCAACCACAGGTTGGGATTGCGCTCCGGATCGCGTGACGACGGCTGTAGCTTCCTCGTTGTCTGCTAAAACTGTACGACAGGTCTTGATTTTTCTACTCTTTTTGTTGGTGGGAGATGGTGTGGGCCGAGTTACATCTGACACCAAGTCTGGATGGACCCACATGACCTCCCCTCGCGAGGTGGTGAGAGGTACTAGACCAGCAGCTTGTTCTCGGGGCGGAGGAAGATTGGTAATCTCCATTGTCGCGAGAGGGACGGGGATTACCCCGTCTTGAGTCTCCGTCGGAGGGAAGTTGCCGAATTGTACGGACACCATATTAGCTGCTACGGTTACCTCTTCGAAGTCGATGGCCAGAGCGTTCGAATCGGTGAGGCTTTGGATGTACCGTTTTAATTGGTAGCAGTCATGTGTAGCGTGGTGTAAATAACGGTGGTAATGGCAGAACTTCGGGTTCTCCAGATCAGCCGGTCGAGGCTCCCGTCTTGGTGGAGGAAGCTGAATTCTACCTCCTTGTATGAGCATGTCTAAAATAGGCTTGACGTGGCCATCTTCGAAAGAGTAAGTGATTTGAGGCCATTGCTTGTCTGCTGGCTGTGGCTCGGGCTTCTGGGCCGTGTCGGCCACCATAGCCTGTTTTCCCTTGCTGTTCCGATTGTTGGAGGAGTTACCCCCATTATCGTTGTTGAGACGCTTGCCCTTATTTTCCCCTTCTGAGATGTGCAACCCCAGTTGGCGGGCCTTCTTCAGTCGTTCTTCAGCGCTTGTGGCACTGATGATGAATGCCTTCTAATCTTTGAATTGACTCTCGCCCATCCAGAGACTGGTCGTTGGAAGCAGTCTCTTTTGGCAGATTTCAATCAAAGAAGAATCCGGATTTCCGGAAGGCAGCTTCCTGGCGGTCTGGCGGAACCGCTCAATGTAGTTCCTCGTTAACTCCTTCTCCCCTTGGACGACGTCCATGAGAGTGGACATAGTGACGTCTTGTCCTACTTCATAGAACCGTTCCAAGAACATGCGCTTGAAGCCGGCGAAAGAATGGATGCAGTTGTCCGGTAGATTGCGGTACCAGTCGAAAGCGACTCCTTCCAATGCTCCAATGAATAACCGTGTGAGGATTGCGTCTTCATGGGACAGATGGTGGGTGGTGACCTCAAAGTAAGTGATGTATCGACTTGCTGAGGTTTTGCCATCATACGGGTTGATGTTGAACGACTTATATCTTGGTGGGAATGGCACATCTCTCCATTCAGCAGGGTATGGTTGCCGTATTCTGAGATCTTAAGCGTTTTCTCGGGCATGAAACATGGCACGGAGCTTCTGGACCTCTCTTCTTACTTCTCGGGTCTCATCTGTCGCGGCGGGGGCTGTTATTTTAGGAGGATTATTGCCCTGGTTTGGTACCGCTGAGTTCGAATCTACATTGACCGCGGGGCCCGTGTTTGTTTGACCAGGCGCTCCTCCTTGTAAAGTGGGCAGGGCTGCTTTAATCTCATCTACAGACTTGACCAAAGCAAGTAATATGGCTTCGAGACTGTCGATGCGCTGGCGATCACTGGAGCCTCCTTGATCGTTGTCCGTCATGAACACCGTTCTTTCGTGAGGAGTGATGGAAGGAGCGGTAGAGGATGTGCCCTCTGAGTCGTACCCATGCACCGAGAAGTCATCAGGATAGGTGGGGATGTTCTCTTCGGGCTCGGACTCGGAGGGGATGGTATCCCCAGCTTCAGAGCTTGGCTTGTCTTGAGAGTTACGGATGTCGTCGGGGGCATCAGTGTCCGTTGCTCCTGATAGAAGAGTTTTTTGTGCGGACTCGGTTCCTTGGAACATCAGATTGTTGCGGATGTTCGGAGGAGTGCTACCCCCAGCTCCTTCCACCCCTAGCGATGTGGATGATGAATTTCCTATCGCGGTAAATTTCGTCTTTGAATGGGTGTGTTGGAACACACCAGTGGAGGACAACCGTTTAGACGACAGTTTCTTAGTTGTAGTGGTTGATATCTTCGGACTGGAGACGCTCGTTTTCTTCCTCCTCTCTTCGGTGGGAACTTTTTGAGCAGAATTGCAGGAGACAACAGAAGGGGCCTCATCTTCTGAGTTCGGGTGCTGTAGCCTTTGGAAGGCGGATGGCCGAGCTTCCGTCATTGCCGCGTTGTTACAGCAGCAATTGACGATGATTTGGGTGTAGCGATGTCCAGGCGAGGACTCTTTGCACAATGACACTCCTTCTCTTTCCTTGCGTTTGTGGAGGATCGTCTCCCGCAGGTCAGAGGAACCACTCTGTCTATTCGCCGCGGGGGGCTGGACTTGAGCAGTTGTATGCAACTTTCCATTCGAGGCCCGTGTGATAGTCAACGGGACGCTCCGATAGTCAGAGGTTGGGACAGCTGACTGGCCTCGATGAGCCCGCGCTGCCCTAGACTTCTTTCTTTTAGCATTTGTGGGTACGTAATAGGAGGAGTCCAAGTTGAATGCCACAGAGTCTGGCTTATCATACAGAGAATCATCAGGGTCGGGACCGTATGAGAGACGGTCGAAGACCGATCGAGAGAAGCGTGGAACGGACGCTATGCTGCTAGAGTTGGGTACCGTGCAGGCTGTCTGCATGCGGTCATCTTCTGCTGTCGGATGAGTTGTCTTTGGGCGTCTAGGAGTCACGACCGTGCAGGCTGGCTGCATGCGGTTGGCAATAGTGGCCGCATGGGTTTTCTACAAGCGACTGACTCATGTAGCCTCATGTGTTTCATCCATGTGATTGGCGACTGTAGCTGCATAAATTATGCGACTGCCAGATGTGGCCGCATGAGTTTTCTTTATACGACTGGCGGATGTAGCCGTACGAGCTTTCTCCCTGCGGCTAATACCCTTATGCGGCTCGGATCGCATAGAGTTTCTCTTTGCCCCTGCAAGTCCAGCATCATAGTATTTTCTTCTGCCGGACTTAGGGACAGCAGAGTTGTCTACGGTCTGAAGTGGGGCCGCATGAGAGTCTTTCTCGCCGCTTTGAGCAACAGAGGGTATCCCATCGAGGGCTTGGGGAGGAGCAAATGATTTTGGCCTCCACTCTTTACGAGCCTTCGTCCCACGGGTGCGCTTCTGGACCGGGCCAGCGCTTCCTTCGGAGAGCATCTCTTCAAACGCCTGTTGGTCGAAGCGGACGACCATCTTTTGTTGCGTGGAGCCAAGTTTGGCTGCATCCGATTGCGTCACCAACTCCTCAGCCGTGGAGAAGTTAGTCCCCAGCAGAGTCGCCATCGTGTTTGCCATTGATTGTAAAAGTACAGAACAATTATCGGAGGATTGAACTTAGACTCACAATACAAACTCGCTTGTACAAAGAAAGCCTAGGGACGAAAACCTAGGTACAGCAGTCTAAGTACAATTATTTATTTTAGATTCTGGGGGGTGACGATAGAGGCTCGGGAAGGCGACGGCAGCCCTGCCTTACTCCTTGGACGATCGGTATGCAGCCTTGGCTCCTTGTGAAAAGATGGTTGGCATTGACGAAGAAGTGCTCTTTTTGCTCCTCTGTTGCTCTCCTGGCTTCTTTCTCTCTCTATGTATTCTCTCTCTGACTCTGTATATTTTTATTCTTTTTTGTTGCCGGCCCCTGTACAAAGAAATGATGCTGGCTATTTATAAGAGTGGGGTATGATCATTAGGGTTTGCTAATGACCATTTGTTTGGAATGTCGGCGCTCCTTTAATCCATCTGAACCCTTGATCCTGATTACAATGAATCTAGGCCATTAATGCAGATAGCACCGAATCTCGTGAACAATTAATGCTGATTGCTTTAAATCTTCATGATTGATTACACCAATGCCCGATTGCTCGCCACGTGTCCCATTGGCTTGATGATAAATGATATGCCTTGATCTAGTAATTATGACGATGATGTCAAATATATTTGTTGAGATTCGGTTAAATCGTTGATTGATCCGATGCCACGTGTTTTGATTGTGGGTCCTGCCAGAGCCGCATAGGATGGGCAACGCTTGAACCGCAGGGAGATACTCTTCATGAGCCGCATAGGACAATGCTTCATCGAACCGCAGGGAACGAACTTTCAATGAGCCGCATATGCATAGTCTTTGCGAGCCGCATGAGCTAGTGTTGTATTGAGCCGCAGGGGCTGAGCTCTCAATGGGCCGCATATGGCTGATTTCTGCTAGTTATATAGGATGACTTCTCAGTGAGCCGCATAAAGCTGTTCTCTATTTAAGCCGCATGAGATTTGCCACGTGGCAACCTAGGATTTCTGACGGATCGGGTCAGAGATCTTCTTCTTTTCCCAAAGCGTCTGTCATTATGGCAGAGCCATTATGACACTTTATGCCAGAGCCGCCACAGTCGTCAAATCGTGTCAGAGCATTAAATGAGGCCACTATTCAAAAGGCCAGCTGTAGGAAAGGATCACAGGGGGACACGTGGCATCGATCGAGCCGTATATTCCTGCTGAACCGCATACACTCTAGAGCCGCATGAGATGGAGAGTCTTCCTTTGAACTGTATAAGACAGCTCCCATATGAGCCGCATGGGCTTCGTATCCGGAGCCGCATGGACCATTATTCTGATATTTTCTATGCTTCTACATGCTCCTGTTGCAAGACTCGAATCCATTCGAATGCTTTGTGCATTTGCTAATATTCAAAACTTTAAACTATTTCAAATGGATGTGAAAAGTGCTTTCTTAAATGGATTTATTAAGGAGGAAGTTTTTGTAAAACAGCCTCCTGGTTCTGAAAATCATAAATTTCCCGACCATGTTTTCAAACTCAAGAAAGCACTATATGGCCTCAAACAAGCCCCTAGAGCTTGGTATGAGAGGTTAAGCAATTTCTTGCTTGAAAAAGGTTTTTCAAAAGGGAAAGTTGACACAACACTTTTTATAAAATCTTTCAAAGACACCATTCTCTTAGTGCAAATTTATGTTGATGATATTATATTTGGTTATACTGATGAAACTCTCTATGAAGATTTTGCTAAGTGTATGCAGACCGAGTTTGAAATCAGCATAATGGGAGAGCTCAATTACTTTCTTGGACTGCAAGTCAAACAAACATCAAATAGAACTTTCATCTGTCAGTCAAAGTATACAACGGACATGCTGAAGAAATTCAACCTCGACAACGTCAAACCAATCAGCACTCCAATGGCTACTACAACTAAACTAGAACTAGATGAAAGCGGCAAACCTGTGGATCAACGTAAGTATCGAGGTATGATTGGCAGTCTACTCTATTTAACTGCTAGTCGCCCTGATATTATGTTTAGCGTTTGCCTGTGTGCTAGATACCAAGCTAATCCTAAGGAATCACACATGACTTCTGTTAAGCGTATCTTTCGATACCTTAAGGGTACAGTTACAGTGGGCCTATGGTATCCTAAATCAACATCATTTGACCTAATTAGGTATTCTGATGCTGATTTTGCTGGATGTAAGGTCGACCGTAAAAGTACAAGCGGTACGTGTCATTTATTAGAAAAGGCTCTAGTCTCTTGGTTCAGCAAGAAGCAGAATTCTGTCGCACTATCTACAACAGAAGCTGAATATATCGCAGCTGGTCGTTGTTGTGCACAAATTCTGTGGATGAAGCAAACCCTTGAAGACTATAACTTATCTTTTATGCACATTCCTATTTTTTGTGACAACACTAGTGCTATAAATCTCACTAAGAACCCCATATGTCACTCACGCACGAAGCACATTGAAATACGTCACCACTTTTTGTGTGATCATCAACAAAATGGCACTATTAATTTAGAATTTATTGATACTGTTCATCAGCTAGCCGATTTCTTTACAAAACCATTATCCGAGGAGCGATTCAATTTTCTTTGTCGGGAATTAGGAATTTTAGATGAAACGGTTATACATTAAATTGACCTGCGTAATTATCGATTATGTCACGATTCTCTATGCTGAATTTGCTATGGGTACAAGCCGAAAGGGTCCTTCTGACAACAAGGCGTAAAAGCCTAAGCGACACGGTGCACTAGTCTTTGGACTACCGCTAGCTGGGATCCGGCCACTGCAGCTACCCCATAGCAGCTTCACTATATTGATTTATGTCATAACTCCTTAGTTATTATATGGTTAAATTTCATTTATAGCTTGCCTCATTTGAAAATTCTAATTATATTGTTGACCATTTATTCGAATCTATTTCAATCTCATTTTTTATTTCCTGTTTGCAGTTCTGGTCCAAGGAACCAGAACTCGGGCCAAACTCTGCCCCATCCAGAGTTCAGGCCGAATTCGGTGTCCTCGTTCCAGAACCTCAAATCCTTCTCAGCCGTTCATCTTGTCTTAATCCGATGGCCCATATTCCACCCGACCAGCCGACCAAGAGACCATAAATTCGAAAATTGGTCTCTCTCTCTCTCCTCCATTGTCTTCTTCCTCCTTTTTCACTTCTATTTTCATCAAAACCCTAACCCTAGAAAGCTATTCTCCTTGGGATTTTGCTCTCCAAACTCAAGGAGATCATTTTTGGAGTTAATCTCCTCCATCTTAGGTCTCTTCTAAGGTATATCTATCTTTCTCTCAATTTTTTTAATGGCTCATAGGTTGCTTGGTAGGGGTAAAAGACCAAGGAGAAGTATTCGTGAGTCCTCCACTAATCCTAACCCAAATCCTCAACCTAATCCTCCACCACAACCTAATCCTCAACCTCCTCCTCTCATGGTGCATCCACTTTTTAATCCACCTCCACCACTCAATGCCGACACATACGATGACCGTCTTTTTGTGTCCTTAGATGCATCCAACGCATGGTTCGCCGACTTCTGTCATCGTCGTGTCTTTGCGGGACACCCCATTAAATTTATGATGTTTTCCGATTTTCTTTCAAATTTTCGTGACTTATGTCTTGATGAGCTTGTTGCGACTCGTGAATCGATATGTGTAAATGCAATACAAATATTTTATTGCAACATGACTTATGACCGCACATGTATCTATTCACGTGTCGTCAGTGTAGACATATCTTTTGATGATTTTGAGTTAGCCGACCTACTTGGTTTGCCCGACCCAAACACTTGGAAAAGGCTTGATAATTCTCGGGACTTTGTTTTTCCCGGCGAGACCATGTTGGAGAGTTTTAAGGGTGATCTTTGTTCTCCAAATCCTTCCCCTTGTAAACTCATGGCCAAACATCTCAACAATCATTTCTATGAACTTCATCGAATCATCTTTTCTTCGATCTTGCCAAAAGCTGGATCAACAGATGAAGTTACTTACTTTTAGATCACTGTTCTCTTCTCTCTTTATTTTTGCGTCCCCTTTAACTTCCCTCGCACGATAATGGATTGGATGATTCGTGCTAGGCCTAAACCAAAATCTTTGGTTTATTCTATGTATCTCCCTTTGATATTCCGTGCCTTCCATATTCCATAGGATAAGTGTCAGTCCTTGCCCTATCCTGCATTTCTGACTAAGGCCAGGAGAACTGTTGCTGCCATCGCCTCTTCTGAGTCCGATGATGATGAGGAGCCTGCATCTCCTTCTCCTTTTGCTGTTGTAGCTCCCCTTCTCAGAAATATATTTTTTTATTTATTTGATTTAAATAGTGATTTTAGAATTTTAGAATTAATTATTTGGTTAATTATTACGATAGATGATCTTAGTCATAGATGAGATTTAGAGTACAAGGTGACTAGGAGTCAGGGCACGGATAGTGCTATAGCGTGCTTTGACTAGTGTTTAGCCATGGTAGAAGAATGCCGAGCCATAGTGATGTCCTAACTAGGAAAACCAGGCCAAGTTGCGAGTTAATTCCTATAAATGGTTTAACTAGTCATTTATTAATATGTTGGCTTTTAGGAATTTCGGTTATACCAAAATTGTTCGGACTAGGCCCGAACCGAGCCAAAGTCCGTGTAGGCTTATAGTGAGTCCTAGGACGTCCATGTATGTAGAAGGCAATTTCACGTAGGGTGGTTAACTATATATGTTCTTGCTATTAAAGGTTATTTTATTTTCCCTTATGATACTTTGTGGATCCTTGAGGATGGTTGATTACATATATGTTTGGTATGTACACCTATCATCGGTGTAGCTCATTTTACTATCATATTTATTGACCTTATTATTGCTATTTTATTGATTAAATATTGGTTATTTTATATCCTTAGGAAATAGATAGTATTATATATGTATATATTTCTATAAATAAGCCCACAATAGATAAAGGATAATATTGCTATTTTATTTAGTTTTATGGAGATTATTTATATATATATATACGTGCATATGTGTGTAGGTATATATAAATATATATAAATATAATGGTGTGTGTATATATGTACGTACGTGTGTGTATATACATATACATATACATATATATATATATATATATATATATATATATATATATATATATATATATATATATATATATATGGTATATAGAAATAAGAATTAGAAAAAAAAAAGAGGAAAGGAAATGAAACAAACAAAGCCAGCCACCCCACTTGGTGTTTCCAGCCCGACCAGGCCCACGTTGAACAGGGCCTTGGTATTTATTCCCCCCCCACAGTTGCAAATCGAGAGATGAGATATACGGGCAGTTATATAAACCGAGAGAGAGAGAGGAGATGGAAAGAGCTCGAAACCCTAGCCCTCGGTTAACCAGGATGCCGTGCCCCATCCCCAGTTGCCGGATGACCCACCAGTGGCTGCGCGCCACACGCCGTGCGCCGGAGTCGGCCGGCAGGCGCGTGCGCGCAACAGTGAACGCACAGCAACAGCAGTAGCAGGCATTTGCAACTACCAACTTCATAGTAAGATCTCGATCCCGATACACCGTCGTTTTGCGATCCGTAAATTGTTTTGAAGAGCCTTTATAACCATCTTCAAACCCCAACAGTTACTTTCTGTTACAAATGCGCGATCGACCCAATAAATCGACGTGAAGTCGATGGAAAATCTGTCCAAAACAGGACAGTTAATCTAGTCCAAACACCCATGTTCGGGGATCGATTTCGATCGATCTTCTAATAGTTTAGAAATTATATTTGAATACAGTTATAGACAACATATAGGGCTCCCCAACCCAATTTTCAGAAGTCGATCTCATCGACTATGCGCCGAGAAATCAGATTCCAAAGTTTCCCAAAAACCTGTTTTAAAAACTAGAAAAAACTTTCCACACGACGTGCGTCCCGCCAATCCGGACGACGTGGTTGCGAACCGAAAGCATCGAAATCTGCGTAACGGCTTCATGGTCGTGTGGGCTTTGACGGAATTCAAATTGGTCGCGTGTGCGTGACGAATTTGATGCGTATCCGTCGGAATTCACCGTATCGTGCACGTTGCAAATTTCTCAATTACTTTGTGTACGCTCGTCAGATCGAGACGAAACTTGCGTCATCAGGACCGTATCATTTTTCTGGTCTTGTATGCCAAGTTTGGTCCGATTCTGAGACCGTTGATAAAATCACCATTTTGCGGGCCCCACGGTCCCACTCAACGGGCGATTTTGTGCACAGCCCGCCGGAATCCAACTTTGGACATACGGTTGGGTTTTTATCGGAAAACCGGATCCGTAGACATAGTTTGACGACTTTAGAGACCGTTGACTCTGGCACGCTTTTCGGTGCAAAGCGGGTTCAACAGCAGATATCGTTTTTGCCCAAAATTACCGTTTTGCCCCTGTGTCCAGAATTGGACTTAAGGACAGGCAATCCTAGCTAATTTGACTATTCTGAGACTGTTGGCGATGTTTATTTCAGCTTTCGGAGATAGTTGTGAGGACTTGGACTTCATGGCTTGGCAGTTGACTGTATTTTGTTGGATCTGTGTGTAACCTCCAGGCAAGTATACCTTGCCTTTCTACACAGCTTTATTTTCATGCACTGTCTTTATTTATTATCCAGTATTTCTGATATTATTGATATATATCTTTCATATCCTGTTCGTATATTGCTATCATTGATTTGTAGACCGTGTTCACAGTTAGCCTTGTGTCTTATTGATCGTGCCTTGATTGAGTCGTGCTTCTTTGTCTTGAAATCGTGAAGCTAACCTACGAGTCCACCTTAGGGACGAGGGTTAGTAGCTATCTGTGTCTTATGCTAGCCTGCGAGTCCACACTAGGGACGAGGGTTAGTAGTAGATGCTAGCCTGTGAGTCCACACTAGGGACGAGGGTTAGTAGTATAGGGTTTACACCTGCGAGTCCACACTAGGGACGAGGGTGATGCTAGCCTGCGAGTCCACACTAGGGACGAGGGTTAGTAGTAGATGCTAGCCTGTGAGTCCACACTAGGGACGAGGGTTAGTAGTAGATGCTAGCCTGTGAGTTCACACTAGGGACGAGGGTTAGTAGTATAGGATTTACGCTTGCGAGTCCACACTAGGGACGAGGGTGATGCTAACCTACGAGTCCACACTAGGGACGAGGGTTAGTAGTTCAAACCTGTGAGTCCACACTAGGGATGAGGGTTTGAGTATTCGTTTCGGTTATCTGTTGACACCTTGACATGAGTTTTCTAGTCCTTGTTCAGCAGTTCAACTATGTGTAGACAGTGTATAGTTTCGTGCTTTATTCATTGCTCAGTTTAAATTATTATTCTGTATTTTCCTCCATGCATAATAAACTGTTAGATAGGCATGTTTTATGTATCTTGCTAGTCCTCTGAGGACCTGATGATCTCTTCAGGTTTAGCGACTGCATGGAGTTAGTTAGCAGAACAGGATGGTAGAGGATTGCGATATATGATACATGTATTTGCTTATGATATTCTTTATTATCTTCTCGTGCTTTATATTCCATATCATGCTATACTCTGCTTAGTTTATAGACCGATATTATTCTTGGAGTCTAATCGAACAATATGCTAATGGGCTGCAGACCATGACCCATACTTGTTCTTTCTTGATTATATGATTCATGTGGATTGAGATATAGTTTAGATTAGATATGATATCATGACCTTGACAGCTTATACGTACTCAAGTCGGGCTGGAGTCCACTCGATACGTAGCTGGCTTGCTCACGAGCTCGCGTCCGAAAAGCGGGTGCGGGTCGTGAAAAGTTTTTTTGGTGGCCCATGCAGGTCAGAGCATATCGTATCGGTTACATAACTGTACTGGTACGAGCCTGCGACTTGACTAGACCTTAGAAATCTCAATCCACTCTGCCTTGAAAATTCTCCTAGAAATTCTCTATGTCCTTGAAAACTCCATGTTTGCTCTCGATTATACTTCCTTGCTTCCTGTGCCATTGATTCTCGTCCTTTTTATTTCGGAGTGACGAACGATCGTGCTGTCTAAGATTCATCAGAAATTCTTAAATTATAGTATAATATTGCATGATTATTGAGTTTTGATTGTTTATAGATATAAAGGATTATGGTTGCCATATGCCTAGATATCTGCCGATAGAATTGTTAGCAACTAGTTATGAGACCATAAGATGTTAGTTCATATTTTGAGGAGTAGTATGACCAAAGGTGGGTAGAAGTCTCCCCCAGTATTCGGAGTTATAAGATGGCTAGAGAAGGTTGTAAAATATTTTGGAGAAAGTAAATTGGAAGAGAATAAGTTGATAGTAGATTTTAAATTTTAAAGAATAGCTATGAACTAAAATTTCGAGGACGAAATTATTTTAATGTGGGTAGATTTTTAGCTCCCCTTCTCGGAAATATTTTTTTATTTATTTATTTGATTTAAATAGTGATTTTAGAATTTTAGAATTAATTATTTGGTTAATTATTACGATAGATGATCTTAGTCATAGATGAGATTTGGAGTACAAGGTGACTAGGAGTCAGGGCACGGATAGTGCTATAGCGTGCTTTGACTAGTGTTTAGCCATGGTAGAAGAATGCCGAGCCATAGTGATGTCCTAACTAGGAAAACCAGGCCAAGTTGCGAGTTAATACCTATAAATGTTTTAATTAGTCATTTATTAATATTTTGGCTTTTAGGAATTTCGGTTATACCAAAATTGTCCGGACTAGTCCCGAACCGAGCCAAAGTCCGTGTAGGCTTATAGTGAGTCCTAGGACGTCCATGTATGTAGAAGGCAATTTCACGTAGGGTGGTTAACTATATATGTTCTTGCTATTAAAGGTTATTTTATTTTCCCTTATGATACTTTGTGGATCCTTGAGGATGGTTGATTACATATATGTTTGGTATGTACACCTATCATCGGTGTAGCTCATTTTACTATCATATTTATTGACCTTATTATTGCTATTTTATTGATTAAATATTGGTTATTTTATATCCTTAGGAAATAGATAGTATTATATATGTATATATTTCTATAAATAAGCCCACAATAGATAAAGGATAATATTGCTATTTTATTTAGTTTTATGGAGATTATTTATATATGTATATACGTGCATATGTGTGTAGGTATATATAAATATATATAAATATAATGGTGTGTGTATATATGTACGTACGTGTGTGTATATATACGAACGTGTGTGTATATACATATATATATATATATATATATATATATATATATATATATATATATATATATATATATATATATATATATATATATGGTATATAGAAATAAGAAATAGAAAAAAAGAGGAAAGGAAATGAAACAAACAAAGCTAGCCACCCCACTTGGTGTTTCCAGCCCGACCAGGCCCACGTTGAACAGGGCCTTGGTATTTATTTCCCCCCCCCCCACAGTTGCAAACCGAGAGATGAGATATACGGGCAGTTATATAAACCGAGAGAGAGAGAGAGGAGTTGGAAAGCGCTCGAATCCCTAGCCCTCGGCTAACCAGGACGCCGCGCCCCATCCCCAGTTGTCGGACGACCCACCAGTGGCCGTGCGCCACACGCCATGCACCGGAGTCGGCCGGCAGGCGCGCGCGCAACAGTGAACGCACAGCAACAGCAGTAGCAGGCATTTGCAACCACCAACTTCACAGTAAGATCTCGATCCCGATACTCCATCGTTTTGCGATCCGTAAATTATTTTAAAGAGCCTTTATAACCATCTTCAAACCCCAACAGTTACTTTCTGTTACAAGTGCGCGATCGACCCAAGAAATCGACGTGAAGTCGATGGAAAATCTGTCCAAAATAGGACACTTAATCTAGTCCAAACACCCATGTTCGGGGATCGATTCCGATCGATCTTCTAACAATTTAGAAATTGTATTTGAATACAGTTATAGACAACATATAGGGCTCCACAACCCAATTTGCAGAAGTCGATCTCATCGACTATGCGCCGAGAAATCAGATTCCAAAGTTTCCCAAAAACCTGTTTTAAAAACTAGAAAAAACTTTTCACACGACGTGCGTCTCGCCAATCCGGACGACGTGGTCGCAAACCGAAAGCATCGAAAGCTGCATAACGACTTCGTGGTCGTGTGGGCTTTGACGGAATTCAAATTGGTCGCGTGTGCGCGACGAATTTGATGCGTATCCGTCGAAATTCACCGTATCGTGCACGTTATAAATTTCTCAATTACTTTGTGCACGCTCGTCAGATCGAGACGAAACTTGCGCCATCAGGACCGTATTATTTTTTTGGTCCTGTATGCCAAGTTTGGTCCGATTCTGAGACCGTTGATAAAATTACCGTTTTGCGGGCCCCACGGTCCCACTCAACGGGCGATTTTGTGCACAGCCCGTCGGAATCCAACTTTGGACATACGGTTGGGTTCGTATCGGAAAACTGGATCCATAGACATATAGTTTGACGACTTTAGAGACCGTTGACTCTGGCACATTTTTTGGTACAATGCGGGTCCAACGGCGGACATCGTTTTTGTCCGAAATTACCGTTTTGCACCTGTGTCCAGAATTGGACTTAAGGACAGACAATCCTAGCTAATTTGACTATTCTGAGACTGTTGGCGATGTTTATTTCAGCTTTCGAAGATAGTTGTGAGGACTTAGACTTCATGGCTTGGCAGTTGACTTATTTTGTTGGATCTGTGTGTAACCTCCAGGCAAGTATACCTTGCCTTTCTATACAGCTTTATTTCCATGCACTGTCTTTATTTATTATTCAGTATTTATCATATTATTGATATGTATCTTTCATATCCTGTTCGTATATTGGTATCATTGATTTGTAGACCGTGTTCACAGTTAGCCTTGTGTCTTATTGATCGTACCTTGATTGAGTCGTGCTTCTTTGTCTTGAAATCATGAAGCTAACCTGCGAGTCCACCTTAAGGACGAGGGTTAGTAGCTATCTGTGTCTTATGCTAGCCTGCGAGTCCACACTAGGGACGAGGGTTAGTAGTAGATGCTAGCCTGTGAGTCCACACTAGGGACGAGGGTTAGTAGTATAGGATTTACATCTGCGAGTCCACACTAGGGACGAGGGTGATGCTAGCCTGCGAGTCCACACTAGGGACGAGGGTTAGTAGTAGATGCTAGCCTGTGAGTCCACACTAGGGACGAGGGTTAGTAATATAGGATTTACGCCTGCGAGTCCACACTAGGGACGAAGGTGATGTTAACCTGCGAGTCCACACTAGGGAGGAGGGTTATTAGTTCAAACATGTGAGTCCATACTAGGGACGAGGGTTTGAGTATTCGTTTCGGTTATCTGTTGACACCATGACATGAGTTTTCTAGTCCTTGTTCAGCAGTTCATCTATGTGTAGACAGTGTATAGTTTCATACTTTATTCATTGCTCAGTTTAAATTATTATTCTGTATTTTCCTCCATGCATAATAAACTGTTAGATAGGCATATTTTATATATCTTGCTAGTCCTCTGAGGACCTGATGATCTCTTCAGGTTTAGCGACTGCATGGAGTTAGTTAGCAGAGCAGGATGGTAGAGGATTGCGATATATAATACAGGTATTTGCTTGTGATATTCTTTATTATCTTCTCGTGCTTTATATTCCATATCATGCTATACTCTGCTTAGTTTATAGACCCATATCATTCTTGGAGTCTAATCGAACAATATGCTAATGGGCTGCAGACCATGACCCATACTTGTTCTTTCTTGATTATATGATTCATGTGGATTGAGATATAGTTTAGATTAGATATGATACCATGACCTTGATAGCTTATACGTACTCGAGTCGGACTGGAGTCCGCTCGATACGTAGCTGGCTTGCTCACGAGCTCGCATCCAAAAAGCAGGTGCGGGTCGTGACAGCTGCTCCTGACTCACCTGCTCCCAAGTCCACTACTACTCTGGACTCTCTTCAGACTATGCTTCGCGATCGCTTCCGTTTGGAGGACGAGCGCTGGGCCGAGATGGATGATTGCTGGACGCAGATGGATTACCGCACTACTCTGCAGATGAGTGCGCTCAGCAACTCCATCTACGACATTCAGTACTCCATGGCCTCTCATCCGACGATGCTGATTCCGATGCTGCGTGATCCGTCTCGCGACGGCTATCGCATTGACGATTCGTGGGTTCGTCGTTATCTTGATTCGACTTCAGTATTTGTGGATCCCCGCCGTACTGGTTCTGATGGTGCGGGGCCTTCTCATGCTCCTTGATGGATATGGCCATTTGTACTGCTACTGATGATTATGACTGTTTTTATTTTGGCACTTTGTCTCATTTTGATTAGTTTTCTTATGTTTTTATGTCTTTAGAACTCTATGACTTAGTTTTTATCAGTTTATGCATGCTCTCTTTCATTATATGGTTGGTAGCTTTATCTCTATATGTCTATCTCCATTTTTACTGATTGTCAAAAGGGGAAGAACCATTGCTATTTGTATGAGCCTATATTGTGTATCCATGTATATGTATATTTAGATAAGTATTTACAGGAAATATCAGTTTACGGGGGAGTACGATTGTTCAAGTACGGGAGAGCCACAATGTATCCAGGTATGAATATTGGACATACAAATAGCATGTTTTGTCAATTATCAAAATGGGGGAGATTGTTGACCCAAACCAGATCACAGTCAACCTAATCTTGACAATTAACAAAACAATATTTGTTGTAGTCCAATTTGACACATCGAGCTCGAAATCAATCTACTCAGCTCATTTGTTCCAGTTCACATCTGCTTGGAGTTGTACCACTTTGTTGTATACTGGAGTCTGTATTTTTATTATTCTTGAGTATAGGATGATGTACGTTGGATCATACTGAGCACTTTGGGCTAGCCATAGCTTTATAGGTTGACTTAGCCCAAATCCCAAACAACCCATTTATCCAAAGCCCATAAAAGAACATTCTGTCCATAGTAGACAAAGTTCTGGCCGAACTCTGCCTCACACAGAGTTTGGGCCGAACTCGGTCCCCTAAAATTCAGGATGCTAATTTTTAGTTATTGATCACTGCTAGTTGTCCAACGGCCAAAAATTTGAATTATTTATACCAAATTCTGGCCGAAATCTGCCTACCCCGAACCCTATAAATAGGCTTTGGTTTCTCTCATTTGAATCCATCCACTCTTCTCTTCTTCTTCTATTACATAGCCTATATATTCAAGAGCCTTACCTTTCCATCCACTTAGCATTCAAACTTCATAGCCGTCCAAGGTGCTCGGTACGATTCAGCTAGAAGTTTGAAGTGCAAGAAGTTGTAAGTCACTTGGAAAAGTCCAAGTTTCGCCAAAGCGATCATTGAAAGAAGTTTGGCGTGCTCTTCTGTGAAAAGGCACGTGGTTGTAACCCTATTTCACAAATAGTGGATTTCAATCCTGAGCTAGAGTTCTCAAGCCTGGACTAGTCCTCCACGAGGGAAACCAGGTTAAAAATCTTGTTGTGTTTGTGCTTGCTTTCTACTCTTTATTTCCGCATTTATTTTTACTCTGATTATTTAGTTGGTGAAAAGAGTTTAAATTTTTAATTGATCATTTTTGATATAAACTCTATTCACCCCCCTCTAGAGTTGCCAACTTGGTCTTCAGAATCTATTCGGATCATCGATTCTGTCTTTTTGAAACCTAGCTATTTTAAAAAGACATCTTATCTTTATGATAAATCCGTATTATCACAGTTATCGTCTTTTTAGACATGATATCCTGTCTTTAAGTCCTAGCCGATTTGAAGATCATCAATAGAAAAATGAATTCACATCCACATTACCTCTGAATTCTATTTTCTATATCAATAGATTCACGTCTATGTTACCTATGAATTCTATCATCTATATCAGTGACTTATTACGTCCACATTACCTCTGATAAAGTCGTCTTTTGAAATGACAATATTCTGAGTTATATTCTGTCACGTCTACATTACCTCCGAACAGATATAATTAATATTATTATTTTAATTTAGGGAATGTGTCATGTCCAGTACCTCTGAACATATTTTTCTATCCTTATCTATTATTTATATATACTATAGGTATATAATAAGTAATAGAATCACAAAAAAGAGCATAAATTTTATTGCCATAACGTTCAAAATGTCAAAGAAAATTACATCATTTGAAAGACAAGAAGACAAAAGGTCCTATAGACTACTTCATTGGGGAGGCTGAGTGCTGAGATCAATAATTAATCTTTTCAAATTCTCAGCCCTCTCTACTCTGGAATCAAGTATCCTTTATCTTGCAAGAGCTCTCCCAGACTCTGGATCAAAAGGTTGCAGCAATTCTGCTCGGCATTCCAGTTTTACACCTTCGATTTGGATAAGTGCATCCCGCTGCCTCTTCAAGTCATCTAATTGACTTGCAGCAATTTGATGCATCTCCAGTACTTCATCTTCGTGCCGTCGAGCTTCTTTAGCTGCTTCTTGAAGCCGAGCCATTTCAATTTATAGTTCCTGGAGACGAACTTGATATTCAGCAGCTTCTTTTTCTTTCTCTGCAGCTTCATGCTTATAGCATTCAACAGAAGAAGTTGTCTCGACAATACGAGATTCCAACTCTGCAGAACGTCGTGAGAAGGCTACCATAGAAGCTTCAAACTCTGCTTTTCGTATTACAGCTTTACGAGCCATCACCTCGCATTCAGCATTTACAAGTTTTTGGATGTTTCCTCTTGTTAGATCTTTGTAAGGCTTGATCGATTTTTCAAGTTCATTCAAAATATGATCTAAATAATTGGCTCTATCCAGATCACCAATCTTGCGGATGGCTCCAATGATGAAGGAGGAAGGGCCCCTTACTGATTCATAAGGTTGGTCCTTTTCTATGACCATTTGAATTAAGGGCTTCAGAGAAGTAAAGAAAGCATTAGTATCAGCTTCGACAACAGCTCTTTTCAACAATGAGATCCCTGGGGTAGTCACTGTAATTGGAATTCTTTCCGAAGTAACTGGTGGAACTACAGATTGTACACCAGAAGACCCGAGTACTGGCATCATAGAAGAACTCTCCTATCCAGTTTCGGCCCCCATATCCAGAGGAGCCATGGTCGAGCTAAAATGAAGGTAGTCGATGTAGCTTTTGCAAGTATCCCTACAGGACCCACTGTGATCAAGATACACAGTCATTATATATAAATTACAGGAATTAAGGTAAATAAAAGTCAAAATTTTACTTGATCCCGACAATACATATGGGGTTTCACGGGGCATGTCCAGATCAGAATGAAGTCTGGCCATAGTAGTTTCAGACACAGCTGTCTAACTACTCCTAGCTTTATAACAGCCTGATAAGAAACGACTGCTTTCGGCCCCTGATTCTGTCTGGTTAACTGGGAGAATCTCCTCTGTACCCTAAGTTTAAAGATTTGTTCAGTAGGGGTCTGAGTTTCTACAACCACAATGTTGGAATTTTTATCATTCCCAACATCTTCAAGAGCCGTAGTTTGTTCTTCTTTATCTTCAGGCTCATTAGTTTTCGGGCTCGGATGTCCCTCCTCAACAATTAGATTTTCTTCATCCTCAACAGTTATATGGCATTTTTCAGTTGGTACCAGTGGGGCATCTACTGGAATTGGTTCTTCTTCGGCAATACTTGTAGAATTATCTTTGATTGATACATCGCCATAGTCACAATCCAGGAGGGCATCTAATCATCTCTCGATCTTCTTGAGAACGAGTAGGATTTTGGGTGGCCGGAAGATCGGCAGCTCCAGCTTGAGATTCTATAGGAGGTAACTCTTCTCTGGAAGGCTCTGGGATATTTGGAGTAGGGGATGACAATGTTACTCCTGCCACAGCCAGGGCAGTTATAAAAACAGTTGTCCGTATAACTCGATATCCTGAAATTGCCTCGGTAGTAGTTGAGACTGGAATATCAGTTGTTGTAGTCTCTGCAGATGAAAGAGAATAATATCAATGTATATCATTCATATTTCAAAATTTTGCTTAAAAGCATAGAAATTACCTTTTTGAGAGGGTAGATCCTCCTTTGAGGGTAATGATATGCCAAATTCCTTTTGGAGGGAGGAAGCGTCAATGGTTTGACGTTCTGCTCGAGTCACCAACAATTTTCTTCTAGTCTTCCGTAGCAGAGGTGCTACAGGTTCTTCTTCGACCTTATCAAGGTCATCTGGTATTCTGTGCACTTCTTCTCGGATGACTCCACTCTGTTTTGGAACTGAAGAAGGAGTTATTTCTCCTTTCCCAAGAGAGGTCCCACTATGAATCTGCTTTGACTAGGACCTAGTCGTCCTAGTAATAGGCTGTTCATTAATGATCAATGTAGTCTTCATTTTTTTCTTCCCCGATGCTTTAGGAGAAGAAGGAAGATCATCATGATGCGAAGGAACAAATGAATCTCTAGTCTTCCTTTTCTTAAGCCCCTTGGCAGAAGACTTTTCCTTTTGGACTTTTAATGATACGTCCAATGGCTCATTTACTTCATCTAGGAAGCCTACAAGAGAACCCTCCAGAGGATTATCGGCAGGGTCTCGATCTTCTATATCCCTGAACAGTTCTGCAGTACGAACTCCAGCCCTCGATCGCTTATCACTGGCAAAATTGTGTGCCAGATGAAAGTTTTCGGCAAAAGTTTTGCCAAAGTATAGAAATTCGCGTATTTATGTAATATACGCGGACCCTAAGCAAGATTTTGGGGCATGGAGAATATAGCCTTAGTGCCTCTAGCATTATAATATCTCCAAGCCCTAGCACCATAAATCAATAAAACCTTGGCTTGAAGGCAAGTAGTGGCATTTTCCACATGCAGTTGATCATAACCAAATTGCAGAGTGAATCGACTTGGAAAATATGGTTCTAGAAAACACTCTTCCTTAAGTCGATATACTAGATAAGACGGACGGATTGTCTTCAACCATGCAAAAATAGTCGGGGACAGACGGAGAGATGCTGCTTCTAAATCCATCAGTTGTGGAGGAATATTCTCATATCCTGGAGGAGGGGGAACACATTGAAATCTCCATCCAGATCCTTGATTCAAAGCTCTTATGTATTCTAAAAGTGTGTTTATATTCCAACGAGCATTGGAATAACGCTTGATGAAGTTACCCCCAACTTCACCCATATCAGGGTCCGTCAAACTGGGATGGTGTCACAATAACCACCCGAACAAATAAGTATATGGCATTTCGGTGCGGGGGAAATCCAACCGAGCAGCTTTATCGTGCAGCATAGTGTATACAAAAGAATGCAATCCTGCATTCAACCGACAAGTCATCGCTGAAAGAATGTCCATCTTGTGGCCAAATACTAGATGCACAGCAGCAAATAATACGCCTCTGTGAAATCTATCGACTGCAATGGCCCCTGGAACTACAAATCATCACAGCCATAAAGCAAGAAAACCTGCCAATTGGGCTTCTTTTGACATGGGTCTGCAACCCTGTCTGAGATAACTCTCAATAGTAGCACCAGCCTTGAAGGGGTGCCAATCCATATCCAAGATGTTATCTATTTGCTTGGAACTTTCCATCAATTTTTCTATATCGCTACGACTAAGCGGTTGAATGAAACAAGGATCGCAAGCTTGACTCTCGATTATCTTTTCTTCAAAGATATGGCCTAAAAACAAATATGGCAACTACTTAGTTGTATAACAAGTCCTTGCAGAAGCATTTTTGTAGTAAAGGGATCATATCTTATAATGGCATAGAAGCTCCTCGAACACAGCCACCATCTGAGAGTTTTCTGTAGAAAGGATATCCAGTTCCTCATTAGTGGGTACATACTCTTCATATGGGTTGTTACCCATTGGAAGATGTGAGAGATATTTCATCTCATGAAGTGCAAAACCAATTTCCCCGTGAGGGGTCATGAAGGTACCAGTTTTGTCATTATATCTTTCAATCAGAGCCAAGAACATATGAGCATTTGGGCGAAAGACGTGAATAATAGTCCAGATGGCCCATAAAGTTCTGGTTCAAGAAGTTTATCCTTGAACTGGTCTAGAATCCAGATTACTAAGCTACTCCAATGTTTCATGTCTGGGGTGACTAGGCCTGTTAAACGCATGGCCTGATCTGGGTATCTTCCTTCAGCTTTAGAAAATGTATTTGTAAAGATGGGCACCCTGACGGAAAGAAGCATCGATGAATCTTCTGGAGGTATACAACTCGGCTTCAAACCCCTGAGAAGAGAACTGTACCTGTCTGAAGTACTGTAAAATAGATCCTTGCTCTGCGGACCTAACTTATAACCTATTCTCCCGACTCTGGCTTGCTGAATCGGAGTTATATCCAAGACATTCGTCGAGGGTGATTGGAGAATTCATATCGGGACAAGGACAAATGTCTTGACATCTCAGTCAGATATGTAATTCTGTCCTTACATTGATAAATCCTTTCTTCTTTCTTGGTCTTTGGTTGTGATATTTTCTTCACTGCATCTCCAAATAGGAAAGTCAGTTTCTTATGAGTCACATTATCTACACTTTCCAAAGTTTCACCATTCATCAGACATAACAAAGTGCTGCTTTCCTGAGCAGTGAGAATGGCCCTTCTGGATTCAGGTGCATCATATTGAGGATATGAGACATGAGATAAGTCTTCTTTATATTCTGATACATTGAAAGCTTAAGCATATTTCTCAGCATCAAGGTCTTCTCTAAGATCAACTATAAAAGAGAAGAAGAATAACAAAAAGTTAATCTCAAAAAGATGGAGCAGAACACGCAAAGAAAAGATCTATGTTGTGCGATATCCATATTGTGCGACATCTGGTTGCACAGTATATGAATTGTGCGACTTCTGTGTTGCGCAACAACTAGGTTGCACGACAACTATGTTGCGCGACATCTATGTTGCGCGACATCTGGTTGCACAGTATCTGTGTTGTACGACATCTTTGATGCACAATTTCTGCATTGCGCGACATCTGTATTGCGCGTGATTTCAAGTTGTACTACTTTTGATATGTGCATTTGCACAAAATCAAAAAGTACAAAATTTAAAAATCGTGCAACACAGTTCGTAAAGATGAACAATATGTGAACAACAACCAAACTCTAAAAAGAGAAGGCACAAGTTGTGAAGTATGCCTACACTCTAAAAAGAGGTAGCGCACGTTGTGAGACGCACAAGACCAAACCCCTAAAAAGAGTCGATCTATCCAGTCGACGTTCACCTTCGAGTGCCAGGTTGGCTCTTTCAGTTCTTGATGACGGTGGCACGTATTGAGGCGCTCTCATTGGTGGTGCACGGGATGAAGACCCAGCAATAGCTTTTTCCTTGGCAGCGGCAGACTTCTTTGGGGCCATTGACGATCGTCGGGGGAGCTTCGAGAGTTTAGAAGAAGAAAAATGAAAGAGTTTAAGAGGATCAACTTTCGAAAAAAAAGTTAATAGTTCTCTTTAGTCGGCTATTTATAGCTTAAAAACTCTTTTCGAAACCGTTGCGCAACTGACGCTTAAAATTTGGAGTTTTGTTGAAACAGTTGACTGGCACAATCCAGAAAAAACTAGCATGATTCAAAGTATTTCAAAACTTTGAAGTATTTTTAAGTTTCGAAAACTTTGAAGGGGTCTTGTAAAGGCTAAAATTCAAGCTACGCCACTCATTAAAGTGTACGATCATCAAGTGGCGCCAAATTATTATGTTGTGCCAGACCATCATGTTATGCAGCATCAGGTTGCGTCAATATCAGGTTGCACAGGAGACAGGTTTCGCGAGCACCACGTGGCTTACTTCCTCGAAAAGCTGTAACGGCATCATCATTACCTGACAACTGACAGCACGGAGATCAAGGAAAATCCATTCAAATCCGGCACAATACGACGCTCGAGAAGATTTTGTCAGCATGTAATTAATGCTGATAGTTGGTTTGCACAAGTCATTGTGTGGTACGAGAATTAATAAGTACAACACAAAAGACCCAGTCAAAGGTGCCAGTTGTTGAGTTGCGCCCATGCACAACCTGGCTAGTTGGCGCCACCCGATCAACTTTTTAGTAGAGTTACGTGGCGCGCAAGCCACCAACTTCGCAGAGCGTGCTCACAATACTGCCCATGACCATGCACATCTCAATCAAATGTTGCCACGTGTCGACAGCAGTTGGTGCAACCGCTCATGCAAGTTGCTACATTGCGTCCATGCGCAACATGATGAAGCTCGCGCAAGGTGATTAAACAGTGTTCAGAACAGGGTGACGAGGCACGCAAGCCACTAACTTCATAGTACGTGCCCACACTGCCCATGACCACGCGCATCTCAATCAAACGATGCCATGCGTCCACAACAGTTGGTGTAACTGCTCGCGCAAGTGAATAGGAGGTACGCAACCTGAAGTGTGCACAACCCAGAATAACTGCTAAACAGTTATTTCAAGAACTCTATAAATAGAGTTTCAAATCAATCTCAAAGCATCAGGAATAATCATAATCTCCTGCTAAAGTGCTGTTGCATCCTCCAGAGGCTCGTGTCTTCGGTATCACATCGTCCAAGGGATAAAGTGATCGTCTTCTGATCAGATTCCTATAGTTGTACTTCTCCATAAATCAATTGTACTCTTGTACTCTTTTCTTAGTTTGTAATAAAAACTTTTGTTTTTGCAAACAATGATATGGCTGCTGGGGTATAGGATGCTGAGGTGGCCTCGCCTAAGTTTTGGTCTGCTTTAGTGGATCCTGGTAGTTGCTAGCGCCAACGTCTCTATCCCCCTTGGTCTATGACTCCATGTCCTTCTCGACTCCCTGGGCAACGCAGAGAATGTCCTCATAAGTCGTCGTCCTGCTAGTGGTAACATCCATACGAATCTTCCAAACAAGTCCCTTCTTGAATCGTCAGTCTCTCTCCTGCAGAGTGCTCACCAGGTTCTCTGCAAAGCAGCTAAGTCAGGTAAACTCAGAAGTGTACTCATCAACAGTTATGCTGCCGTGCTGCAGCAGCTCAAACTCGCTCTCTAGTGCATCTCGGGCGACCTCCGAAAAAAACTTTTCCTTGAACAACTTCATAAAGTCTGTCCAGAGAAGTTATGGAGTGGCTAGCTGCGGCTCCTCTCTAAACCATGCCCGAGCAACATCGTACAACTGCATGCTGACTGACTCAACCTGTAGGTCCTTAAAAATGTGAGCAATCTAGAGTAGCCTCTCGACGTTCTCTAGCCACTCATCGGCGTAGAGAATCCCCTATGTCCCATAGAAGTCCATGTGCTCACTACTAAAATAAGGCAAATTAGCGACGTCATGATACGTCGCTAATAATGAAAATTACGTCGCTAATCGTAATTGGCGACGGATTTAGCGACGTAAAGTGAAGGTCGCTTTTTAGCTAGTCGCAAATGGCCAATACGTCGCCCTACGTCGCTGTTTGCGACGTCCCGTCCGTGTCGCTAGGTCGTCGCAAAGTTAGCGACGTAGAGCAACGAGAACTTTACGTCGCAAACTTAGCGACATAGTGCAACATTGTAGCGACGTTTAGTTCTATTGACGTGATGACGTGGTAATGCCTGCCACGTCAGCAAGACGGCGACGTACAGCGACGTACCGCCGCTAATTTGCGACGTATAGCGACGTCCACTTTCCGTCGCTATCCGTCGCTATACGTCGCTAACCGTCGCAGAACACTGGAAAAAAAATTAAAAAAATATAATGTGCATTTTTGTTATGATGTGTGTCTGTGTTTACAGTGTGTGTGAACCGAACACTGCATTTCACATACACTGTAAACACAGACACACATCATTACAAAAATACACATTATATTTTTTTTAAAATTTGGGCAGCACCTCCTTTGTATATCAGATCAACGCTTATAACCCAGCGTAGGTATATTTGTCATCCCCGTCGCAGATATCATCATAATTAACAGTCTTCCATCATAAAAGTCTATAACTAATAGATGAATAACAGTCTCCCAACATAACAGTCTACAACTAAATATCATACATGTACTCAATGAAAATACCAACAAATTAAATATCACAAACATATATGTCCAACAAACATACATGTCCAACAGAGTCAAATAATAATGAAAATCAATGTACAGAACGGTCAATGGGCCCATAAGGCCAATAAATACAAAGATGATAAAAAATCTACTGGATCACTGAGGACCCCTGCCGCGCATATGGGATAGCATGTACTCATACTGCTCCTGTGTGAGCTGCACCGTAGGGGCAGTAGGAGGCAGTACAATGTCTGGAGTCGGCACCGTCGATGGACCGGGAGGACGTATCTGTTCCAGCTCTCGCAGTCGCTCACCATGCGCAGCAAGGGTACTCACCATCCTCTGAGTACTCTCCTCAATCAAAGCCGATACCTGAGTGAGTGAGGCAGATATGGTCCTCTGCGATCCCTCCAGCTTAACCTGTCTACGCTCTGTGTGCTGCGTAGACTCGGTGAGTGTGTGCAAGCTGGCAGCTGTAGCCTGCTGCAGACTCATCAGCTCCAGTATATTGTACTCGACCGCATTAAATCATCCGATGATCATCGGAGGGTCGGATCATCGCTCGACCGCATTAAAAATCTGCTGCTGCAACTCGCGACGCAGCTCGTCGATCTGACGACGAATATCCTGAGCTCGTGACGACGCCTGCGAAGCCGGAGACTGCACACTGACAGAGGGAGTCCGGGATGACTTCGAAGCCAAATACGCGTCGTAGGATCCCGTACCGTAGTACGTACCCTTCTGAAGACCGCCAACGGCGGTCATCCAGAGGTCGTCCGGCGATGGAGCTTTAGACGGCTGGAAGGAAGTACCAGCCCCTCCTTCTGCTGGCGCCCTAGCAGCAGCAGCCGCCTCCTCCTGTAGCCGAACAAACTCGGCCTAGAACAATGTTTGCTAACGTGTAAGTATTTGCGAAAGTCTATATTGATATCTATTTTCCTGTTTTCAAAATTATAGTAAATTAATATAAAGAATAGAACGAACATATGCCTGCATTGCCCTCTCGTCAATGAACTCCCTAGCCCTCCGATGGGTGACCAGGAAGACGGTCACCATGTTGGGGTCCTCACCCTTTTTTACCTGTTAAATTATATTATCTATTATTAGTATTAAACATTCTATCGAACTAGATATAAATTAATGTCCATCATAGGAAACGTACCAGACGACGAAAATACTCCGTCATCGAAATAGAGCCACCACACCACTTATTGGCGCTCGACCGCGCTACCTTGGCCTTGTCAGACCGCTCCTGGTACCTGGGCTGGTTGAATCTAGCCTTCATCGTAGTCCACTGCTCTGGCGTAATCCAACCATGGATCAGCTGTCCAGAGCGATCACGAGACTTCTGGTCGTGGATCGCATCACGGATGAGCTTGCCTACGACGGCAGAAAATTGGGCCTCGATCTTCACCGCTCGGTGTGGTGGATAGAAATAGGTCATCTACAAGAAGTAAAATAGAAAAGTTGTATAATATACACAAATGATTATTAAAATTTAAAAATAAACAAATGTTTTACCTTGAAGTGGGCGAACCAAAAGGCCTTCCTATCTGCGGGAGCATCTGAGTAGTTAATCCAAGGCCCACCATAGTTCTGCATCAGGAATACCCCCAGCTGTCTCTGTACTGCAGAAGGCCGATATCTATACAATAATAATTTTCATGAATATATATATACATATAATCATTTGAGAAATTAATATTAACTAATTAACTTACTTCGTAGGCCCGTCCGTCCAAATCTCCATACGCGTCTCGCCCGGGGGAGCGCATGGAGGGTCGCTCTCACCTCCTGCCTGGACAGGATCAATCTGATCGCCGTCTTCCATATGCTCAGCATCGGCTCCCCCATGGAGCCGTCGGCAGGAGGAATGCTGGACACGGGATCAGGAATGCTGGACGTGGGATCAGGAATGCTGGAACTGCCTTGTCCCGATAATGGACCAGGAACATAACGGTACAATGGCATACTCGGAGATGAGGATGAGGGTACGGAATCTCTATCCCCAGCCCGAGGCTGACGGGACTGCCTAATATAAAATCTTCCGCGTCGTCTAGATGGTCTAGTCAAACCTGATAATAACATATGACAATAAAACAAAAATATATATTTATATGATAGACATCACAGATTTTTGAAAAATATTATAGTCACAGATAAAAGTGTCACTAAAGTGTCACAGATTTATATGATAGAAGTGTCACTAAAGTATCAAATATGATGATAAAACAAACGTACAGATTTAATCCTCTTCTGAAAATTCATCTAGTTCGTTTAGCTCATCTTCTTCATCTTCTTCTTCTTCTTCTTCTTCTTCTTCTTCTTCTTCTTCCTCCTCTACATCTTCACTTTCATCTGCATCTTCCTCTTCAGATAATTCTACTTCTTCTCCACAATTAGATGTGTAATGAGGAACTTCCGTCGTGTCCACTTCTATAATATTTGTTACAAGAGGTAGTTCATCCTCTTGATAAGCTATATCGTCAACCTCAAAGGTATTTCTAGCTTTGGTCTTGCATACTGCCCACCAGTCCGACCTTGTTGTTCCCCGTTTAGGATAACTTGTGAAGTACACGAGCTGAGCCTGACTTGATAGGACAAATGGTTCATAGGCTTGATATCGACGCCAATAGTTTATATCAACAAGACCGTGCTTGTCTACTTTCCAACCTTGACCTTCAATTGGATCGAACCAATCATACCTGAATAACACAATCTTAGCAGGCTCTATTCCATAACTATATGACAGCTCCACGATCTCCCGTAGCCCGCCATAGAAATCGTTGCCCGCATCAACATCTTTGTAGTTCGAAGATCTGATACACAAACAGCTATTTTTGGTAGAGTCGAGATCCACAAAGTTGTCTCTGATCGGGCAAGTTGTTGACTTGAATCGAAACCCATTAACACAGTAGTTTGGCCATATTTTTGCAGCATAAATTGGTCCCTCGGCTAGCGTTCTAATAGACTCATTCTCAAGTCTGCGTATGGACGATCGACCTAAATACCACGAAAGAAGAAATTAAGCTCATTCCCAATCAAGTGCATATACAGAAAGGTAATTACAAAGTTCTCAAGTCTTACATATGCACTCAACCATGATGGAAAATAACGCCTTATTTCTTGTTCTAGTTCTTCTTCTGTTATGTGTGGCCTACCTGACCTCACATCATCATTAAATATGCTGAAAACAACATCGTTTAATTAATGTAATAGTATAATAATCAATACTATTAAAATAATATAGACATATTAATTACTTATCCCTCCAGTTTCTCTACTTCCTCTTCGTCGCAGTTGAGTAATACATACACCTGAGCAGCCCTTAGTTCATCATCGTTCAGATATATCTTCTTCATTTTACCCGACGTATTAATGTAAACACCCGCAGTATTGTATCATTACTTTCATGAACTAAGGGGTCGTTTCTGGAAGCTCTCGTTCTATTAGTTGCAACATGAGGCTTGAAATACATCGAAAAAAAGTTTGTAATCTCCTCGAGAACATAGGCTTAACAAATAGAACCCTCGACCCGTGCCTTATTTTTCACCTTTCTTTTTAGGTGATTCAAATGTCGCTCGAACGGGTACATCCATCGATATTCAACTGGTCCACCAACACATGCCTCATAGGATAGATGAATCGGCAAATGCTCCATAGAGTCGAAGAATCCAGGAGGAAACACCCTCTCTAGCTTGCACAGTGTTACCGCAATGTCCTTCTCTTATTTTTCTAGACGATTAACGAGCAATTTCTTAGAACAAAGTTTCCTGAAGAATATGCTAAGCTCCGTCAATGGATCCCAAACTGCCTGCGGTAAGAATTCCCAAAATACAATTGGAATTAACCTCTCCATGAATACGTGACAGTCGTGGCTCTTCATATCCGTCAATTTATTTTCCTTCGGATCGACACATCTTCTCAGATTTGACACATATCCGTCTGGAAATTTTAGGCCCTGGATCCACCGACAAAGTCTCACTTTATCCTCCTTGTCCAGCGAGAAAATTGACTTTGGCAGGAACTGTTTTCCATTCTGCTCTATCAAATGCAATGCAGGGCGTTTGCATATTTCTTCTAAGTCCAACCAGGCCTTGGAATTTTCTTTCGTTTTTCCCTTTACGTCCATCACAGTATTAATTATGTTATCAAACACATTCTTCTCAATATGCATGACATCAAGATTATGTCTGATCAGATTGGTACTCCAGTATGGCAGATCCCAGAATATGCTCCTTTTTGTCCAGTTATGATCTCTACCAAATCTATCGCACTTGTACCCAGTTGTAGGATCTTTGATAGCACTTGAAAAATCTCTAACCTCCTCCCATATCGTTCCTCCATACCACCTTGGCGATGGATCACCCTTCTCTACAACGCCGGCACGGAATGCATTCCTGTTCCTTCTGAACGGATGATCTTTTGGCAGAAATTACCGATGACAATCAAAGAAGCACGATTTTCCTCTGTATTTCAAGCGGAAAGCCTTACTACGGTCCATACAATACGGACATGAGAGACGGCCATGAGTGCTCTATCCAGATAACATTCCATAGGCCGGAAAGACGTTGATGGTCCATATAAGAATTGTCTTCATCTAAAAATTTTGCTTCCTGGAAACATCGTACGTGTTAGCGCATACTTTCCATAACTGATTCAACTCATCTATCAAAGGCTGTAAGTACACATCAATGTTCCTCTTGGGATTGTTCGGACCAGCAATTATAACGGTTAGAAACATATACTAAGTCTTCATGCACATCCAAGGCGGTAGGTTATACGGAGTGACAATCACAGGCCGATACGAATACTGGGATCCCGAAAGACCAAAAGGAGTAAAATTGTCAGAAGATAGCCCCAACCTGATATTACGCGGATCTGAATCAAAATCAGGATACACTCGATCAAAGTGCTTCCACGCTTCTCCATCGGATGGGTGATCCAACACTCCTCCAATCTGTTCTCGCATGTGCCAACTCATATTTTCGGCCGTCTCTTTCACCATAAATAATCTTTGCAACCGCGGCGTTAAAGGCAAGTAGTGCATTGAATCGGTCGGTCTTCTTACACCGGTAGACCTTCCTGTACTAGTTGTCTTATAGCGATCAGCACCACAAAATCTGCACACATCTGCATCCTTGTCGTCTTTGTAGTACAGCATGCACCCATTGCGACAAGAATTGATTTTTTCGTATCCCATCCATAGCGATCTCACCATCCTCTTAGACCGATAGAAGTCTTTAGGTAACTTAGCACCCGCCGGCAAGATCTCTATAATCAACTCCAACACTCGGTTGTAGCATTCTTGCGACATGTTAAAATCTGACTTAATGCTCAACAGTCTTGTAACCACCTCCAACGGTGAATGATCCTCACAACCAGGATACAATGGAGTCCTTGCATTCTCCAGCAACTTCATGAACTTTGCAGCATCGACATTCGGTACCTCCTCAGCTGCATCATGAACGAAACTAAGCCCCGCAGCGTCGAAAATCATGTTCACGCACCCGTCGTCGTTTGCATGATTATCTGAAACAAAATTAGGTCCCGCATGCATATACGGCTCAACATAAGGCTCCGGCTCTGATGCTAAAGACACAAGTTCTCCGTGTGCGGTCCACTGATAGTAATTAGGCGTGAAATCCCTCGAGTACAAATGATATGTCACTTCCACTTCTGGATAATATTTTACGTTATGACATTTCACACACGGACACTTAATTTTGGTGCCGTCCATGTACTGAGGGAACGCCTTAGCAAACTGCAGGAACTGCTCTACTCCCGCTATGTATTCATCCTGCACACCACACATATAATCAGGACGACGATTGTACATCCATGAAAGATTCCGCAAGTAGTAATTCATATCCATTTAGAAATAATTCTGCAAAGATGGACACACATTATCCAATAGGCACAAATTCGTATATTATGTCTTATCATGGGACACACATTAGTAGCGAACAGTTACTAATAACAATGTGAGGCATGATTTCTAGTACATGATATGCAATCTAGGTCAAACTAGGTTGTACTAAGTCAAATAAAGTCAAACAAGGTCAAGCTAAGTCAAACAAGGTCAAACTAGGTCAAGAGTTGACCTATAGTTGACTTTGTCAACTTTTAGTCCAATCTAGGTCAGATGTTGACTCTACTTTGACTTTCAGTCAAAATAGTCAACCTTGGTCAAATAAGGTCAAATCTAAGTTAAATATCTTATTTCTAGTCATTACCTACCAAGGTACCCTTTACCTTATCGCTATTGGTATCCCAATACCAATATCTTAAGTTGGAATCTCAATATCTTAGTCTAGGTAACTAATACCTTAACATCCACATTACCTTAGATACTAGATAATACCATATCCTAGTAATATCCTACCCTTAGGCTAGTAGATAACTCAATACCTTAGGCTAATAGATATTACCATCTACCTTAGGCTAGTATCTATCCACCTGCCTTAACATCATACCCATTACCTTAGCTAATACCTTATGCTTAGGCTATAGGTAATTCTCATTACTTTGCTAATACCATAGATACCTTAGGATACTAACTCTACCGTTCTAACAATATACCAACACTCCTAAGATACTCTAATATTTACATAGAGATATACCCTATAGGGTATCCTATTACCATAGACTAATCTAGGACACTCTTAAGATACTAGGATATCTAACTATCATAGGATACCAAATTCTAGCCAAGATACTAACTTAGGGTACCAACTTAGGGTACTAACTTCTAGCCTATATCCTAATATCCTATTATCTTGATACCCTCAAGATACTAGCATAATCTAACTACCCTAAGATATCTAACTTAGGATACTAACTTATCTAGGATAAATAGGATACTAACTAACCTATCCAAGACACTAACTAACCTATCTAGGATACTAACTTCTAGTATCCTAAGATATTAACTCACCTATCTAACTCTAGGATACTAACATCCTAAACAAGATATTAAATTAGTGCCTAGGATACTATCCTAAATATCTAACTTAGGATACTAACTTATGTGTAGACACTAACATACTCATCCTAAAATAAAACCACACCCCCCAACATAATAAGAGACACTAGCTTCTAGTCACTATTGCAGCTGCTGCCCTCACTGCTCTTGCTACTGCTGTTAGCAGCTGCTGCTGGCATTGCAGCTACTGCTGCTACTACCCTGCAGCACAAGCTGCTGCTGCTGCTACCTTTGCAGCCACTTGTTCCCCCCCCTCTTGCTACTCTATCATACCCTCTCTAACACACACACAACACTCACTACCACATCTAAATCCCTCTCACCTTTCTCACTCTCAAACACACACACACACACACACACACACACACACACACACACACACACACACAAACACACACACACACACACACACACACACACTCTAACACTTATCTCAATATCCCTCTTCACTCACACTCACACTACCATACTACCACACTACCGCACTACTACATCTAACCTCCCCTTTTTCAAACACACACTAAAAAACACAATGATACACTCACACACTCTCACATCTCATCACAAGCACAAACACACTATTAAAACAATATCTAATCCCTCTCTTCAAACAAACACACATAACCACAAACAACCAACCACCAATCCAAGCAATAAACACACAAACCAAAGGCCAAACGGATAGCCAATAACTTGCCATGCTTCCCCCTCTCTCACTCTCACACAAGACACAACCGCACACACTATATATTTATAAACTTTTATCTAAAATAGTCCACATACATTAATATATACCAATTTATATATATATTTTTTTCTTGTGTGTCAAAAATACATAGATATATATAAAAATCCATATGAAAACCAATTGGGATACCTTAACTATGACTAACCTACCCTCATTTATGCACAAAACTGAAATAAGGATTCTAAATAACCTATTGGGCATTTCCACAAATACTTGGTGTGTCACCCTCCGTATGTGTGTGTGTGTGTCTGTGTGTGTCTCTGTGTGTGTGTGTGTGTGTGTGTGTGTGTGCGTGTGTGTGTCTGTGTGGGAGAGAAGGAGGAGGAGGAATTAGGTTAGGGTTTACCGCCGGAGAGGAGGAGGAGGAGCTCGAGGAGAGGAGGAGGAGCTCGACGGGGGAGGGGGAGGGAGTCGCCGGGGGGGGGAGGGAGTCACCGGGGAGGGGAGGGAGTCACCGGGGGGGAGGGGAAAAAAGAGTTTTGATTTTTTCGATTTTTTGAGTGAGGAGGAAAAAGGAGTCCTGTGCCCTAAGTAAAAAAATTAGCGACGTCAAAAGTGGACGTCGCTAACCGTCGCAAAAATTTTAATATAAACGACATATTTTTTTTAATATGTCGCTGAACGTCGCTATTCCGTGACATACTTTATCTAATGTCGCTGAACTTCGCTATTCAGCGACGTTTTGCGACGTCATTAGGAAGGAGTCGCTATATTATATAGTTAGCGACGTAATTTCATTCCGTCGCTAAACGACATCGCTAAAAGAGCATATTTTAGTAGTGGCTTGAGATTCTTGAAATCTCTACCAGTCCCTTGTCTCGCTGGTAGTACTGGTGTAGTCTCTCTAGATTAGAGCGCATCTGCGACAGTGGCTCTGAGCGGCCTGCTCACTCTGGGAGTCAATGAACTTCTGGAAGATCCCCATCAGCTGGATATTGTCAAGAGTGATCGTCTAAGGGGGCGAAGGTGGTAGAAGCTTGGGAGCCTCGAGTGCAGGGGGCTCAGTATTCCCGATGTTTCATGTCTGAAACATCCTGAAATAAAGGAACAAAAGGTTAATTGCTATGACCTAAAAATAATAAGTAACTTAGGAATAATAAATATAACCATCCCCCTGAACCTATGATGTGATGAGTTTTCCTTAGTGTAACAGGCTACCTAATAGCACTATATAGCCTAAGTATCATTAGGATGAGACTTGCATGGGCCACCACTAAAAATATGTCACGATCTACTCCCGAATAACCGGATACGAGTTGAACATGCCCAGCCTATGTTGTAGACTCAACGTAGTAAGCTGTACTAAGTATCTAAAGAAAACTCCAATTAGTCTAATAAACCAACATCACAACATCTAATACGTTCACAAAGTTCTTCATAATACACCACCACATGCCTAGTTATTTATTACACCGTTTACAACTATGCCAGAGACATATCCGGAGACAGAAATAAAGGTGTCAATTCATAACCACAAATACGCTCACAATACAAGTCCGCTCAAGCTAAATCTAAGTACTAAACCAAGAACAAGATCTTTGTAGCAGCTCCTAAGTCCTGAGTTATGGTGTCATCCTGCTCAACTAAGGCCTCAGGCTCCTACCCATTAAAGGTCGAGCAAATGGCCTCAAACTCACCTGCAACATATCCAGTCAGGAGCAAAAAAAAGTACAATCTATAATAATGAAACAAGTACAACATATGAACCAAAAAAGAAATAATAAAACAGGATGACCATGAACCGTAAATGCATAATCTAACAGAATGAGAAATGTAGCAAAAGATCATGACATGTGAATTTGAAATACATACAAAAATATGTAACCGAATGGGTAAAGATCATGAATAAAAGCACGTATATGGTACAGCTTAATCACACGTCCACAGGTGTGCAATTAAGCTATCATCATAAATTCCTAAGTTGGGCTTTGGTCTCATATCCGTATTTTCCCTCCACATGATACAAGTAAAAGATCATGAACCATAATATAAGATCAAGTTGTATAACAATGTATCCAACATGAAGAGATCACTACATGAAGTAAATGAATCAAAATCATAGAAGTACTTACCTTATTCTGGAAGATCGGTAATAGGAACGTAACAATCTCTATGTCCACCTAGAATAGGTACAAGTTTGGTTAGGCTCTAAACAATGACATTCTCTAACTAATTTACTAATTAATATATTCTAGTTAACTATATATATATATATAAATATAAATATAAATATAAATATAAATATAAATATAAATATAAATATAAATATATATATATTAAACGCAAAACCCTAAACTTTATTTATGTGTAAGGCACAAAATGTCGAAGCCTTTAGAAGTAAGCGCAAAATAGAGGACAACAAAATAAAAGTAGCGGTGGGGCAAGCCCCTCACACCGCCCAAAAACTCGTCAGTTGACCAAGGAGTGCCAGAAACCCTCCCTGACGTGCTTGCAGAGTCTACTGACTTTGTGTATTTGTCTGAGAACCTCCATGATCAGTTGATTAGAAGTGTATTGGTGACCCTCGTATCTAAATTTGTTACAGTTTTTCCAAATAACCCATATGATGGCGACTGCAACGATCTGGTGGCTGTGCGAGGTGCTACCCCAGTTGACTAGAAGATCGTTGAAGCCGCCAACAGCCTGGTACTGTCTGTACCGATTGGAGAGGGCATTCGACACCTGCACTGCTAGCTCTCCTGAGTGCAGAATGTGTTCGGTGTTTTTCGACTGTCGCTCCGAGCAGCAATGACAAGCTGAAGCTAAACTAAAGCCAATGGTGGTAAGAGCATCATCCGTGGGGTGATTCTTGTACAGTGCACTCCAAATCAGAAAGGACCATTTTTTAGGAATACAAGATTGCCAGAAAGGTCCGATGATGGGGGGTTGCGCTCCGATGCCACGAACCACTCTCTTCGCCAAGGCTAGCGTGAAAGTTCCGTTGGCCGAGAGGGACCACCTTAGAGCGTCCGGGTCCGTCTTGATCTTTAATCCAGAATTAGCCAACGCTACTGCTGCCTCCTCTCCGATCCATTCTCGGGCCCTCTTCCAATGCTAGTCTCCCTTGCTATCCTACATATCGCAGATGGCGTTGTTGGAAGGAGCAACCGAAAGCTGCGGGAGGAGGGCATCCCCAGACCAACGTTCATAGAATAGGGACGATTCGCCTGAGCCCAGTTGGAGGCGGATCGAAGGCTTAGCGAGAAGCCACCGCTTAAGGATGCAACACCATGATGATGAAGATCTGTTATTAAAGCCCGCGATAGACGAATGAGTGTACCTGAAATATCTAGCCTTCATGAACCGAGCCTAGAGAGTACTGCTCTCGCGGAGTTTCTACCACAACTTCATGGAGCAAGCATCAATGATGTACGACAGCCTGCCGAATCCCAGACCATCCTCTGATGTAGGCCTGGCAATGGTGTCCCAACTAGCCCAATGATGCTTGTCTTGGCCATCACAGTATCCCCATAAGAACTTGGCAAAGAGGTTTTTGATGGAATTGAACACCTTCTTCGGGCAGGAGCTGGCAGCTAGAGTGTAAATAGGGATGGACAAGAGGACGTGCTAAACCAGTATCATCTTTCTGCCAGGTGATAAGATTGTGTTATGCCATCCCTTTATTTTTTTATAAGTTTGCCCGCCAGCCCTAAATATATGGCCGTGTTGGACCTACCGTACACCAGCAGGCACCCAAGGTAAGAGAATGGTGGATACGTTGATAATAAGAAAGTGATATTAGTCAAGATCGAGGAGTGGTCTTTGTTGATTGAGTGGTGGGTATAGATAATACTCTTGTTGGGGTTGACCTGCTGCACGGAGCATCTAATGCATCTCTGTAACGTGTTGTGAACCACTTCTATAGATCCACGTCTTCAGATGAGAAGATGAGGATATCGTCAGCGTATGCCAGGTGGGTGAAGATTGGACATCCGCTGGTGGTGCAAAAATGCTGGAAACGGGAGGTGGCAACCATTTTATTGGGATTTCAGCTAAGAGCTTCAGCGGCTATGATGAAGATGATGGAAGATAAAGGGTCCCCTTATCTGACACCTCGACTAGATCTGAAGAAACCTTCTGTTTGGCCGTTAACGACGGTGGAGAACCACGAATTACTGATCGATCTCCACATGATGTCTATCCAGGTCTCCGAGAACTCGAAGGCCCTGAACACCCATATAATGAATTGCCAGTCTAGCCTGTCATACATTTTTTTCATGTCCAGTTTGATAGCAATGTTTCCACCCCTAGACGGGAATTTCTTGCTAGTGATCATTTCTTGAGCCAGCAGGATATTGTCTAATATGTTCCGTCCATGAATAAAGTCGCTTTGCTCCTCGGAGATAATCTTGGGGAGAAGCCTCGACATGCGATTTGCGATAATCTTTGAGATAATCTTGTTAGTTAAGGTGCATAAGCTCATAGGATGGAAGTCTTTGAAGGTCTCCGGGTTGTCCTTATTGGAGATGAGAATCAAGTTGGCGCATGATATCGATCTGGGGTACCTGGCTCCTTGGAAGAAGGCCGTAACCGCCTCATGTATATCGAACTTGACGATATCCCAGCAAGATCTAAAGAAGACACCAATGAAACAGTCTGGCCCTGGAGCACTATGTTCATTCAAGGCCCATACTACGTCTTTAATCTCGAGCTCGAAAGGGAGTTGCAATAACTGAGTATTATCTCTGTCTTCAATCAAGCAGGGTATCTCCGCGAGGAATTCCTCATCCTTGGTGGTGACCTCTTTGGTGAACAACCAGGAATAAAAATTCGCCGCGGTCGATTGGATGTCCCGTTGGTCTTTAAGAATGTGTCCATTCTCGTCAGCGATCTGATGAAGGTTAAGCTGTTGTCTGCGCCCCTTGACACAGGAGTGGAAGTATTTAGAGTTTCTGTCACCCTCGATGTCCCAGGTCAGCCTAGCTTTCTATTTCCAGAATTCTGTCTCAACTTTCAGCCAAAATTTTAGTAGCGCTCTGGCAAGGTTGAGTGAGGCACGGGCCATGGGAGATCTGTTGGAGGCAAACAAAATCATTGCTCGAGTTACTTCTTCCTCAGCGGTGCGGACAGCCTGGAAGATGTCGCTAAACGATTCCTTACTCCATACAGATAGGGCTTTTCTCATGGCTTTCAGCTGGGACAGTCCAGGCAGCGGCCACGATGTTTCTGAAATAAGGGTGATGGCTCCAGAGGTCAAGGAAATGAAAACTTTTCTTGATCTGTTTGAGTTACTGCTGATCTCAATAAGGAAAGGAAAGAGATCCGATTCAGTGGCTTTGAGATGCGTGAGGTTTGAGATGATCCCCATATCAGACCAATGAGCATTGATGAGGGTATGTTCCAGGCGGTAATATTATCGTCGGACACCTTCCTGTACGTTATACCAGGTGAATGCATTGCCAGTAAACTGAAGGGGAGACATATGGACAGCAAAAATGAAGTCGATAAAATCTTGCATGGCCATCCAAGGGGGTGGTCTGCCACCCGACTTCTCCTCTATGCATGAAACCGCATTGACATCACCTACACAGAGCCAAAGGAGGTTGGTGTGATTCAGGTGAGTGTCTTTCAGGACGTCCCAAAGCTATTTATATTCAGTTATGTCACAACTGCCTTGGACGGCGGACATAAGAGATCGGGACTGGGGCATGGGATGTTCCATCCAGTACGAGAGCGCCTGCCTTGAGTCGTGGATGATGCCGATCTTCACGTAGGACGCAAAGAGGATCCAGATGTCGTAGCATCCGACGATAGCGGAGGGAAAGCCTAACTGTAACTTGATGGATTTGAGTTTCTTATGGGGGATTTTTTGGTTCACTGATCACTAATATGTCAATCATGTAGATTTTCTTGAGACTGTTTAATCTTCTCAATATGTTTGTTCGCCAGGCCCCTAATATTCCAAGAAAGGTGTTAAGCATTAAGGTTGCTGAGGAGGGAAAATTTGGTGAGTTTTGTGGCTAACCTAGTGGTCATGGTCGTGGACTCTTGATCGCTCTTTTTTTGGATGTTTTGGTGGTAGTTGTCGCCTTTCCGTCATTCATGATGATAATGTCTTTAGTAATGTTAACTATTTACTCTGTCGGGTGCATGTAGACCTCTCCAACTATTTCTGCTAAGGCATCGATGGGAATGTTAGAGCTGGTGAGTCCAGCATCAATGGCCTATTTTAACCTGGCCATTGGTGCTTGACCAATGTTGGCCAGAGCGTCCGCACGAATGATCGCTGCGTTATGGGTTGTAGATGGCCGCGGGGGAGCCGCAGGGGCTGCCGGGGAGCAACGACGAAGACGAACCAGAGGAGGGACGGGGGGCCGCAGCTCCAACGCTGGAGGCAGCCGAAGATGGCCGCGGGAGCAGCGGCCAGCTGGGAGAGAGACGAACCTGAGGAGGGGCGAGGGCCGTGGCTCCGTCGCCAAAGGCAGCCGGAGGGGATCAGAGGCTCCAAGGGGACGCCATAGCAGAGCGATCTAGAGGCTCCGAGCCAAAAAATATTATTATTATTATTATTATTATTATTATTATTATTATTATTATTATTATTATTATTATTATTATTATTATTATTATTATTACATATATATATATATATATTTTTTTTATTACATATATATATATATAGTAATTAATATATATATATATATATATATATATATATATATATATAGTAATTAGTAAGAAAATAACATTTTAGTATTTAGATGGTAATTAGAACATAAATAACTCACTAGCAAGTTAGTATTAATTAAATAATTCATTTAGAAATATTTAGCAAAATACTACTTAGCGAAATAGGCTTAATTAAAACTAAAATTATTAATGAGGGTTAACAATAATACTAATTACTAGTAATAGTGTTAATAACAACACTAATAATATTGGTAACAAAACTAATAGCAGTCCCAATAACAAGCCCAAAACCCTATTTTCTATTTTGCTTTCTATCCAGGCCCAGGCCCATAGCCTACTGACCCAGCCAGCCTGCGTACTAATTTTTTTCCTCTTTTTTCCTTTTTTTTTTCTCTCAGTTATTATCTAATCTGTTCAACCCATTATCTCAGTCCACACACTCAAACCCAACCCGGCCTAATCATTCAGTTAAAAACCCTAATGTTAACCTAAATTTTATCTCTTCTTCACTCATTCCTTCCGACAGCCGTACATAATAAACCCTAACCCTATTTTCTTCTCTCAAGAACAAACCCTAACCCTAAAATGATTCCCCCCTCTCTTTTCCTTACTGTATTTCAGCACCACAAACCCTAACTCTATCCCTTTTCTACACTCACAGCACCCCAACACATAATCGACCTCCATGGCCAAAGAAACCCTAGCGGAGAAGAGGAAGACGAAGACAGGTATTAACCTAGGCGGCCTGGCTCTGCGGCGAAGGAACCTGGCTTAAGCAAATCCAGCCACTAGACGGCGGCTTGGTGTGGCTCGAACTACGAAAAGTCAGCATAAGCTTCGAGGGGACGTTTACGAGGATCGAGGTCGGGTACGATAGTCGAGGCGACAGCTTCTGAAGTGACGGCAAGGTAGATCTGTCATCTCTAGTCAGCAACGAGTCCTTGGCTGCAATAGTAGGCGGATCTCGGTGAGTGGTGGCCGGATCTGTGTCGGAGTGGCTCGTGTGGCGTCGACAAGCTCTGCAGTGGAGAGATCTGACAATGGACGTCTTTTGGCGACTTCGGTGACCGGCGGCTGTGGAGCAGTGATGGAGAAGTGGATGAAGAACAAGAAGAAGATAAAGAAGCAAGAAAGAAGAAGGAGATGAAGAGCTTACACGACGGTGGAGATCGACAATTACGGCGAGGCGGCATCGATGAGTGGCTTCGGTCAGAGCAACGGTGGTGGCTAAACCATTACTGGAGTTGCAAATCTTGAGATAGCAGCTCTACGATGGCTAGGGTTCCAACATGACGGGGAAACTCCAGATCCAAGGCGATAATCGACGGCGATGCTTCAGTGGTGACGATGAGAGCTTGTCAGCATTAAAGAAGAGAATGAAGAAGAAGGAGATCCAGAAGAAGAGGAAGAAGAAGAACATGCAGAGACGGTGCTCACCGTGGCTCCGACGTGGCTTCGTATTGTGCTTTGAAGCAACGACGACATGGCGGCGGCGAACGATGATAAATCTAGACGAGCGACGAAGATCCGACAGCCGGACATGGCGGCGCTCGGCGACGGACGGTGGCGAACGGTGGTGGAGAGTAGTAGATAGAGTGAACAATGGAGCGGCAGAGTGTGTCAAAAAATAATATAATAAAATAATTGGGGAAGCCCCAATATTTATATTAAAATAATGGGATGTTTTCCAAGTCAAGCCTTAGTGGCAGTTCATGTAAATTATGATAGATCTAGGGTCAATTTGTAAAAACCACTAACTAACCAGCAACTAACTAACTAACCAATCACCACTAACTTAATTAGTTAATATTAGCTCATAATTAATCTAGAATTACACTAATTAAAATTGTACTAGGCCCATCAATAAGAAATTATAGGCTAAAGCCCACAATCAAAAACCCAAGGCTTGGTAGGCTTAAATAGAAACTAATTGGTCTAAAATAAATTTCGCCCATAATTTATACTAATTACCATTAGTGAATAATAATTAAAATTAATTAAAACATAATTATTTTATTTATAACTAGACTTTATTAAGAAAAGAAAATTTGTGATTTCCCAAATAGAATTTCTGGAAAAAATATTTTAAAATTCATAAAATAATTTTAGGGAGTTACAGCTGGAAGAGGTCCACCTTCCTCCGAAGCAGGGTTGCCTTCCCATTGGTATGATAGACTAGAGCGAGTGCCAATCAAAGCTTCATTGGTCATGGCGGAAACCATACGACACGATTTAGACTTCTTTCCGATGGCGGGATGTGTCGTGGGTCGCATCACATTTGGAGCGAGATTCGGATGGACCCACATAACTTTGCCTCGTGGCATTATAAGTGGAACCAGGCCCTGGGTGTTGGCACGGGCCGGTGGAAGGTTAACGACCTCCATTGTCGCCTTGGGAATCGGGACGATGCCATCTTGGGCTTCCGTTGTAGGGAAGCTACCAAACTGGAGGGTCACCATGTTGCCAGTGACCGTTTTGTCCTTATAATCAAGTGAAAGGACTTTAGCATCAATCAGCCTTTGTATTTGCTTTTTCAATACGTAACAGTCACGTGTTGAATGGTGCACATATCGATAGTAGTGACAATATTTGGGATAGTCAACCTTATCTACCTCGTTGGGACATTTGGAGGGGAGGAAGTTGGAGCTTATCACCGTTCATCATTATATTGAAGAGCTCCAGCACGTCTTCATCATTGAAGGAGTAATTTTCCTCTGGTCTTGGCACCTCTGCCGGCTTTTGGTTCACAGATGCTGAACCTTTCAAGATATTGACGGTTAGGGCTTGTTTCCCCTTTTTGTCCCTGTTGGTGTTAGCAGGGTTGCTGTTGGATAGATGCTTCCCCTTGTCGTCCAATATAGAAAAGTTTACCCCAGCAAGCGCGTACCCCGGGTAGTCCTTTCAGCACTATTGGAACTGATAATAAATGTCGTCTACTCCGTGCATTAGTGGGCATTGTGCAAAAGATTAATAGTAAGGAACATGTTATTGCGGCACGAGTCCATCAGCACGGGCTTAGGAACACCATGAGGTAGCCTCAAGGCTGCCTGACGAAAGCGTTCGATGTAAGCATGGACGGGCTCCATTTCTCTCTGGATAATGTCCATGAGAGAAGACGTTGTCATGTACATTCCCCCTTTATAGAATCGAGAGAGAAAGAGTCGCTTGAGATCGTCAAAGGACAAAATACAATTGTCAGAGAGAATGCAGAACCACTCGTATGCCACCCTCTGCAATGCTCCAATGAAGAGATTTATGAGCAGGGCATCATCCTTTAGCAAATGCCCCATGGAGGCAAAGTATGTCAAGAAGCAGCTGTGAGACTCTTCTTCATCGAATGGAGTCAGGGACTGTGGTTTATACTTGGGAGGGTAAACTACATTATTCCACTCAAGAGGGTATAGCTGTCGAATCCCAAGTTTATGGAGTGCCTCGCGCTTGTCCTTGGCATCCAAGCGAGCATACAACTCTCTGAGAGCCTCATATATGTCATCTGACAATGGTAGGGATGATGACCATGATAGAGTACGGTTTACAATCGTAGATGGCACCTGGAAGGGTGCATTAGACTTCCCATTCTGGATCTTGGCTTGCTGCAGCAGGGGCTCTTGGCCGCAACCTATCATTGAGTTCTAGGACCACATGGGTCAATGCTTGTATGGATTCACGTAACGTATATAAACCCGCTTTGAGAGCCTCTATATGTTGTTGATGGTTCAACCCTTCACTGCTTTCCGTATTGTCATCCCCTGTCATGTATAATGATATTAGGTGATGGGAAGTAGATGGTGCAATGGATCTTTTGCTCTCTGATTCAGACACTTGAGCTTTGCTTTCCTAGCGAAAGACAGGTAGATTGGTATCGTCTTCAGAATCTAGGGGATAACTAACCCCAGCCAGCTGATAGTACACACCCCGACGGCATCGGTATCAGTCCTATGTGAAACCTCGTCTGTTTGAAACAATGGGTTGTTATGGATCGTCGGGGACTTACTACCCCAGCCCGTACTGCTAAAATTTCAGTCTCCCCTGAGGTTGACTTAGACTTCAAATGGGTGTGTTGAAGCACCCCAGTACTAGCCACAACTAGCTTACTATCTTGGGGTTGGCTTTTTGATGCACTAGCCGAGACATGAGAATTCTTAGAAATCTTCTTCAGAGAAGGTAAGCTCCATATAGAATGGCACGAGGTGACTGGAAGTTCATCCTCATTTTCTATCGATACCCTCTTTCCAAGATGTTGTCTGACGGGTTCTACTGGTTGTAGTCATTAAAAATAGACTATTTTATTAGCAGAGATGTTGAGGTTTTGCTACAACAGCAGTTGATGATGATGTTAGCACAAGTGTACCCTTGAACATGCATATTGTGCGTAACAATCGTCTCTCCCGCTTTGTGTTTGTGACTAGTCATATTACGCAAATCATGCAAAAAGATGTTCACATTTATACCCACTTCGTGCGCATGGCTAAGCCGGGAGCTGGGGTATGTATGTGAGAGTGGGGCTTCCTGATCTGGTTCCAGCACATGAGATGCGCCCAGATCGTTCATAGAAGACTGATTGTGAGTCAAACCCACTTCATGCGCACAACCCACGTGGGTGCATGGGTTTGATAACACAAGATTTGCTCCCTGGCTTGGTACCAGCACATAAGATGCGCCCTAGTAACATAAAAACTTGGAGAGCTGACTCATTTCTGGCACAATAGTCTACCATCAACAGCACGCACGATAGTCAGCGCATGCTTATGGTTGGTTTTTGATGTAGCAGCTTGAGCGCACATGGCCCGTGCTATTTTAGACTTCTTTGTACTGGTGCTCGATGGAGTATAGTACTCAGAGTATAAGTTTTTGTCCCTTTTTGGCACCTGGCGGTTGGGACCCAGGTGGGAAAAAAGCCTGTCAAAGATACTGGCTTTGCCACGTGTGGAGAAGTTTATGTGCCTCTAAACAGAGGCATTCTTCTTCATTGGTGCCTTGGTTCGTGGGTGAACGGCTTGAGGCTGGCTGCCAGCACTGTGCTTCCCAGTCTCACGTGTCGACCCAGAGGCAACCTTAACTCTTTTTCCACAGTTAGGGAGCGGGGCCTGTTGTGCCACAGAGGTGGCCTGTACATGCACATGAGGTGCTTTTTAGAGACGAGCAGTGCCTTATCAACAGCAAGTTGGTGCGCCATGCGAGCTTTAAGCACCCATGCCTTGTGCATCTTCTTAGGCTTTGCTAGTCTTGGAGGAGAGGTTGCGCCATCTCAAGAGTGCAGATCTTCAAAAGCTTGTAGGTAGAAGCGTACGACCAACGTCTTTTAAGAAGACCCAAGCACATTGTTGTCAGATTGTATCACGACCTTCTCATCAGAGGAGAAAGATAATCCCCACTAGAGTCGCCACTTTGTTCGACATGAACAAAAGTTGAACAACTTTTTGTATTGCTTTGAATAGGAAAAGTACAAAAGAAGTCATAAAATAGAAAATCTAAGTACAAATAATCTAGGAAAGTGTAACGATAGAGATCGAACACCATAGTGGTTCCTTTAAACCTTTCACGATCTGACGACGAGAAGACGTTGCTCTGACTCTCTAGATAATTCGGGCTGAAGATGATGTGAAGACCAGGGGCCCCAAAATGAAGGAAGGCTCCTTCTATTTATAGGCTGGTGGAATGAACCACCATACGCTCATATGCGTTGTGCACATGGTTTTTTGGCGGACTGGAGAGCTGCATGCATGAGGTTCGAACTAAATCTGTTGTGACTGCACTGTTGGACTACTGATGAGCTGACACTTGGCAGTTGTTAGGATCCAGTTGTTGCTGAGATCTTGGGTAGTTGACACCCGTTTATAGGCATGACTGACTCAGTGACATGTAGTACGTGTACTTTGCTCGAAGATCTCCATCAGTTAAAATAGACCAGAATTGATGTGCTGACTGGCTTCATCATGTAAGGAAATGGGGCACATGGCCTCTGTGGCACATGTGAGATGTAGTCAAATCAAGCTACGTGGCCTGGCACAGCTGTAACTGAAAATAAGTAATGATGATGTCGACGTATGTGCTAACCTAGGCACATGAAAAGTGGCACTTCATTTGCTGTGCAACCGTCGACTGCACATTTCTCGAGGCGCATGCTGCACCATGATCTAGTGACAGCTGACATCTGCATTAAATACTGATGAGCTAATTCTGCGTGGACATGTTAGTGCATTGACTCTGGGGCACATCATTTTGCTTTGGCCCAGTTCTGTTTGGGGAGCACATTGTCTTTGGTCAACTTTCTAAAGAGCTACCATTGCATGTGGCACGGGGCTCGAAATGATAACTTCTGACTATACTTAGTCAAAATCGAGGTGGCAGATTCATCGCCATTAAAGTGAGATTCATCACATTAATTTCAGAGCTTTTGACCTACTACTGCTTGGCGCATGGGTCTGACTATGCTTTGGCCTATAAATAAGGGTTGAGAGAGAAAGATTTTGCTCATTCTCTTTGCATCCGACTTCATGTTCAAAACTTGCCTAGTCTTTGATGGTCGTAAGCCTCCTCATTGGCGAGTCAATAGGCAATGGGTTGTAGATCTCTTCGTTCAAAGAAGCAATCGTCTTGATAAAGGAACTTATGAGAGAACTAAGATGCACCTTACTAACGATGGATGGAGTAGGCCTCGTTCATGTATCATACTGGCTGCGTTCTACCCCGAGATGACGTCGAGTGCCAAGATGTTGATTATCTGGTTTGGATTGATTGCCAATCCAAACCGTGTTCAACCATTGCCTCATTCAAATGGTAGAAGTGTTGTACCGACTGTCAGCTGCTATCCATATGGTCGAAGACAAGGTTAAGGTTGCGCATGATACCAACATATGACCGAAGTGATGCACCTATTGTGCCAGCAGCTCATACACATGGCAAAAGTGTTGCACCTATCTTGGATAGTTAGAGCAGGCTCCATTTTTTTAGTAGATTCCCTATGTAATCATGAGCATCAATGAAAATCCATGTATGTGATAGATTTTACTATATTGTGATCATGAATATTAATGAAAGAATCTTCTTTTATATACTTTTGTCTTTAAATACTATGTGGCACATGCTTCCGATGTTTTAAGATGCGCCAGCTTGGTTGTGTGACATTCTAGCTCATTGATATTTGCAGGATATAGGGGCGCATGAATTCCATGTTTCTATAGAATGTGAGACTCAACTCACAGTATCGGTATTTGTATATGGATACATATTTTATATTACATTATATATTTTCTTGACTTTCGATGAATCGTAGAAAAACTTAATTTTTGAGACTTTTTCCTTGATCGACATACCGATGGTGTACTACTGTGTACCGATGGTATACCGTTCGGAAGATATTTTATACTTTTAGACATTTTTGTTTTTAGATATTTTTATGAATAATGTTAGAAAATATCATGAATAGTACTGATACGTTCTATTAACCGTTGATTTCTGGTTCTGAAGTACCTTATTATCCAATGAATACTTGGTTTACTTTTCGACGACCGAGATTAATCCTGATTGAGTCAAGGATCATGATCCGACACGATTCATTCATACTGTCTATATACTCTTTCGATTCATTTCAATTTTTCTTTTTTACTTTCTCTCTCTACCCTTCTTCTCTCTTTATTTTCTCTCAATTTTTCTCGTGAGCTAGGAGCTTGGTCTCGAGACCTTAAAGTGTGATTTCTGAACCCCTCTTGGTGGTAGAGTTGAAGAGTTAGGCTGTGAGCTATATTAGGCAAGTACATCTTGCCGAACTACTGGACGTATATTATTTTATTGACATTTTGTTTTCTATTCTCTTGATAGTCCAGTATTGTCTAGTACTTACTTTACTAAATATGTTTATTTTGAGATTAGAATTATTTTAACCGTCTGGGAATTTCATTTGAACTAGGTTTTGATTTTTCTTACGAGTCTTGATATTTTCTAAGTAGAAAAATTTTTGTATCGGGAACGATACTGGAGTGATTGCCATAAAACCTAGTATACATGCCTTACCAGACCATATTTAGTATTGTTTTACTACTATGCATGTTTACTGCAATTTTTGGAACTTATTTCAAGTCATTAGTATTGTTTCTAGGATAGAAACGACATACCGCACGTTATTGGAGTATACCGACAACATATCGGTTTATGGGTCCATTTAGATCAAAAACCCGATGTGACAATTTCTGGCATATCGACGGTGTACCCGTCCATACCGACGGTACACCAGAGCGGCAATATTTTCTAGACAGAGAGTTTTAGCAGTCCCATACCGACAAACCGTCGGTATACTGGAGTATACCACTAGTATGCTATCAGGGTACCCAAGTTTGCTATTTTTCTGATTTTGTTCCAGTTTTTTGATTTTTTTTTTCCTGCTTATTGTTTTCCTGTATATACCATGTCATATTTCTTGCTATGTACTGCCATACCTGCCTGGATTTTTTGTACATGTATTGTCTTGCATGATAGTGGCCCGTCGCGGCTGATTTCTTGTCATGGCTTGTTATGGCCCAGTACCGAAATATAGTGACGGACTAGGCCAGCTACTCCATATGAGGTATACAACGTCATACGGCGATCGTGGCTGTCAAGAGATAAGGAGGTGCATGCTACATTCAAGTCTCCTATGGTCTCACAGAGCATCTACGTCTCAATCATCCAAAGCAAGAAAACATCAATTAATGAACATATGAGATAAAGCAGTAAGGCGTTCCCGACACTTCATCAAAATGATCATGGGGATCTAGTTTTATAAGTTAGCTAGTCCAGAGAGTCATAGGTACATAATTGTATTCAGCTGTAGTCTGATTTAACTACAAATTATGCAAAGACAAAATATCCAGATTAGCCGGCTAAACAGGTGCCCATGGCTAAATGTCAGAACATAAGTAAAGATACTAGAGTGGTGGAGAAGAAACCCACTCGAGCCCCCCGCCAGCCATGCTCCTAGTATGCACCATTGACGTCAGGGAAGAAGTTTGGATCCTCAGGCGCTGCTACGAGATCTGGCCAAACAAAACAAGCGGGGTCAGCCCCGAATAGCAAGTACCACAAGGAAGCACAAAAGAGTGAGATAAAACCCAAGCACAAAATAATAGTACTAGTAATAATAAAAGCTTTCGGTCATAACCTCGGTCCACAGCATGTCCAAGCACGATAGCCCAACCCAACAACCAAACAAGGACATGGGTTGGACCACGCACCATGACAGTCCATGTCCCTCGGCTACTAACGGAAGTTACAAGGCACAGTCAAGTCATTTTTCAAGCGGCCATTCATTCATGCGGCTTTCTATATTTGGCAGAGTTATTCTCGCGATACTGATTAAAAGGAATCCTCAGATCGTGTCAACCCAGCAGGGCTAGCCAAACCATTTAAATATATAGCACATTGATTATGCACCGGTCCCCCGGAGGGCTACCGTGCTAAAACATATAACACATAGCTCGTAGAAGTCAGATATAGCCATCCGCTATAGGCGAGTGAAACCATATACCGTGGCGGCCAACCCGACACGTTAGGACTGGACCTGGGGTCGCTAGTATGGCACGATCTCGGAATTCTTTCCATCCAATGCATCTACTAAGTTAGTTGCCTAGTTAATCCCTAGGTTATCCTCGGAGTTCATATGTCGTGGTCACATGCTCACTCCCCTAGATGTCGTACATTGTACGAGTACCCCAAGAAGGGATCCGTACTGGCTCATAGAGTCATACATATGTACCCCCTTTTTGGTGTAATACAACACACAACACATACCACATTATTGCTACTGACCAATCGCTATATAAATACTGGATTCTTGGAGGTACTGACAGGTATCACATATGAACACTTAGCACATAGGATAACACATTGGTGCTCACATAGATTGTACCTTAATACACATATAGGGTTATCCAGCATACGCATAGGAGTCGGATCAGAAATGAGGACCAAGACACAAAAGGAAATAGAACAAGAAGGTACTATGCACTTAGGGTATGAAGTGCTCGTAAGTCATGAAGTGGCCCTAACGGCGCACGGGTAATGTGCAAGGTAAAAGGTGCACAAGGAGCAAGGTGCATAAGGTGCCAAAGTCATATAGGAATTCTGGTTAAAGTGAAACATAAAGATTCTTGAAGCCAAGACAAAGATCTACAACTTTCATGTTGGGATTTGGGGGTTATTCTGGCCACAATTCAGCCAAATAGGACATAAAACAGTCAAAAACAACCAAAATAGGCTCTATGCGGCACTATGCAGCCTTCGGAGGCACTATGCGGCACTCCTATATGCGGCTCGAATACTATATGGTACTATGCAGCACTCCCTTATATGGCTTAGATACTATGCAGTACTATGCGGCACTCCCATATGCGGCTCGGTACTATGCGTCACTATGCAGCACTCACATATGCGGCTTGGATACTATGCGGCACTTTACGGCTCGACACTATGCGGTACTATGCAGCACTCCCATATGCGGCTTGGACACTATACGATACTATGCGGCACTCCCATATGCGTCTCGGTACTATGCGGCACTCCCTTATGCGGCTCGGCACTATGCGGCACTTCCATATGCAGCTCGATACTATGCGGTACTATGCAGTACTCCCATATGCGGCTCGGTACTATACGGCACTCCCTTATACGGCTCAGCACTATACGACACTTCCTTATGCGGCTTGGCACTATTCATACGGCATTATTCATCGTCCCTGCCAAAATTAGGACAGATGACATAGAAATTGTCTAAATATTGTTTTGGCCATAACTTCCTCAAAACAAGTCAAAATCTAACTTTTCAAAGTTCAAAATTTTGTAGAATCAAATTTTCTACAATCTAGGACCAATAGTTTTTGAAAATAACCAAGTTTGATAGATCAAAACCATATAAATACATAAAATCCAAGTTTTAGAACCTTAGATCTACACAAAACTAGCCATTAGAATCAAAAACTCCAAGAGCTAAACTTGCAGAGAATGAAGAAAAGAAAATATAGACAAATAATATCAAAGAAAAAATTAAGAATAAAAATACACAAATCTCCACTTTTGAGCAAGTTGTACTTACCTAAGGATGATGGTTGAGGGAAATAAATGGAAGAGTGAATGAGGAGAGAGAGTGAGGAAGAGAATATAAATAGGGGTTGGATTGGCTTAAGAAAACTCTAATCTCTAAACATGCTCTAACCCTTCCACTAATGACATGCTTAAAAGCTACATACAACCAATAAATAATAATAAATAGAATTATGTACATGCTAAATACGGGATACCATGTACAGAATTCATGAAAGAATACGTATATCGGGATCGGAGAGTGACATCTCTATCCTCCTTAGAAAAATTTTGTCCTCGAAATTTCAGTCAAGACAATGATAGAGGAATCCGGGCAAGCAAGGTGCAATTACAATCTACGCAAGCAACCTATCATTAGCTGTCATTGATCATATATTTTAAAATAGTACAACATAAGAATGTAAACAGATTACCAAGGCATGAGGAGAAATATACCTTCTGAGTCGAACATGTACGGATAACGAGATCTAATCTCGTCCTCGTGCTCCCAGGTTGACTCTTCTGGCGAGTGATGGCCCCAAGCGACATGGACAAGGCTAATAGTTCGATTCTTGAGCGCCTTCTCTCGCCGATCCAAAATAGACACGGGTTGCTCCTCGTAAGTTAGGTCGGTACCAACGACTAACTCTGAATGGTCGAGGACAAGACTCGGATCCGGGACATACCTACGCAATTGAGATACATGAAACACATCATGTACGCCAGATAGCAAGGGAGGAAGGGCAAGCCGATAAGCAACATCGCCTACCCGAGCGAGAATCTCAAAAGGACCAACGAATCTTGGACTAACCTTTCCTCGGGTTCCAAATCTAATGACATCCCGAGTAGGCAAAATTCGCAGAAAAACTTGGTCACCAACGCCAAACTCTAGAGGCCGACGATGCTGATCTGCCCAGTATCGGTGTCTATCCTGTGTGACTCGAAGCCGCTCTCTAATCAACTTAACTGTTTCCACGGTCTGCGTAATCATCTCTAGTCCCAACAATTTTCGTTCTCCCATATCGTCCCATGCCAGAGGAGACCTGCACTTCCTTCCGTATAATGCTTCAAACGGTGCCATCTGTATACTTACATGATATCTATTATTGTAAGAGAACTCTACTAAATGAAGATGATCTTCCCAAGTTCCGCCGAAGTCTAAAGTGCAAGCCCGTAACATATCTTCCAAGGTCTGAATGGTTCTCTCAGATTGTCCGTCCGTCTGCGGATGGTAGGTTGTACTGAACCTCAACTTGGTACCTAAACTTTGATACAAACTCTGCCAAAAGTGAGAGGTGAACCGTGTGTCTCGATCTGATACTATGCTGACTGGAACACCATGCTGCCTCACGATATGCTTCATATATATTTTTGCCAGCTGCTCAGTAGACTGCCCTACACTGAAAGGAAGAAAATGTGCAACCTTCGTGAGCCGATCCACGATTACCCAAACTGCGTTTCGATCGGTCGAAGATCTAGGTAAACTGGTCACAAAGTCCATCGTGATGTGCTTCCACTTCCACTCCGAAATAGGAAGCGGCTGTAACAATCCTGCTGGTCTCTGCTGCTCTGCCTTCACTTGCTGATATACTAAATATCTAGATACAAACCTCGCTATCTCCCTCTTCATGCCATAACCAAAAGTGTTGCTTTATATCTTGGTACATCTTTGTGCCTCCGGGATGAATGGAATAAGGAGAACTATGAGCCTCTGACATAACTTATTGTCGAAGGTCTCTACCTGGTACACAAAGACGGTTTTTGAACCTAAGTGTACCATCCTCATAGATTACTAACTCCTTCCTGAGACCTGACTCACACTCTGATCGAAGCTTCTGGATCCGCGGATCCTCTGCCTGGGCTGCTCTGATCCTCTCTACTAAAGTAGACTGAATCTACAAACTGGCCATAACTCCTGTATCTTGTGACAAGGTTACTTCAATTCCCATTTCTTGAAGATCTTCTAAAATATGCCTTTGTGAGGTTAAAACGAATGCACCACCTCTCCTACTCAAGGCATCTGCTACCACATTCGCCTTGCCTGGATGATACTGAAGATTTACATCAAAGTCCTTCAGTAATTCCAACCATCTTCTCTGTCTCATGTTCAGATCCCTCTGGGTAAATACATACTTTAAGCTCTTATGATCAGTGTAAATCTCCCCTCGATCCCCATATAAATAGTGCCTCCATAACTTAAGCGAGAACACTACTGCTGCTAATTCTAGGTCGTGGGTCGGATAGTTCTTCTCATGGTCCCGAAGCTGTCGAGATGCATATGCTATCACCTTACCATGCTGCATCAATACACACCCAAGTCCCTTCCCGGATGCTTCACAATACACTGTAAACCCTCTCGATCCTACTGGAAGTGTCATGATCGGGGCTGAGATTAATCTCTTCTTCAACTCTTCAAATGATGTCTGATATTCTGCTGACCAAACAAACACTACATCTTTATGCGTCAAACGCATCAAAGGTGCCAAAATCCTGGCAAAATCTGCGACGAACCTCCGGTAATAACCTGCCAATCCCAAGAAACTACGCACTTCTACTACCGTCTTCGGAACTGGCCAATTCTCTACTGACTCAACCTTCTTCGGATCTACTGACACTCCTGCTCCAAAAATAATGTGTCCCAAAAACGAAATATGCTCCAACCAAAACTTATATTTACTAAGCTTCGCATAAAGTTGATGCTCCTTCAAGGTCTGTAAAACTGTCCGTAGATGTTTGTTATGTTCTTCTTTACTGCTGGAATAGACAAGGATGTCGTCTATAAATACTACTACAAACTTATCCAAGTATGGCATGAAGATGCGATTCATCAAGTCCATGAACACGGCTGGGACATTAGTCAGTCCAAATGGCATCACCAGAAACTCATAATGCCTATACCGCGATCTAAATGTTGTCTTAGGTATGTCCTACTCCCGGACCCTCACTTGATAATATCCAGATCGAAGATCGATCTTAGAAAAGATGCAGGCCTTACTCAATTGATCAAATAAGTCATCAATCCTTGGTAACGGATACTGGTTTTTCACTGTTACTGTATTCAACTGCCGGTAATCAATGCACATTCGTATCGATCCATCCTTCTTGGGTACTAAAATTACTGGTGCTATCTAGGGTGATTCACTGTCTCGAATAAACTGCTTCGCCTTCAGTTCTTCTTCATGCTGGTGTAACTTGTCCAACTCTGACTGCGACATCCTTTAAACTCTGTCGACTTTAGGCTCCGTTCCAGGATTCAACTCAATACAAAATTCCATATCTCTCACCGGTGGTAAACCTGAAAGCTCATCAGAAAATATATCAAGAAACTCTCTAACCACTCTTGGTATCTGCTCCTGTTCTGCCAATGCTTCTGCAACGATGCCCTTGGGTCGATCCTCTAATGATCGAACAAAGACGAACTTCTCAACGCCAGGCACTTAAATACTAGCCTACCTCCCCGACAATCTATCGTCGCATGACTGTCTCTCAACCAGTCCATGCCTAGGACAACATCAAAGTTGCCTATAGGGAACTCAATCAAAGATGCGGGCAATAATCGCCCGCTCACTACAATCAGACATGCTAGGATCACTCTGCTAACTCCTACGAGCCCATTACCAGTGAGTATATTCATAATCTCTAGCAATGTCTCAAACTCTAATCCAATACGTATCACAAATCGTGCAGATATAAAAGAGTGGGTAGCCCCCGAATCAAACAATGCTACTGCAGGAAAAGAGGTAACAGAAATATTACCTACAACCACGTCACCTAAAGCTAATGCATCCTCCAGTGATAAGGTGAAGGCCTCGCCCGGGCCTTGCTGCGCTCCCTCCTGCTGCCTTCCTAGACCATGTTGTCGCTGCGGCCTCCGCGGGCCTTCCTGGTTCTGTGCCTGGCAAAATAACTGAGCCTGTGTCAGCAGACACTAGGCTAGCGGCCTTACGGCCAATATCGGTCCTCTATTCGGTATTGCCCCCGGAGCTGGCAATGCCAGAAACTGCTGAACTGGCCCTCCTGGCCTCTGCATCATAGGACAATTGGCAATCCTGTGGTCCGGACTGCCACACCTCATGCACAATCTGTTAGCTGAACGACACACATCCCTAGTGTACCCTCCCTTACTGTAGTAAGTACATCCAATGGGCGCCCCTGGCGCTGCTGCTGGTTCCTCTGCTGCTGATGCCGAACTGGTATTGTTATCTCTGACATCGCGGTGCTCCTGACTCATTAATACGGATGCCGGGTACTGGCACCGATGTTTGCTACACTGCTCCTCCGCCCATACTCTGGGGATGGGACCTCTTCTGGCCCCCATGTCTTGTCACCAACCTTTGTTGGGTGAGTTCATGCCTCCGAGCAGCCGTTAAAATGGCATCAAAAGTCTGATAGTCGTGCCCTTCTACTAGTTGTAGAATCTTCAAATGAAGTCCCTGCTGGAATCTTATAGCCTTCTCTAGCTCTGTAGCCACCATCATCGGTACAAACCGACTCAGTCTGTAGAACTCTACTGTATATCCATCCACCGTCTTACCAGCCTGCTTGAGACTGATAAACCTCTGTTGTTGCTCATACCGCGCTACCACGCCAAAGTACTTGGCCTTGAATCTAGTACTGAAGCTATCCCAAGGAACAGGACGCCTCATTCCAGCCTCTTTCGATGCCCACCAGTCGCGGGCGAGATCATGAAGTGTAATGCCTGTGGTTCGTATTGCGTATCTTGGTATATGTATACGTAATTTAACCCGTATTGCATGTCTCCCTGCTTAATTTATTCTAGCATTTCACTGATTGGTTTATTCTTGGGTTGGTTCGGCTTGGCTTGGTTTATTTTGGTTCATCATGAACCAAAGGAGAACCCTTACCTACCACCACCATCATCCTTTATTAACCCATTTCCTTATTCTCTCTCTTCATTTACTACTTCTTCTCCACCATTACTTCTTCAACCACCAGGAGAGAGAGAGAGAGAGAGCATAGGCAAGTGTAGCTTTTTTTATGGAGGAACTTCATTTTTATTGTTCCATTCTCTTCCTCTCGAGATTCTAACACACTTTAATATTTGGCATTTCAAATTTCTATGGTTCAATTTGTGTAGATCTAAGTGTATTTCATTTTTGGATTTCTTGGGTTTTGATCTACTTAACATTATTATTTTCAAGTTTTGTTGGTTCCAAGTTGTAGAGAATTTCATTCTGCCCCATTTTGACCTATGAAAGTCCAGATTTGGGCTTAGAATAAAGAAATTATGGAGCTTTGAAGTCAAGAATTTTATGGCCATTCTTCTCGGATCAGTGGAGAAGAAGCACAGTCTCTCAGCCGCATGAAGTGCTTGACCGCATGAACAATCATGCGGCAAGTCTTCCTCAGCCGTATAAGGCTTTGGTAATTTGCAGCCGCATAAGACCCGCCCCTGGCCCAGCCGCATAAGACCCCACTTGAACTCAGCCGCATGGCTCTGCCTTTGATGCGGTCGCATGAGATAGCTTGGGCCCTTAGCCGCATGAGCACATGCATGTCCGCAGCCGCATAAGCCGCGTTAATTCTCAGCCGCATGAGACTCCTATCTTTCTAGCCGCATGTACTTATTGAACCGCAGCCGCATAAGACCCTTCCCTTCCGCAGCCGCATAATCCTGAGTTCTCCGCTACCGCATGAGCCCCGCATCGCTTTCAGCCGCATAAGCCTGAGTTCCTTCTTGAGCCGCATATACTTATTGAACCTCAGCCGCATAGGCTCTTCCTTCCAACCGCATGCGCCTGCCCACGTCCAGCCATATAAGTGCGCAGTCCTCAGCCGCATATGCTCCCCTGTTCCCCTAGCCGCATGGCTCTCTCCATTGTCTTTTCTTATTATTGTTATGTATTATTATTATTATTAAATTCATGTATCATATGAATGTTTATAACATGTAAATTTTGGCATATTTTCTGAACACGATAGTGGCCCGCCGTGGCACACTCTCGACAAGCAAACTGACATGATATATCATGACATGCTGTTATGACAGCTAGCCCGACATGACAAGTATGAATGACCTAGACACCGTGGGCGATTGCATTTGTACAAATAAACTAGTACTGTCTTGCATCATGTCTAGGATAGGGATCCCTGAGTACCACGGTCAGGGATACCTATAGTAATTGACTAAGGCTAATAAACTAGAATAATTCAGTAGACATGAAGATATTCCCAGCTACAGGCAATCCCGTTATCTGGGCGCATTAAGTGGACTTGTAGCCTACCGACGAGTAGGGCACATTTCTAGCACACAGTCACGTGTTGCATTCTTCATAAATGGACATTCGACTTGGATAACCGGATGGTCTGCAGGGCTTGTGGCTGTTGGGATAATCTCATTGCATCTTGCTAGTAACTAGGCCTATGATAATCCTAGTTAGTTAAAAGTATCAAGCCGTACTTCTTGATTGTCCGTGATTGATTGGATGGAGTTTATTCCAGCTTAGTCTTATCCTGATCCTGTACAAGACTGTGACATGACACGATTGATTGTGTCTGTCTCAACAATAAACGATCAGGGGTCCAGTTCTGTTCAGGCGAAGGGTTACAACTCCGATCCTTGTTTGGTTTAAGGGTTGTAACCTGGCTCCCGGAGTAGTTCTGAGTCCTCTTTTCGTTTATTGCCTTATTGCACCCCATGCCATGCTCGTCATGTTTTACTTCACTTCAACAGTATGATTAATTACTTATGCTGGCCTTAGTAATAAAGATCAGGAGTCCAGTTCTGTTCAGGCGAAGGGTTACAACCCCGGTCCTTGTTTGGTTTAAGGGTTGTAACCTGGCTTCTCGAGCAGTTCTGAGTCCTCTCTTCGTTTATTGTCTCTACTGTACCAATAGTATTTGAGACGGGTTTCTGTTCAGGTGAAGGGTTACAACCCCGGTCCTTGTTTGGTTTAAGGGTTGTGACCTGGCTACTTGAATGGTTTCCTCGTACTCTGTTTACTGTTGTTATCTCTATTATTATCAGTTCTTTATTTATTATCTTTAATATTCTATTGTGATATGCTGGTTTTAGTTCCTAAGTAAAGCCTCCTTTGTGGTACTTGCTCTTTCTGGGGTCTGACCCAGCTGGTTTTGTGTGGCCAGATATCGGAGCAGCACCAGAGGATCTTCCGACCTTCCAGCCAGATGTTGACCACCAGGCGTAACCCTGACAATGAGTGGATTTCTTTTTGTTCTCCCACTTTATTGTAAAATTATTCTTTTGAGGCATTTTGCCGACGAGCACTTGTTAGCTCGGTTGTACCTTTATTGACTGTCTGCCTACGGGCTGTAACATGATTGATAGATCCTAGGGTTGATCATGTATGACTAAACTCTGGCTAGTCCTGACATTTTGTAACGACTAGCTTCATGATCAGCTAAATATGTAATGTTTGGGACGCCTTACTATTGTATATTTGGTGGTCTTACATCTTGTAACATTTACTTACTTGCTTGTGGTTGAGATAATGGGCTTATTCTTGACCATAGGATACTGATGGCTTGTAGTTAAACCCTCATGTATCTAGACAGCCGTGACCGTATAACGAGGTGGATTGCACTTTAATATACGTAGCTGGCTATGTCTGCCCCCGCTCTCCAGTATTCTGGTTCTGGGGCGTGACATGGTTTAAGTGGTGGCCCATACAGGTCTTGTAAATCAATATGTGAGGGTTTACCGAATAGATGTCTCAATCAGTACTCTCCCTTGATCTCTGCTCGTATCCTCTTGATCCCTGAAAATCTTGACCTGATCACTTGTTTGTATCGTTGATCTATCCTGGTCCTTCCTTATTGTTCCCTATGTCGTCTTCTTCAGCGGTATTGTTCCTGGACCTGCCGATCAGCAAGGTGAAGTACCTCCCGCGGACCAGCAGCAACTTGGAGATCAAGCCCAACATTCAGGAGTAGCCTCCTGAGTCATGCCTACTGGAGGAGAGCCACCAGTTCAACCCGTCCAGCCTACAGAGCCTGATGATGGCACTTTGGTGGGTCTCATCAGGTCACTATTAGCCTCCCAAGATCGTCGGGGAGATGTCTTGTACCAGGCGATGGCAGACGCTTTGACCAGAGGAGGTCATCAGGGTAATAGCGCCGCCAACAACTTCAAGCGCTTGAACCCTCCCTTCTTCGACGGCAGTGAAGATGCGATCGCTGCAGATGCTTGGCTTCAGGACACAGAGGTGATTCTAGAAGCAACCAGGACTCCAGAGAATGAAAAGGTAGCTGTGGTGTGCCTACAGCTATTGGATCTTGCCCGCAGCTGGTGGGCGGCACAGGCCGTTGGATTAGTGGTCCCTATTTCATGGGCAGTATTCAGGGAGATATTCCAGACCAAGTATTTTGATGCTGTAGCTCGGTACGATCTTTAGACTAGGTTCACCAATCTGAAGCAGATAGGCAGAACGGTCGATAGATATGCGGTCGAGTTTTCCAGGCTTAGTCGGTTTTCTTCCACCTTGGTGGCGACGGAGTTCAATAGAGCCCAGCGGTTCCAGCAGGGGCTCCACCTGGAGATTTTATTGGCAGTTGAGCAGTTCGAGCATCAGACTTTTGATGTAGTACTGAGGGCAGCCCGGAGGCATGAGTATACCTCCCACAGGATCGTGGATAGGACCAGAGGTCGGAAGCGATCTCATAGCCAGATGAATCAGTCTTCAGCACCAGCCCCGACGGCCAAGGCTTTGACCATTGGAGCTCCGAGGCGGGCGGCCTCAGTGACGTCAGTTCAGTATTCAACCCTGACGCACCCTCAGCAGCAGAAGCAGAAGCAGTCTTCCGCAGTAGGATGTTCACACTGCGGGAAGCCGGGGCATGTGGTATCAGAGTGTCGCAGAGCACAGGATTTGTGCTTGGTTTGTGGTGCCCCGGACCACAGGGTTGGAAACTTTCCGAACAGGAAGAGTTCATCGGCCTTCTCTAGTCCTTTAGTTAGAGGACCAGCACCAGTCCAGCAGCAGCAGCAGCTGCAGTACCCGTTCCCGAGGCCATTGCCGACGCAGGTCCAGGCATTCCAGCAGCAGAGACCGTTGTAGTATGCCCAAGCCCAAGCCCTGATCCAGAGAAGGCAGAAGAATTTTTAGCAGAGGGGACCCGCACCCAGAGGACATGGTCAAGTGCTGGCTTTCACCACGGGAGAATAAGGAATAGCACAAGGTGAGGTAGTGGCAGGTACTATTCTCGTCAACACCTTTCCAGCTTCAGTATTATTTGATTCTGGTGTCTCGCATTCATTTCTGTCTACACGATTCGCGACATGGACAGGACTGGAGCCCGAGTCATTATCAGTAAGGCTCAATATACTTACTGGTAGTGGACTTGTGGGAGTAGATAGGGTATTTTCCTCGTGTCGGATCGTAGTTAGCTGTAGAGATTTCCCCGCTAGATTGATAGAGTTCCCAATGGCCGATTATGATGTGGTCTTAGGGATGGATTAGTTGAGGGACCAGTATGCTAGGATAGACTGCCATATTGACAGGGTTGTTTTTAGCATTCAAGGCGAACCGGAGTTTTCCTTCTCCCGAGGCGAAGTGGAACCTTCTCCTCCAGTATTAGGGATGGCAGTAGCAGCAATACAGTTACCCCGGATAGTGGAAGAATTTCCAGATGTTTTCCCAGAAGAGCTTTCAGGGATGCCGCCAGAGCGGGAGATCGAGTTCACCATCGACTTGATTCCCGGAATAGCCCCAATATCAGAGAGAGTCTACAGGATGGCGCCGTCAGAGCTAGAGATATTGTACAAGATGATTGAAGAACTCAGAACTAAGGGATTCATTCGTGCTAGTGGATCACCTTGGGGAGCTCCGATGCTTCTTGTGAAAAAGAAGGATGGTACGTCCAGATTATGTGTAGATTATCGTATCTTGAACTTAGTGACAATCAATAACCGATATCCTCTCCCGAGGATAGATGACTTGTTTGATCAACTCAAGGGGGCAGCAGTATTCTCGAAGATCGACTTGCGGTCAGGATATCATCAGATCAGAGTCAGAGAGCAGGACATCCCGAAGACAGCTTTCAGATCCAGATATGGGCATTAGGAGTTCCTTGTCATGTCCTTTGGAGCGACCAATGCGCCGACTGTATTCATGGACCTCATGAATCGCATCTTCATGCCCTACTTAGATCAGTTCGTGATTGTGTTTTTAGATGACATCCTGGTCTACAGCAAGAGTGAAGCAGAGCATGAGCAGCATCTCCGAATTGTTCTTCAGATTCTCAGAGAGCACCTGTTGTATGCCAAGTTTAGTAAATGCGAGTTCTGGCTTGATCGTATTTCGTACTTGGGTCATATCATCACCAGAGGAGGAGTAGAAGTGGATCCCCAGAAGATCGTGGCTATTGAGTCATGGCCAGTGTCGAGCACGGTTGGAGAAGTTTGCAGTTTTTTTGGTTTAGCCGGCTACTATCGGCGATTTGTTTCGGACTTCGCTCGGATTTCAGCGCCATTGACCCAGTTGACATGCAAGGATGTGCAGTTTGCTTGGACAGCAGAGTGCCAGGATTCTTTTGAGAAATTGAAGCGAGGTTTGATGACGGCTCATATTCTCATGCTTCCAGATATAACCGGAGGATTTTCAATGTATTGTGATGCTTTAGGCAGAGGTTTGGGATGTGTTCTGATGCAGCAAGGGAAGGTAATAGCTTATGCGACACGACAACTTCGTGATCATGAGAGGAATTATCCAACCCATGACTTGGAGCTGGCAGCAGTAGTGTTTACACTTAAGTTGTGGAGGCACTACCTATATGGAGGTAGGATGGAGATTTTTACCGACCACAAGAGCCTGAAGTATGTTTTCACCCAGAAGGATCTTAACATGCGTCAGAGGAGGTGGCTGGAGCTACTTGTGGATTATGATGTTAACTTGCAGTATCACCCCCAACGTTGTTGCAGATGCATTGAGCAGGAGAGCCGGAGTTTATTTCCTAACAGCGTAACCAGAGCTGTTAGCTGATCTTCAGAAAATAGGTATAGAATTTGTCCTCCCTTCCAGTGTGGCATTGATGGCCAGCATGCAAGTTCAGTCCACTATAGTCGAAAGGATCCGGATGGCGCAGTCAGCAGATTCTAAGCTTCAGCGACTCAGAGCAGAGTGTGAGGTAGAACGAAGACCAGAGTTATGTATTCATGAAGATGGTACACTTCGACATGGTAATCGTCTTTGTGTACCCAATGGAGATATCAAACAGGAGATCAAGGCAGAGGCTCACAGTTCGCAGTATTCCATTCATCCCGGCGGTACGAAGATGTACCGAGATATTCGTCAGCACTTTTGGTGGAATGGCATGAAGAGGGAGATAGCTCGGTTTGTCTCTCGATGTTTGGTTTGCCAACAAGTTAAAGCTGAACATCAGAGGCCAGCTGGACTACTTCAGCCCTTGCCAATTCCGGAATGGAAGTGGGAGCATATAACCGTAGATTTTGTGACTGGATTGCCTAGATCTCCGGCTGGCAGAGATGTTATTTGGGTTATAGTTGACCGGCTCACGAAGGTGGCTCACTTTCTCCCGTTTAGAGTTGGTCAGTCGACGGCTCAGCTAGCGGAGATGTATCTCTGGCAGATTGTCAGATTGCATGGTATACCAGTCAGTATCATCTCGAATAGAGATTCCAGATTTATGTCGCACTTTTGGCGTAGCCAGCAAGAGAGTTTGGAAACTCGTCTCCAGTTCAGCTCAGCATATCACCCACAGACAGATGACCAGTCAGAACGCACGATCCAGACTCTCGAAGATATGTTGAGATCTCGTACGCTCGACTTCGGTGGTTTGTGGGAAGATCACCTGCACCTGGTAGAGTTCTCATACAATAATAGTTTCCAGGCCAGTATCCAGATGGCACTGTTCGAGGCACTGTATAGTAGGAAGTGCAGATCCCCGCTAGCATGGGATGATGTTGGAGAGAGACAGATGCTTGGTCCAGAAATGATTGCTCAGACCGTTGAAGTGGTCAGGAGGGTCAGAGATCATCTTCGAGTTGTCCAAGATCGTCAGCGTTATTGTGCCGATTCTCATCGACAACCCCTTGAATTCTCGGTCGGCGACCATGTATTCCTGAGGATTTTGCCTAACCGTGGCGTCATTCATTTCGGCGTGCGGGAAAAGCTTAGTCCTAGGTATATAGGGCCGTTCGATATTCTGGAGCGAGTAGGTGATGTGTCCTATCGTCTCGCTCTTCCGCCATCGCTACGTGAGGTGCATAATAAGTTCCATGTATCCCAATTACGATGGTATATCTCGGATCCGAGCCACATCCTGGACCATTCAGAATTGGTTATTGGTACCAACCTTTCGTATGAGGAGAGGCCCGTGTCTATATTGGACCGAAGAGAGAAGACACTCAAGAACAAGACTATCAAGTTAGTCCGAGTTGCTTGGGGTCATCACTCTTTGGGTTAGTCAACGTGGGAGCGTGAGGATGATATCCGATTGCGATATCCCGACCTGTTTGACTCGTGAGGTATAATATCTTTCTTATACCTCATGCCTTCGATTCCTTGAATAATTACCTGATTGCTTGATTAGTATAGCTTGCCTGTGAATAGTATAGCTTATTCTTGTCCCTCTAACCTCTTGATTCAATTCCGAGGACGGAATTCTTTTAAGGTGGGTAGAGTTGTAATGCATGTGGTTCGTATTACATATCTTGGTATACGTATACGTAATTTGACCCGTATTGCATGTCTTTCTACTTAATTTATTCTAGCATTTCACTGATTTGTTTATTCTTGGGTTGGTTCGGCTTGGCTTGGTTTGCTTTGGTTCATCATGAACCAAAGGAGAACCCTTACCTACCACCACCATGTTTGCAAAAACAAAAGTATAATCTTTATTTCACAAACTTTGTAAAGAATATTACAAGAATTCTGGGAAAGTACAACTATAGGAATCCGATCTGGATGACGATCGCTTTATCCCTTGGACGATGTGAACTTTGAAGACTTGAATCTCTGAAGAACGCAGCAGCACTTGGACAAAAACTCTGATCTCTCTTGATCTTCTCCGTCATGTGTTGAATGGAAACGAAACTCTATTTATAGAATTCTGAAATAACTGTTTTGGACAGTTATTCTGGAGAGCGCCTGGTTGAAGTGCGCCTGTTTTGAGCACATATGACAAACTGCGCCTGTTTTCACTCCATTATCACGAACGTGCACCAACTGCTCTAGACACGTGGCATTATTTGATTAAAATGCGCTTGGTCGTGTACAGTTAGTAGGACACGTGTTGGACATGTAGAGTGGTAGTTAGGCGTTGATTTAGTCAAAGTGCGCCTGTTTCAGGGACACGTGGCAAGCTCTAAATTGATGTTGTATTGAACTGTACCTTCTTCACTGAGACGTAGGCGCAATCTGAAAAGTGCGCTTAAGTTCGGATAGAAGTAGGCGCTATCTGCTGAGTTCAGATGGAAGTAGGCGCAGTTTGATCAAACAGTGCCTGGACAGCTGTCATATCTTCTTCGAGCGCCGCGCCATCAGAGGAATGATAGTGCTGTCTCGATCTTCGTGTTTGTCGGGTAATGATGACTCCACGTCAGTTAAGCGCGGTTTGTGAAGTGCGCCTCTGTGATGCAGAAATAGGCGCGTTTTGATTTTTGTTGGTGAAGTAGGCGCCATCTGTGTGTAGGCGCGTTCTGATCAATCTGTTGAATCAAACCTAGGCGCATTTTGATTTTTGGGACCTACAAGACCCCCTTCAAAGTTTTCGAATTTTGAATTTTCAAAAGTTCGAAATACTTTGAATAATTTTGCATATGACCAAGTCAAACCGCGCTTGTTATTTGAAGAAGTTGCGCAGTTTAAGGCGAGAACGGATCTTCGGGCTGAATAGGCGCAATCCGTTGTGGTGGATATTTAGGCGCGTTTCGTTGTGACGGTTCGAAAACTATAAATAGCCCACAAAATCCTTCGTAAACCCTTTATTGTTTTCGAAAATTCTTAATAGTGAAGTTTCCCGAGTTTTTTTTTTTTATGGCGATGATGATATGATGAACGGTTGAAAAATGAACCGTCAGAATGAATTATTCATCAAAAATATCTGCTGGGGATTTTAATGAATGAACCTTTAGATTCATCAAAGGGGGGTGAACAGTCACCTCGATTCACGAAGAGTCAGTAGACTAGTATAAATAGTACAGGACTCATGAAAAATTTTATCACTGCCTTCAACAGAAAAAAAACGTCTTCCAACAACATGTCTAAGGAGACTGAAGTCGTGCCAAAAGCCGAGAGCGTCACCGGGGAACTTTCTGCTGGAACGGAGAAGGGCGAAGGGTCGTCTGCACCCAAGCCTCTCGTCGACTCAGTCTTATCGGATCAAAAGAAGATGGGTGAAGGCTCCTCTGCACCAAAGCCTTCACAGGATATTCTCGACCTTCTGGTAGAGCCGGGGAAGACGGCGGAAGAAGAGGCAAAGAGGATAGCTTTCCTCAAATTCTTGCTGAGTTCAGGCAAAGATGTCTTCGACTCCTTTGCTGATTTTGTTAGTGAGAAGGAGGGGCTTGACCCTCGTCCTAAGTTTGATAGGGATGATAGTGATCTCCCTTAATGTAATGTAATATCTTCTTTGAAAATAAAAAGAAATTTTATTTACATTGTCTGTCATGAAATCTTTACACATTTATACATAGTATTTCTTAAGAAATTTGCCATTGATAGGCATCATAGCTATTCTGCCATCCATCTCTGCTAACTGGTAGGCACCATTGGAAAACACTTTGTTTACAACAAAAGGACCTTCCCACTTGGCATCGAACTTGCCCTTACTCATGTGAGTCATAGTCATAGGACGTCTGACTGTAAGGACCAAGTCACCTTTTTGAAATGTTCGTACTTTAACTTTGCGATTAAAGGCTTTTGAGATACGGGCCTGGTATAACTCAATGTGCTGTTGAGCCAAAAGCCTCTTTTCATCAAGTGCCTCCAATTCTTGCAATCGAAGTAGATCGTTGTTCTCCGTTGTAAGTTCATTGGCAATGGCTATCCGCAGAGACGGGATTTGAATTTCCAGTGGCAGAACTGCTTCACAACCATACACCAAGGAGAAAGGTGTACAGCCGGTAGGATTGCGAACTGTAGTGCGATAAGCCCATAAACATTCGCCAAGCTTCTCACTCCAATTCCGTTTGTTTGTGGATACAAACTTCTTAAGGAGTTTAATGATGGTTTTGTTGAAAGCTTCAGCTAAACCATTTGCTGCAGGGTTATAGGCTGTCGAAGCAACATTGTCGATGCGATGATCGTCACAGAACCGGGTGAACTTTTGACTAATGAACTGAGGTCTATTGTCATGAATGATTCGCTGCGGTACACCAAACCTGTATATCACATGGTGTTTGATGAAGTTGATGACACTGCTGGTTTTGACTTCAGCCAGAGGTATAGCCTCAGCCCACTTAGAGAAGTAGTCTGTGATGGCCAGGATAAACCGATGCCCTTTAGAAGAAAGAGGGTTGATTGGGCCTATGATATCCATGCCCCAAGCTTCAAAAGGCCAAGAAGCAGCCGTAGGATGTAGAAATTCTGATGGTTGATGAATGAAATCTGCATGAATCTGACATGCTCTGCATTTCTTTGCGTATTCAATAGCATCGGATACCATAGAAGGCCAGTAATAGCCCATACGACGAATACGATCTTGCAATTTAGGACCAGGTTGATGCGCTCCACAAACACCATCATGAGCTTCACGTAGTATTTGTTTTGCTTCATTACCAGCAAGACAACGTAATAGTAGACCATCATAAGTTCGTCGGTAGAGAGTTTTTGTTGTATGATTATAATAGAAACGGAGAGATCGTCTTCGAATGCTGGTGGCCTCTTTGGGATCCTCAGGCAATATTCCATAAACTGCAAAATTAATGAAAGGAGTTCTCCAATCTTCATTGATGATATTGACCTCAGCAGAATTACTAAACTCAATATTGTGATTATTTTCAATACAAAATAACTCTCTGTTGGAAATAACAACCAATTGCTGTCTTTGGACAGGAATCGCCAAGACTGCTGCAAGGTTTGCTAGAGCATCTGCTTCGGTATTGTAAGCCCGACGAACGTATTCAATATAGAAAGCTTTGAAGGAAATGGCCATAGCAATGGCTGCTTCATGAAACGGAATCAAATCTTGATGACGAACTTCATATATTCCTCTAACCTGGTTAACAACCAGTTTAGAGTCACCGTATACTTCAAGATATTGGATGTCTAATTGTTTAGCCAGTTGAAGGCCGATAAGCAAAGCATTATACTCTGCAACATTGTTGGAACAAGGTTCATCCAAAGAATAAGCCCGTTGAATAGTTAGTCCTTCTGGCGAAACGAGCACAATCCCTACTCCTGCTATAATAATCCCATTTGGTCCAATTCTGGAAGCTCCGTCAAAGAATAGACGCCATGTGGGAAATTCTTCCGAGATCAGATTTGTTTCAAGCGTCTCATCAGGAATCTCGTCGTAGAGTTTAGAAGTCTCAGAAACAGGATGAGCAGCTAAGAAGTCAGCAAGGGCTTGTCCTTTAACTGACTTTTGAGGGACGTAAATCATGTCGTATTGGGCAAGTAAGATAGCCCATGTAGCCAGCCTTGAATTGAGAGTACTGGGCTTCTTCATGAGTACCCGTAGAGGGTTAATTCGGGAAATGACATGGATTGTTTGACCAATTATATAATGTCTTGTCTTTTGTACAGCGAACATTAAGGCTAAACATTCTTTCTCAACCATGCTATATCGATGTTCGGCACCGATCATAGTACGACTGAGATAGTAGATAGCCTGTTCATGTCCTTCTTTGTTCTTTTGGGCAAGTAAAGCACCCAATGAGTGATCCATTGCTCTGACATACATTAAGAAAGGTATGCCGGAGATTGGTGGCACCAAGACTGGTGGGCTCATAAGATATTGTTTTATGTCATCAAATGCTTGTTGACATTCTTCGGTCCAAACGAAAGATACACCTTTCTTCATGAGTTGTGTAAACGGTCTGCATCGTCCAGATAAATTTGAAATGAATCTCCTGATGTACGCAAGTCGACCTTGAAATCCTCGTAGCTCTTTTAGGTTGCGTGGAGGACGCATCTCGTGAATGGCTTTGATCTTCTCAGGATCTACGTGTATACCTTTAGAGGTAATAACGAAGCCGAGAAATTTACCACTAGAGACACCCAAGAATGACTTGGTAGAATTCATTTTGAGTTGATGTTGGCGCATGAGATTGAAGATAGTTCTCAGGTCTTGAATGTGATCTTCCTTCAGACGACTTTTGACAGCAATATCATCAACATAGCATTCAACAGTCTTTCTCAAATGATCTCGAAAGATAGTGCTCATGGCTCGTTGATAAGTTGCACCGGCGTTCTTGAGACCAAATGGCATCACAGTGTAGCAATAAACTTCTCGAGGAGTACGAAAAGAAGTATGCTTTTCGTCGTCAGGATTCATCTTGATTTAATTATATCCAGAGAATCCATCCATAAAAGATAACCTCTCGAACCCACAGGTATTGTCAATCATGACATCAGTGATTGGAAGGAAAAACTCATCCTTTGGACAAGCGTCGTTCAGATCCCGAAAATCAATGCAGACTCTGATTTTCCCAGTCTTCTTCAAAACTGAAACAACATTAGCAACCCAGTCTGGATGTTGCTCTTCACGAATAAAGCCACAAGCGATGAGCTTTCGAACTTCTTCATCAATTGCATCCATCATTTCAGGTTTGAAGCGTCGTTGTTGTTGTTTAACAGGTTTCGTATTAGGTAATATATTCAGCTTGTGCGTAGCAATTTTGGGATCTAAACCTGGCATGTCTTCGTAGCTCCAAGCAAAGACATCAATATATTCGCGAATGAGAAGAATCAACTCCTGCTTATCATCTTCGGGGAGATTCTTACTAATGAATATAGGACGGGATATACCGTTTTCTCCTACATCAATCTGGATTAGCTGATCTTCAGTAGGTGGTTCTCGTTTTTCAAACCGGAGCTTCCACTGATTGTCCATCTTTTGTACCCAAGGATCAGTTTCAGGGCTTTCTTCGAAGTCATCATCAGTAGCATCGTTGTTGATATCTGGAAATTCAACTGAGACCATGTTGGAGGATATGGCAATACGATGTACGTGACTAATGCTAGTGTCAGAATCCCATGAAACTGTATCAGAAGAAATAGTGCGTTCATCGTCATCGGATTCAATTATCTTAGGAGCTGTAGCCATAGCAGAAAATGTAAATACATAACCAAGGCCGAGTTTATTCTTCTTGCTAGTAACATGAATAGGGGTTCGTCTCCCTCTTCCATAGTTGAGTCCACTCTTGAAATCATATCCCATTTTACGAATGATCTCTTTAGACTGAGTGCTGTAACGACGGAGTTGTAAATGTCCCGTGTCATCGTTTTTGTAGTCTTCGGTATAAGAAAACTTTTGTTCTGGTCCTCTAATAAAGATTATTGGACTTTCGTCAGCTTTTCGAGCAGGAACTATAAAGTATGAACTATCCGTTGATTCCAATGATACATCTGTTTGGTAAGATTGTACAACTTCAATTGTGAGTGGCTTCAACCTATCTAACATATTTAAGTAACACTCAGCATGATATAACACATCAGTATACTGTAAAGGAGATGCATCTTTATTGATATTTACAACAGTGTTTACAGTAGGACCTTTAGCCTTAGCAGGCTTAGTCAAATTGATAACAAGAGGGGGAGAAGAAGAACGAGGAGGAAGAGAAGGCTTGTTACGACGAAGGTCGATAACAAGTGGCTCAGAAGAGGTGAGCTCCCTTTTTCCTTGGTTAGTCATAGAAATTGTCTTCTTGGCAGGAAGTCGAATGACCAGTGGTTCAGCATGTGAAGGCTTAGAGACGCGCCCTTTGACAGGAATCACAAGAGTATCCTGTGACTTTGGTTCTTGTTCCTTTTTGCTAGGAGGAAGATAGATGGTTAGTGGTTCAAAAGAAGAGGGTTGAGAGACGCGCCCTTTAACAGGAATTACAAGAGTGTCTTGAGATTCAGTTCCCTGCTCTTCTTCAATGTCTAAAGCCAAGACAACTTTCATGAACTCGTCTTTGTACATGCGAGCATCGTTGCAGTATGCTTCGACGCCCTTGAAAGGATAGAGATCAGCAACTTCTTTTTGGACTTCTCCTTTGTCATCAACATACTTGAAACATTGATGAAGAGTTGATGGCACAATATTATGCTCATGAAGGAATGGTCTTCCCAGAAGAGCATTATAGGAACAACCATGGTTATCAATGATGTAAAAGGTAACCTTTGTACGAAGATTGCCTATTTGGAATTTTAGGCGAATCTTGCCCAGAGGTTCACTTCTTCCTTGATTGAACCCCAGAATAGTAGTGATTGTGCCAGTAAGACTGCGTACGGGAATTTTCAAAGCATCCAACATTGTTTTAGGCATAATGCTGAGTGCAGAGCCTGGATCTATCAGGATACGATCGACCTTCATGGTATCAACGTACCCTGTGAAATACAAAGGGCGATCATGTCGATTATCTTCCAGGAGCATGTCATCTTGCGTGAAGGTAATATTTGGAATTAATTCCAACACGCTATGACAATGGAGACAAGAGAGAGGCTCTTTCTCCGGCTTCTTCAGAATTTCAAGACAATTTTCTGCCTGCAACAAAGCTTCACTTAACGTCTCTCGAGTTTCCTTAGAGAGGCGCAAGAGCTCGAATATTGACAATCTGGCAGGAGTATTGGCCAGTTGAGCCAGTATGTCAAAGTTATACGGCTTCTCGAGTCCGAGAGAAGTGGACTTTTTGAGAGCTTTATCGAAACGAACCGGTTGTTTCCCTTTATCAGTAACTGCTGGTTTAACAGGAGGAGGAGTTGGATTAGTTGAAGATGAAGAGGGTTGAGTTTTAGGAGGCGTGTCAGGAGTGGAAGATGAAGCTGGAGTTTCCTGATTCTCTGAGTATTTCCGTAAATAGGGTTTACCAGACCTGGTACCCAATAAGATCTCTTCTTCATTTAATGGTTCAAGAGAAACCATATTACAACTTTTAAACTTGCCTTTGGAATTTTTCTTTTGTTTAGATGAAGAAGAGGCGGAGGATTCAAAATCTGAGACCAGATCTGGATGAATCCACATGATTTCCCCTTTAGAAGTAGATAAAGGGACTAGTCCTTCATTTCGAAAAGGTGGAAGGTTTACAAGCTCGAGAATGGTTCGAGGAATGGGCACTACACCATCTTCTATCTGCATTGGTGGAAATTCGCCGAAATGAACAGAGACGACATTAGCCGTTACCGTCTTTTCGTCCTGTTCGAGGGTTACTGCTCCGGATTTGATCATCTCTTGTATTTTTCCTTTAAGCACATAACATGCTCGAGTAGGATGTCCGATAAATCTGTGATAAACACAATACTTAGGATGATCAGTCTTACCAACCTCTTCCGGCCTTTTAGGGTCGGGTAATTGCAGTTTGTTGCTTTTTGTAAGACATTCAAAGATACCCATGATGTCATCTTCATCGAAAGAGTATTCTTCTTTAGGACGTGGTGCTCTTTGAGGTTGTTGTGATGGAATAGGTGCAGATTGAGCAACATTGACAGCCAGTGCTTCTTTGCTTCTCAAGTCAATGGCCAAAGTTTCTTTAGGAGCAGATGTATCTTTGCCTTTTCTATTATTATTCTGGCGATTGTTGTTAGAGTTTGAGCTATGATCGCCTTGGTCAGGATTCATGTGAACCCCCAATGTCTTGAATTTTTCAGCGCTGAGTTCTGCTGCCTTAGCATTGATAATGAAAGAAGGCCAGTCTTGGAATTGAGTTGCCCCTGTCCACATACTGATAATTGGCAAGAGATTATTCTTGCAAGTATCAATTGTAACAGCAGATGGGGTTCCCATTGGCATTTTGAGAGCTTCGCGATGGAACCTCTCGATAAATTGCTCAGCAGGCTCATTATTTCTTTGTTTAATTTTAATGAGGGCTGACATAGTCATGCCATTGATGCCTTCATAAAATCGTTCAAGGAACATCTGTTTGAAACCAGCAAAAGAAGTGATACATCCGTCTGGTAGACTTCGGTACCAGTCATAAGCAGCGCCAGTTAAGCAACTGACGAATACCCGAGTAAGAAGGGCATCATTAGGCTGAAGAGGATCAGTCATCAATTCAAAATGATTAATATACTGATTGGGAGATGAAGTACCATCGAACTGCATAATGGTGGGGAATTTGTATTTTGGCGGAAACTGCATTTTCTTCCATTCGGCGGGATAGGGTTGTTTAATGCCCAACCGTTGTAAGCCTTCCCTTTGTGTATAGGCTTCAAATTGATTCCGCAATTGTTCAACAGCATCATTAGCATTCCCTGAAGATTGAAGATTGCTAGATTGATTAGTAATAGCCGGAGAAGGAACCGCATGGTAAGTATCACCCCCAGCACCAGTTTGGCTAAGAGTAACCTGAACTGGTACTATGGTGACTGGAGGAGGTGGTACCCCCAGACAAGGATTCTGAGGAGTAGAAGAAACCAATGGTTCAGGAGTTATGACCGGTGGAGTGTGTTGAACCATAATAACATCATGCATTTTAGCCATCATGTCAGCCATAGTCTTCAATTGTTCTTCTAGTGCAACAATTCTTTGATTCTGATTGTTGAAACCAGAAGCATCTTGTTCTTCAGTGACGTATGCTGTCACTTCTCGTGCCATGACAGATGACACAGTTTGTTCAGAGCCATCACTGTCGACAGCAAAGTCCGAATTACCCCCATCATGAGAAGTAGACCGATCACTGTAAGGAAGATTCCTTTGACCGATTGTTTCTCGGCTTCGAGATCGAGTATGCTGGTAAACACCATCATCTGATTCTCTAAGTCGGTCAAGATAATGCTGGCTAGGTCTCCGGGTCTTTCCGTGCTTGCATTTTCTACCCCCAGAGTCTCTGGAAGTTATGTTGACGGAGGCAAACATTACCTCTTCTTCATCATCACTCTTTTGATCAACAGAAGGGAAAGTCAGACGCTCGAAGACAGAACGTTTGGTTGTTTGGCAACAACATTTGATAACCACTTCGTGAGGATGATTGCAATGATGAATTTGTGATTGTTTGGGAGAACTGGGGATGATATTCCGTTTCTGCCTGAGATGATCCCGAAGATCAGAGACAATGGGACGAGAAGAAGTAGCAGGGATATACTCATAGATGACATTTGGAACATGATTCCGATTTCGTAAACGTTCGATTCCATGAGTATAAAGAGAGGTACTCATCTGATTGGCGTAATTGTCAGGATTCCTTGCCCCAAAAGGTTGATATTGAGACAAGTTGATCTTAGCATGTTTGCGTTTCACAGAGGTAGGTTTTGATTGGGGTTTTCTATTGAGATATGCCCGTAAATCATTTAAACCGCCCCTGGGAATCTCAGTTTGTGAAACTTGTAATTTGCCTTGTTCGGATCGTGAAATCCGCAAATTAGGCAATTCCTGAATATTTGCCTTGGGAGTAGGTAAAATACCTCTCTGATTAGTACGAGAACCCTTGTTAAGGGGGATATTCGTACTAATAGGTGCAGAGGCACCATCAGTTGGATCCTCTTCGATAAGAATCGAAGAAGACTTGGAAAAGGCCAGAGGACCCTTTCCATTGTTTTGAGATGAAGGGATAGCTAAAGAGCATTTCCCTCTGTTATCTTCCAAGTTTTGCGCTTGGGAAGATTGGGAGAAGACCAAGGGGCCTTTTTCTTTTGATAGAATCGAAGAAGGAGCAGCCAAAGGACTGTCCTCAGCAAACTGCGCCTGTGCAGTTTTGGGTTTCTGGATTCTGGAATGATCCGGAGCAGACTGCACCTGAGCAGACTGTGCCTGTTTAGTCAGGGTAGCAGATGCATTGGACTGCACTTGGGCAGCAGCAGAAGATTTGACTTGTGCCAATTTGGCACAAACTGTACCAAAAGAAGGTTTGGTGGCAGACTGCGCCTGTTTTCCTAAGGAGAGAACAGACTGTGCCTGATTGTGAGGCAGAGATTGTGCTGTTTTGGCATAAATTGCGCCAGAAGATGGTTTGACAGCAGACTGCGCCTGGTTCACAGTTCTAGTCTGTTTTCCTAAGGAGAGAACAGACTGTGCCTGGTTGGCATGTTTGGCCGCAGACTGCGCCTGAACAATCTGTTTCCCTAAAGAGGGAACAGATTGCGCCAGGTTGCTAAAGATAGGCACTGGTGTCTTGGAAACAGCAGGTTGTGCCGAAGAAGTGGCAGCGTTCTTCATCAGAGAAGGAGCAGAGTTCTTGGGAGCCCACACTGAGCGAGTCTTGCTCTTGACGGAAGTCGTAGTGCAGCGAGGAGTGCTTTGTGCATTAATCATTGCTTCGTAAGCCGTTTGGTCGACTTTCACGACCAAAGTCTTCTGCGTCTTGCCGATAGACGCTGTGTCACATTGAGTTGTCACCTTTTCATCAGAGGAAAAGGTCGTCCCCAGCAGAGTCGCCATTTTGTTTGCAAAAACAAAAGTATAATCTTTATTTCACAAACTTTGTAAAGAATATTACAAGAATTCTGGGAAAGTACAACTATAAGAATCCGATCTGGATGACGATCGCTTTATCCCTTGGACGATGTGAACTTTGAAGACTTGAATCTCTGAAGAACACAGCAGCACTTGGACAAAAACTCTGATCTCTCTTGATCTTCTCCGTCATGTGTTGAATGGAAACGAAACTCTATTTATAGAATTCTGAAATAACTGTTTTGGACAGTTATTCTGGAGAGCGCCTGGTTGAAGTGCGCCTGTTTTGAGCACATATGACAAACTGCGCCTGTTTTTACTCCATTATCACGAACGTGCACCAACTGCTCTAGACACGTGGCATTATTTGATTAAAATGCGCTTGGTCGTGTACAGTTAGTAGGACACGTGTTGGACATGTAGAGTGGTAGTTAGGCGTTGATTTAGTCAAAGTGCGCCTGTTTCAGGGACACGTAGCAAGCTCTAAATTGATGTTGTATTGAACTGCACCTTCTTCACTGAGACGTAGGCGCAATCTGAAAAGTGCGCTTAAGTTCGGATAGAAGTAGGCGCTATCTGCTGAGTTCAGATGGAAGTAGGCGCAGTTTGATCAAACAGCGCCTGGACAGCTGTCATATCTTCTTCGAGCGCCGCGCCATCAGAGGAATGATAGTGCCGTCTCGATCTTCGTGTTTGTCGGGTAATGATGACTCCACGTCAGTTAAGCGTGGTTTGTGAAGTGCGCCTCTGTGATGCAGAAATAGGCGCATTTTGATTTTTGTTGGTGAAGTAGGCGCCATCTGTGTGTAGGCGCGTTCTGATCAATCTGTTGAATCAAACCTAGGCGCGTTTTGATTTTTGGGACCTACACTCATCATTTATTAACCCATTCCCTCATTCTCTCTCTTCATTTACTACTTCTTTTCCACCATTACTTCTTCAACCACTAGAAGAGAGAGAGAAAGAGAGCTTAGGCAAGTGTAGCTTGCTTCATGGAGGAACTTCATTTTTTTTGTTCCATTCTCTTCCTCTCGAGATTCTAACACACTTTAATATTTGGCATTTCAAATTTCCATGGTTCAATTTGTGTAGATCTAAGTGTATTTCGTTTTCAGATTTCTTGGGTTTTGATCTACTTAATATTATTATTTTCAAGTTTTGTTGGTTTCATGTTGTAGAGAATTTCATTATTCCCCATTTTGACCTATGGAAGTCCAGATTTGGGCTTAGAATGAAGAAATTATGGAGCTTTGAAGTCAAGGATTTCATGGCCATTCTTCTTGGATTAGTAGAGAAGAAGCACAGTCTCTCAGCCGCATGAAGTACTTGACCGCATGAACATTCATGCGGCAAGTCTTCCTCAGCCGCATAAGGCTTTGGTAATTCGTAGCCGCATAAGACCCGTCCCTGGCCCAGCCGCATAAGACCCCACTTGAACTCAGCCGCATGGCTCTGCCTTTGATTCGGCCGTATGAGATGGCTTGGGCCCTTAACCGCATGAGCACTTGCATGTCCGCAGCCGCATAAGCCGCATTAATTCTCAGCCGCATGAGACTCCTATCTTTCCAGCCGCATGTACTTATTGAACCGCAGCCGCATAAGTCCCTTCCCTTCCACAGCCGCATAACCTTGAGTTCTTCGCTGCCGCATGAGCCCCGCATCGCTTTCAGCCACATAAGCCTGAGTTTCTTCTTGAGTCGCATATACTTATTGAACCTCAGCCGCATAGGCTCTTCCTTCCAGCTGCATGCGCCTGCCTACGTCCAGCCGCATAAGTGCGCAGTCCTCAGCCGCATATGCTACCCTGTTTCCCTAGCCGTATGGCTCTCTCCACTGTCTTTTCTTATTATTGTTATGTATTATTATTATTATTAGTAAATTCACGTATCATATGTATGTTTATAACATGTAAATTTTGGCATATTTTCTAAACACAATAGTGGCCCGCCATGGCACACTCTCGACAAGCAAACTGACATGATATATCATGACGTGCTGTTACGACAGCTAGCCCGACATGACAAGTATGAATGACCTGGACACCGTGGGCGATTGTGTTTGTACAAATAAACTAGTACTATCTTGCATCATGTCTAGGATAGGGATCCCTGAGTACCACGGTTAGGAATACCTACAGTAATTGACTAAGGCTAATAAACTAGAATAATTCAGTAGACATGAAGAGATTCCCAGCTACAGGCAATCCCGTTATCTGGGCGCATTAAGTGGACTTGTAGCCTACCGTCGAGTAGGGCACATTTCCAGCACACAATCACGTGTTACATTCTTCATAAACGGACATTCGACCTGGATAACCGGATGGTCTGCAGGGCTTGTGGCTGTTGTGATAATCTCATTGCATCCTGCTAGTAACTAGGCCTGTGATAACTCTAGCTAGTTAAAAGTATCAAGCCGTACTTCTTGATTGGCCGTGATTGATTGGATGGAGTTTATTCCAGCTGAGTCTTATCCTGATCCTGTACAAGACTGTGACATGACACGATTGATTGTGTCTGTCTCAATAATAAACGATCAGTGGTCCAGTTCTGTTCAGACGAAGGGTTACAACCCCGGTCCTTGTTTGGTTTAAGGGTTGTAACCTGGCTCCCGGAGCAGTTCTCAGTCCACTTTTCGTTTATTGTCTTATTGCACCCCATGCCATGCTCGTCATGTTTTACTTCACTTCAACAGTATGATTAATTACTTATGCTGGCCTTAGCAATAAAGATCAGGGGTCCAGTTCTGTTAAGGCGAAGGGTTACAACCCCGGTCCTTGTTTGGTTTAAGGGTTGTAACCTGGCTCCCGAAGCAATTCTGAGTCCTCTCTTCGTTTATTGTCTCTACTGTACCAATAGTATTTGAGACGGGTTTCTGTTCAGGTGAAGGGTTACAACCCCGGTCCTTGTTTGGTTTAAGGGTTGTGACATGGCTACTTGAATGGTTTTCTCGTACTCAGTTTACTGTTGTTATCTCTATTATTATCAGTTCTTTATTTATTATCTTTAATATTCTATTGTGATATGCTGGTTTTAGTTCCTAAGTGAAGCCTCCTTTGTGGCACTTGCTCTTTCTGGGGTCTGACCCAACTGGTTTTGTGTGGCCAGATATCGGAGCAGCACCAGAGGATCTACCGACCTTCCAGCCAGATGGTGACCACCAGGCATAACCCTGGCAACGAGTGGGTTTCTTTTTGTTCTTCCATATTATTGTAAAATTATTCTTTTGAGGCGTTTAGCCGACAAGCACTTGTTAGCTTGGTTGCACCTTTATTGACTGTCTGCCTACGGGCTGTAACATGATTGACAGATCCTAGGGTTGATCATGTATGACTAAACTCTTGCTAGTCCTGACATTTTGTAACGACTAGCTTCATGATCAGCTAAATATGTAATGTTTGGGATGCCTTACTATTGTATATTTGGTGGTCTTACATCTTGTAACATTTACTTACTTGCTTGTGATTGAGAAAATAGGCTTGTTCTTGACCATAGGAGACTGATGGCTTATAGTTAAACCCTCATGTATCTAGACAGTCGTAACTGTATAACGAGGTAGGTTGCACTGTAATATACGTAGCTGGCTATGTCTGCCCTCGCTCTCCAGTATTCTGGTTCTGGGGCGTGACATGAAGTAATAGTCTGACCTGGTCAACCTTCTCTTCTGCCGGAACCTTTGCTGCGGTCAATATGGCCTCGATATCCTGAAGCCAAGCATCCGCCGTGATGGCATCCTCCGTGCCGTCAAAGTATCTCGGGTTAAGTCGACAAAACCTTTCCGACGCTCCCGAATCATTACTGACACTTCTCTCAAGGGCTAATTGTAACCCCTGATTCAGTAGCACATTCTGTTCCTGCTGTTGGGTCTACTGTTGGTGATGGGCTGCCACCTGACGCTGCTGAGTGGCCAAGAATTCTCGGATGACCTCCAGGAGTGTTGTAGCATCAGGCACTGTCGTCGCTGTCAGCACCGCTGGGGGTGCAGGAGTTTCTAGAACCTGCGGTTCCACTGGCTCTGATACCACTTCCACTCGGATCTGGTCAGGAGAAGGTATTCTTTCCGGCTGCTGCCCCGTCGAGCCATGCTCTACTGGACGTTCCTTCATGTTGGCCTCACCAGCTACTGAGAACGAAGCACCCCTATAGGAAAAGATACGTTATATCAAATGACAGGACGAGGAAGATTCGAGGACGCAATTCAAGTTATCAATCATGGTGAAGGAAGAAAAATCGAGGCAAGAGATTCAAAGGGAACAAGTTTTGATTGAGACTCCTATAATAATAACACCCCATAAGTCTGAAAATCAGACATACATGGGCCACCAATAAAACCATGTCACGCCCCAGTACCGAAATACAGAGACGGACTAGGCCAGCTACTCCATATGAGGTATACAACGTCATACGGCGATCGTGGCTGTCAAGAGATAAGGGGGTGCATGCTACATTCAAGTCTCCTATTGTCTCACAGAGCATCTATGTCTCAATCATTCAAAGCAAGATAACATTAATTAATGAACATATGAGATAAAGCAAAAAGGCGTCCCCGATGCTCCATCAAAATAATCATGGGGATCTAGCTTTATAAGTTAGCTAGCCCAGAGAGTCATAGGTATATAATTGTATTCAGCTGCAGTCTGATTTAATTATAAATTATGCAAAGACAAAATATCCAGATTAGCCGGCTAAACAGGTGCCGGTGGCTAAACGCCGGAACATAAGTAAAGATACCAGAGTGGTGAAGAAGAAACCCACTAGAGTCCCCCGCCAGCCTTGCTCCTAGTATATACTATTGACGTCAGGAAAGAAGTTTGGATCCTCAGGCGCTTCTACGAGATCTGGCCAAACAAAACCAGCGGGGTCAGCCCCGAATAGCAAGTACCACAAGGAAGCACAAAAGAGTGAGATAAAACCCAAGCCCAAAATAATAATACTAGTAATAATAAAAGCTTCCGGTTGTAACCTCGGTCCACAGCCTGTCCTAGCACGATAGCCCAACCCAACAACCAAACAAGGATATGGGTTCGACCACGCACCATAACAGCCCATGTCCTTCGGCTACTAACGAAAGTTACAAGGCACAGTCAAGTCATTTTTCAAGCGGCCATTCAGTCATGCGGCTTTCTATATTTGGCGAAGTTATCCCTGCGATAATGATTAAAAGGAATCCTCAGATCGTGTCAACCCAGCAGGGCTAGCCAAACTATTTAAACATATAACACATTAATTATGCACCGGTCCTCCGGAGGGCTACCGCGCTAAAACATATAACACATAGCACATAGAAGTCGGATATATCCATCCGCTATAGGCGAGTGAAACCATATCCGTGGCGGCTAACCAGACTCGTCAGGACTGGACCTGGAGTGGCTAGTATGGCACGATCTCGGAATTCTTCCCACCCAATATATCTTCCAAGTTAGTTGTCTAGTTAATCCCTAGGTTATCCTCGGAGTTCACATGTCGTGGTCACATGCTCACTCCCCTAGATGTCGTATATTGTACGAGTACCCTAAGAAGGAATCTGTATTGGCTCATAGAGTCAAACATATGTACCCCCTTCTTGCTGTAATGCAACACACAACACATACCACATCATTGCTACTAACCAATCGCTATGTAAATGCTGGACTCTTGGAGGTACTGACAGGTATCACATAGGAACACTTAGCACATAGGATAGCACATCGGTGCTCACATAGATTGTACCTTAGTACACACATAGGGTTATCCAGCATACGCATAGGAGTCAGATCAGGAATGATGACCATGACACAAGAGAAAATAGAACAAGAAGGCACTATGCACTTAGGGTATGAAGTGCTCGCAAGTCATGAAGTGGCCCTAACGGCGCACGGGCAATGTGCAAGGTAAAACGTACACAAGGAGCAAGGTGCACAAGGTGCCAAAGTCACATAGGAATTCTGGTTAAAGTGAGACATGAAGATTATTAAAGCCAAGACAAAAATCTACAACTTTCATGTTGGGAGTTAGGGAAATTCTGGCCACAATTCAGCCAAATAGGGCATAAAACAGCCAAAAACAGCCAAAATAGGCTCTATGCGACACTATGCAGCCTTCTGCGACACTATACGGCACCCCCATATGCGGCTCGGATACTATGTAGTACTATACGGCACTCCCTTATGCGGCTCGGACACTATGTGGTACTATACGGCACTTCCATATGCGGCTCGGTACTATACGATACTCCTATATGCGGCTCGGCACTATACGGCACTATGCAGCACTCCTATATGCGGCTCGGACACTATAAGACAGTATGGGGCACTCCCATATGCGGCTCGACACTATGCGGCACTCCCTTATGCGGCTCGGCACTATACGGCACTATGCGCCACTCCCATATGCAGCTCGGCACTATGCGGCACTATACAGCACTCCCATATGCGGCTCGACACTATACGGCACTATACGACACTCCCTTATACGGCTCGGCACTATGCGATACTCCCTTATGCGGCTCAGCACTATTCATGCGGCACTATTCATCATCCCTGCCAAAACTAGGGCAGATGATATAGAAATTGTCCAAATATTGTTTTGGTCATAACTTCCTCAAACCAAGTCGAAATCTAACTTTTCAAAGGTCAAAATTGTGTAGAATCAAATTTCCTACAACCTAGGACCATTAGTTTTCGAAAATAACCAAGTTTGATAGATGAAACCCATGTAAATACATAAAACCCTAGTTTTAGAAACTTAGATCTACACAAAACTAGCCATTAGAATCAAAAACTCCAAGAGCTAAACTTGTAGAGAATGAAGAGAAGAACAATATAGACAAATAATATCAAAGGAAAAATCAAGAATAAAAAATGCACAAATCTCCTCTTTTGAGCAAGTTGTACTTGCCTAAGGATGGTGGTTGAGGAAAATAAATGGAAGAGTGAATGAGGAGAGAGAGTGAGGAAGAGAATATAAATAGGGGTTGGATTGGCTTAAGAAAACCATAATCTCTAAACATGCTCTAACCCTTCCACTAATGACATGCTTAAAAGCTACATGCAACCATTAAATAATAATAAATAGAATTATGCACATGCTAAATACGGTATACCATGTACATAATTTATGAAAGAATACGTATATCGGGATCGGGGAGTGACATGGCTAGCTTGATATAGTGGCTCGTCGTAGCGCACTTCCGTCTTGATACTTGCATTGATGTTGTAGCTTGTTATAGTACACTCTTGCTTGTCTTGTCCAGTCTTATATGTATTATCTCTAGGATGGATTCTATGGAATGTCACATCCGAAATCCTGAATAAAATGTTAAGTACTAAACAACTAGCTTGATTATCTAGATACATTGGGAGGGAAAATTTTCTCGGTTGCTTGCAAGCCCATTATTTCGACCTATACAATGGACTTGTAACCCTCTGTCATGAGGGGCACATTTCTAGAATACCATCGAGTGGGGCAATCCTGTATACCTGTATTACTATATTTAGCTCGCCATTGTGTGGAGCTTACTCATTAGGATACACGTATCATGGGCGGTGTATTTGCTATATACCCTTGTGTCAACGGCCTGGATAAGTTGGCTTGTCTGCAGGACGGGCAACGGATTAGATTTCTCAAACTACATATGTTAGTAATTAGGATTGGGATAACCCTAGTTAGCTAATGTATCAATCCGTACTTTTTACTTGCTCGACTTCACTTTACATGATCACATGCTTGGTTTCACTTACATACTCACATGTTTGACTTTACTATAAGTTTTCAATTTTCTTTCATATACACTGTAGTATATTATTTCTGCCAGATATTTCTATTTTTACTATGGTATGGTTATGGTTGCATGCTGGTTTTAGTTCATAGTTTGGCTTCCTCGTGGTACTTGCTATCTGGGGGTCTGACCCCACTGATTTTGTTTGGCCATATTTGGTAGAGGAGACCGAGGATCTTTCATACCTTCCACTTGATGATGACCACCCGAAGCACCAGGGTACCTGAGTGAGTTTTCTTTCCTTCATCCACTAGTTTTCTGTACATATTTTTTGAGGTGTTTAGCCATTGAGCACATTTTTAGCTCGTATTTTTAGACTTGATATTTGGCCTATGGGCTTAGACATGATTTATATATTTTTAGACTACAACTAGAGTTGATCATGTATGACTTACACTCTTACTAGTTCTTCATTTCGTATTACTAGATATATGATCATCTATATATTATAGTTTGGAACGCTTTACTATTTTATATGTTTGATGATCATATTCTTGTACTTTACTTACTTACCTGTGATTGAGATATCTAGGATTGCATGTCCTAGGTTGACTGTTGGCTTGTAGTAGTAACCCCCATATCTAAAACTTTGACCGCGTCTCAGGGTACTGGAGTAATATGCTATACGTAGCTGGCCTGGTCCATCCCTACTTACTAGTATTCTGGTTTTAGGGCGTGACAAGGTGCAAAAGAACCAGTTGCATCTTATAGAGATTGTCCGAATGCATATTATGTACAATGTTTTGCCCATCGACTACAACTCGTATTGCTTGCTGCTGTTGAAAAGGAGAATTTAATTTGGTTGTTCTTTTCAAAACTAACATGCATTGTCAATCTAGTGAGTGCTTCTTCTAAATGCCACATTAAGTTACACTCTGCTCAAGCAAATGAAATTGCACATATGGTAGCTACTGGTGAATGTGAGACTGGTAGAGGGGCTAATCAGATTGGAACTTTGCATCGAGCAGGAACTACTCGTTGGAGTTCTTATTTTGATTCTATTTGCAGTTTGATAGATATGTACAGTATTGTGATTACTGTGCTTGAAAGAATAGTGAATGCGGGGTCCTCTAACTCTTTACGTGGAGAAGCTGGTGGTTATTTACTTGCAATGAAGTCTTTGGATTTCATATTCATCTTATATATGATGCATAAAATCGGGGTGATTACAAATATGCTTTGTCGAGCCTTGTAACATAAGTCTTTAGATATTCTAAATAAAATGGATCTAGTCTCATTAACCAAAGCATTGCTTCAAACTTTGAGAGAATGCAACGAATCTACTGTAGATCTATTATGGATTCTTGTTATAAAGGGGCTACCGGTCGTTCATTTTAGCAAAAGGATTCTATTACAGTTTGAGCATCACTATCATTTTGATATATTTAAAGTTGTGATATAGTTTCAGGTGGAAGAGCTAAATAGTAGATTCAACGACGGTGCTGTGGAACTAGTTATGCTGAGCTCTGCTTTGGAACCTAGAGACAACTTTAAGTTGTTTCTAATTGATCATATTTGCAGTCTTGCAAAAAAAAAATTTATCCTGATGATTTCAAAGAATATGAAATGCATTACTTGAGAAGTCAGTTGGAGCATTATAAGGTTGATATACTTTGTTGTTCTCGAGATAGATCTTAGATGACAGAACGATCGGAAACAGAGATCTCATGCAAACAAGTTTGTTTCTCTGTTATGAGTTTTAGAACTTCGGAGATTCGTTCAAACAAGTTTGCTCTCCAATGAACCTTAAGTCGCTGCAGGGGCCACTATAATCTTCTGATTTCAACTTCTGTTACAATTAACAAAATAACTTCTCCTTCTTTCTTGCAATCGTAGTTGCAAACATACAGAACAGATTATAACAATTTAGAAGAAAGAGAGAAGGAGAAGATGAAACCAGCCTTGTTAGGGTTATGATGATCGCCGTTGCTCAAAGCAAGATTCGGCCCCACGCGATCTGCTTCCAAGAACCAACAAGTTCAGATTTGAACTTCTAGAACGCTTACAGTCACCTTCTTTCTGGACTCGTACGAACTCCCCTGGACTCCAATGGTGGCAGCAAAAAAATTCTCTTCGTTTCTCTATTTTTCGAAGTAAGTTCTCAAAGTGGGCACGAAGAGAGTATTTATAGAGATGGATGAAAATTCTAACCCTAATCCTAACTGCCAATTGATTACAAAAAGATAGGAACGAATTAAATTCAAATCCCATAAAAATTGGATCTGAATTAACCATTCAATCTTTCCATAAACATTCAAATCCCAAAGGATGTGAATGACTTAAATTCAAATCCCACAAAAAATGGATATGAATTGATCACCTAATCTTTCTATAACTGTGCATCCCGCAATCAGCGAAAACATGTGCCCAGCAGCACAACAGCCTATGCGTGTAGCCCACGACCGCCATACGATGATACTGACGTGCTAAGTGTAAAGTGCGCCAACAAAGTACCACTTTGTGCCCTTGAGCTCGAGTCATAGTCGCTTTGGGGCTTAGCTCCTAAGAAAATTATCCTATGAGCATGACAAAAAATATAAATACTTTATTGAGGAGTTAATCCTTTTATTCTAAGAAAACACTCCCACATGGCACCCACATGTGCCCCACCACACCCCATGTGCACATTTCAACACAAGCAACGCATTATATTGATATACTCATTATTTAGTGTAGCCACTGTTGGAGAGTATCTTTCCTAGTCTAAAGGCAAAAATACCAACAATCTTCCACATATCTTAATATATATGTTGAGCGTTCTCTAGAGTGACTGTCCATCGTGCATTAGTTTGACGTGAATCTTCTCGTATGGGTCAAACAACAGTATGATACAAGAATGGACTAACCCTTGAAGTCTACACCATAGCTGTAATTCTTTCCACTCACATAATAACATTAACTGTGCTTTCAGTTTCATATTAAATGCCCTGTGCCCGCCTGGTTTTGATGTATATGGAACACCCCAGTCCCAAAATATATAGGACTAGTTACGTAACATGCCAGCCGTATAATAAATATATATGTAAGCTATATGCAGTATATAGATAGTTATGGCTCACTAAATCTCATCCACACAAATAAAGAAATAAAGATTACATTGAATCAATTATGAAAGTCATTGAACAAGTTGCTGGGTGGAGACAAATTCACTACCAAGCGATTAAACAAGAAAGAAATAAATAACAAAAATAAAAGAAGTTGTCAATCGCAGCAGAGGATGATCCAAAGGCCAGACCTCTTCGATAGATAGAGAAGATCACAATCATGGTAGATACTCCTGTGGAAAGTCATGAACACCTACACCTGGAGAGATCACCAGGTCCTTAGAGGGACGTAACAAGATACCAAAAAATATGCCATATGACTGAATATAAACTATTCAATAATAATCCGGATTAGGAACACAGTCCGGTATTTTCTCATCGAAACAGTAAACCACCCCTACAACCAAACAAAGACAAGGGTAGCGTACTATTCCGCAACAAAATATTGTTCCATGTCCTGATCAGGCATAGGTACATAAATCATGTAGAAAAATACGTATACCTAAACAGTTAAACGTCACCTAACCACACTAGGTGTAATGCAATAAAAAATAGTGCATGGTCGCATGTTCTCCAAGTCAGGTCAAAATAAATAGTACCTCAATAGCGAGTCTAAATATTATATACCATTCCTCAGTACTGAGCGAGTCTATAATATATAGTCTACCTATCGTTCCTCAATAGCGAACGAGTCTACGATAGATTGGGAGGTGGTCAACGTCTAATTGTATTCTCCCCACCCAATGCCCTAACGCTAATAATTACTAGTCTTCTAGCATGCAACCTATTAGTACTTATAACTTAACGCTCGTCCTATACGTAAAGATGATCATTCGATACACAAGTACAAAATTCTATATGCGACTCGAGACTCGTGGCATATATGTGTCGAGGCCAATGAATGCGGCACAAACAAAGGTGGTCTCTTAATTCTAGGTCAAATATGCATATATTAAACAAGAGTAATAAAAATAGGACTAAACAGTTACTTGCAACCAACTATGACTATTAAGCATAATTTTGTATCGCAAAAAATAAATAATAAATACATGCATGCAATATGGAGAGCTAAAGTAAATAAACAGCAAAAAATAAGGTATCTTTTCTGGTAGTGATGCGATGATCTGACATGTCCCGATTTGTCCAATAACCATAGTTGATGTAAAAGGGTCCGAATTCGTGAGAAAATAGGAATATTCGATTAGTCGTGGTCCATATGATAATCGAAGGAAATTTGCGAAGATTAAATACAAGTACTATTTTTAGAAAATATTTATAATATTTAAAAACTAGATTTTACTAGTCAAAATATGTTTTTAGTTAAAAAAAAGTCATTTTTAAAGCTAAACTCTAAGTTTGTCAAAATAGAATTTTTCTGGTAGAAAAACTAAATTTTTATTAGTCCAAAAATATTTTTAAGTAAATATATGTAAAAATTATTTTAGGTCAAAAACTATAATTTTGTCAATTGTAAATTATATTTTAAATTAGTTAGAAAAATACTATAATAACTCATTTAGGGTTTTTTAACCAAATTGAAAATAGGTGTAGGGCTAAGCCTAATATTATATTTTGGTTACAATAGAATATTTGGAAATAATAACATATACATCTAAATATTTTGTATTACTAATGACAAAAAAATATTGATAAAGAATAACAATAACAATTTCTCATAAATAAAATTATATATGTAATAATAATAATAAAGAAAATAAATAATAACAACTAATAATAATATTTATATCTACTAAAAACATCAACAACAACAACAATAACAATAATAATAAGTTAAGTACTCTGTTCTCCTCAGTATAAGAAAGAAAAGGAAATTAAGAGGAGAGAGAAGGAAAATTGGGAAGAGGGAGACAGAGATCGGTGAAAGAGTGGTGAGATGGAGAGGGACTCACCGGAGCGGGGGCACGGCTGGCGGAGCGCATGCCAGTCAGTGGATCTCGGCCCAGCTGCCGTGGATCTAGGCGGCGATGCTGACGTGGCTTCGACGGAGGTCCGATGGAGGACGCGGGGGTGGTACGGCTTCATCGGCGTTGGGGACTCGCGCCGACGGCCAAGATCGAGCTCGCTGATGCGGTACTGTGCTGGCATTGGCTGCTGGGCCGGAAAGGCACGACGATGATCTCAAATGCTGGATCGGAGACGTGGCAGCGTTCTGGTCAGAGGAGACGGGTCGGGGAGGACGCCGGTGGACGCGCTGGAGGGTCTTGGGCACGCAGCGGAGGCCAGGCGACGGAGAGCTCACCGCGGCCGCGGTCGTCGTCGTCTTCGACGAGGTGAGTGAAAGTGTTGATATATTGGTGATGGTGATGTTTGGCTGGGGTGGTGACCGGTGATGGGGGTTGTAGGCGACTGGTCGCCTGGGCTTACGAAGACGCTTGCCGTGGCCGACGTTGGTGAACAGGCGACAGGGGTAATGGTGGAACTGGTGGTGGTCTGACGAGTATGGGGAGATGGTGGCGGCCTGGAGTGTGGTAGGGAGCGACCGGGGAGGCTGCTCGGCCGGAGAACGATGGGGTCGGGCGCCGGAGCAACGACGGACACGATGGTAGCAGAGGGCTATGGTTAGGGTTAGGGTTTTGATGCAACTTAATTTGGGGATGGGGAGCGTTGGGATATCGACGTGTCCTACATGATACAGATGACACGGACACAGGAAATAGTTGGTGTCTGGGGTTGTCGGACGCGAAAAAGATGATTTTACATGTATTGCGGGCATGAGATAGTGGAAAGACGTCCGGGGTCGGACCCGATGCCAACAAAGGCTGACACGGAGGATGGTGGATATTGACACGATGCACGGACACATTTGGATGGATGAAAAATTGCTATAGAATTATTTGGGTTTCTAGGAAAAAGAGCAAATGGAGCTACCCCTTAATAGGAGGTGGAGACTCCTAGTTGGATAAGGATTAAGACTCATAAAACCCTCCCTTTAGATAATTTTCATTATTTATTTAAACCATTTAGAACTAATTTAATAAAATCTAACCCATTTAAATCACCACAAATAATTAAACATTAATATCAAATAAATTTTAAAACACCTTTTTATAAATTAAAAATAATTTCAAATAATTTTCTGAAATCAAATTTTATAAATACACATGAATTTATTTTCATTTACATCACACATAAAATAGTATATATTACGTACATAAATTATTATTTTTTGATATATATATATATATATATATATATATATATATATATATATATATATATATATATATATATATATATATATATATATATATATATATATATATCACCCTTCCGGAGCGGGCCATCCTTTCAGCGGTCCACGGTAGCTGTGTCATCGCAGAACGAAAACACCTCTGGAACGACCTTCTCGACACCTATCTCCACAACACCAACACCCCCTGGCTTTGCATAGGGGACTTCAACGCCATCACCTGCAGAGACGAGAAGATAGGAGGCCGCCCCATGCCCCTATCAGCCATGCAAGGCTTCAACAACTTCATCTTTAATGCTCATCTCACTCCTCTCTAGTTCAAAGGTAGCGAATTCACCTGGTGTAACATGCAGGACAGCGACCGTCGTCAATACTCCCGTCTGGACAGAGCCCTCACCAACGCGCGCTGGCACGGTATGAGGATCAGCTCCACCCTGTCACACCTCAACTCCACTGAATCCGACCACGCGCCCATCCTGGTGGAAATCAAAAACAAATCGTACCCATCCAAAAAGAACTTCCAATTTCTCGACTTTTGGACCGACCACCCGTAATTCTTGAGAATCGTGGCAGAAGCGTGGAATAGTCAGGACTCCCCTAATCCTCTCACTCGGGTCAGCAACAAGCTCAAAGCCACCAGGAAAGCTCTTTCAAATTGGAGCAAACAAGCATTTGGGGACATTTTCCAAGCGATTCGCGTCGCAGAGGACGATGTCACCCAAGCAGAAGCTCTATTCCTTTCCGACCGATCCCCTGCGGCAAGGAGAGCCTTGAACCTAACCAAGGCTATGCACAAATTCAGGCTCAAAGTAGAGACCGATTTCTGGAAGCAGAAAGCCAGACTGAAATGGGACAGCGACGGGGATAAAAACTCTAAATACTTCCACGCCTGCGTCAACGGTAAAAGAAACAAACTATCGATACATCATATCGCTGACGAACAAGGCATCATCAGAACTGACCACAAGGGGATCCAAGAGGTGGCCGCAGACTTCTACACCAAATTATTCTCCAAGAAGACGGTCCACAAAGATACTTCATTCCTTGACCAAATCCCCACCATCATTAACGACTCCGACAATGCTCTGCTGGAGCGCCCTCTGTCCGAACAGGAAGTGAAAGACGCGGTGTGGGCCTTGAACGCGCATAGCGCCCCCGGCCCAGATGGCTTTTCTGGCATCTTCTTTCGCACCTGCTGGGATATTATCAAGCAGGACATCACCGAAGCGGCTATTGCCTTCCTTGAAGGAGCACCTTACCCCAAAGGTATCTCCAGCGCCAATCTCATCCTCATCCCGAAAAAAGATAACCCCAACTCCTTTTGCGATTTCCGACCCATCAGCCTTTGCACATTCACCAACAAAATTATTTTCAAGATCATCGCTACTAGAATGACAGAAACTCTCTCCAAAATCATCTCGGAGGAGCAAAGCGGGTTCGTTCGCGGAAGGAACATCCAAGACAACATCATGCTGGCCCAAAAACTTATCACCTGCATGAAATTTCCTGCTAGAGGGGGCAACATTGCCATCAAAATTGACATGGAAAAAGCTTACGACAGACTCGATTGGCAATTCATGATCTGGGTCTTCAGAGCATTCGAATTCTCCGAGAATTGGACCAACATCGTGTGGAGATCCATCAGCAATACATGGTTCTCCACAGTTATCAACGACCAATCTGAGGGATTTTTCAAATTTAGCCGAGGAGTCAGACAGGGCGACCCTCTATCGTCCACGATCTTCATCATTGCTGCCGATGCCCTGAGCAGAAACCTCAACAACATGGTCAACACCCCTAACTTCCAGCAATACCACACGGCCAGCGGTTGCCCCACCATCACCCACCTAGCCTTTGCCGACGACTTACTCATCTTCTCATCTGGGAACATCGGATCGATGGAGGTGGCACATAACACCCTGGAGCGGTACTCCAGATGCTCAGGCCAAAAGATCAACCTATCCAAGAGTGTCATCTACACCCACCACAGCATCAAAATCGAGAACGCAACCAGACTCACCAACCTCACTTCTATTGCGGTGGCACGTCCTCCTTTCAACTATCTCAGCTGTCCCCTGGTGTACGGGAAATCTAACGCCAGCATCTTCGAGAACTTGATCACCAAAATCAGGAACAAAATCGAAGGATGGCATAATGCCACCCTATCCCCAGGAGGTAAAATTATTCTCATCAAACATGTGCTCAACTCCGTCCCCATCCACACCCTAGCGGCCTGCTAACCGACCAGGAAGGTTATCGTGTCGATTGAGAAGATCTTTTGCTCACCGACCTAGGGGCACAATAAGGGGCAAGACAAACACCACTGGGCCAGCTGGGATACTATGGCCTCCCCGATCGCGAACGATGGGCTTGGATTCACCAAACTCGATCACATCGTCAAAGCTTTCTCGATGAAACTGTGGTAGAAATTACGCACAAGACAAAACCTGTGGACCAAGTTTATGAAGGCCAAGTACTTCAAACACATCCACCCAGCGACGGCCACAGCTAACAGCAGATCTTCTGCGGCTTGGCGTCGTATTTTACGAGGCCGAGATTTGGCAGAGCCCGCGATCAGATTCCATCTGGGTACTGGCGAGGCTAACCCCTTCCTGGAAAGGTGGATAGGTGACAGCCTTATCCCGAACATTACCGATTCCCCTAAAAATAGCAAGATCAAAGACCTGTGGAACCCCACCAATAACGATTAGAATTGGGATAGGATCCGAGATTGGTCAGGCAACGAAACAGTTGACAGCATTCGTCAGCACGGACTTATTATTGGCCCCGACGCTGACAGGCTGAGGTGGTCGCTGGCAGCTTCAGGAGCATTCTCTGTGCGATCGGCGAGACTCACGATCCAAGAGAACGGTCCAGACCTATTCATTGTGCATTATTGGAACTCTTGTATCCCTAAGAAATGGTCCTTCCTCCTGTGGAGAGTCACGAGAAAGAAATTGCCAACCGACGATACCCTTAACTCCATCGGTATTAGCCTGGCGTCTGCTTGTAATTGCTGCACCGAGCGTCAGACGGAGACTATTGACCACATCTTTCGGGAGGGAAGTCTCCCTGACAAAATCTGGAGCACCCTCAATCACAACTACAATACCACTCCTGGAGATGGGCGCTTTATCGATCTTCTGGCCCACTGGGGAGCCGCATCCCACGGCCACCAGATCGTTGCAGCGGTCGCTACCTGGGCAATTTGGAAAAATCGTAATAAAGCAAGATACGAGGGACACCAATACTCTGCCGACCAGCTAATCCGGGAAATCCACCGGCAATATCGCAAAAGGAGTTCACTTCGCTCCCACATATCTCCGGCATTCGGGCAACCGTACTTCTCTTAGTTTTGGCGGCTGCGATCACCCTTCTCCCCTGTCTTTCCTTTTGGTGGTATACTTTTGTCTTATATACGTGTCAGGCTTCAGCATTTTGAGCCTTGATTTGTAAAAAGAGGGGTTTCTTATATATATATATATATATATATATATATATATATATATATATTTTTTATATATATATATATATATATATATATATATATATATATATATTTTAACATATATGTAAAATTAAATTTTACAAAATCTGGTGTAACACATTTTATACTCAAACTAAATAGAAAAAAAATATTTACCTTATTGAAACCAAATATTTATTTACTATATTTATTAAAACCTATAATATTACTTTTTATATATACAAATAACAAATACTATGTATATATGTACTATAAATGAAAATAAACATAAAAACAATATATAGTAAAGTTTTATGGGGTTTACAGTATTTATGTTGGGTGTCTACAAGCTTAGCCTCGAGAGACGGCCTGTATCTCTTTCCAAACACTCTAGGTGAGTTCTTTTAAAGAGTCTTGGCATGAAGCCTTTCGCTTCCTTGCGGAAAAAAAAATAAAATATATATATATATATATATATATATATATATATATATATATATATATATATATATATATATATATATATATATTTTATATATATATATATATATATATATATATATATATATATATATATATAAAATATATATATATATAATATATTAAAATAACATATATAAAAAAATTAATGTTTTACAAAATCTGGTGTGACACATTTTATACTCAAATTAGATAGAATTGTTTTACCTTATTGAAACCAAATATTTATTTACTATATTGATTAAAACCTATAATAATACTTTTTATATATACAAATAACAAATACTATGTATATACGTACTATAAATAAAAATAAAGATAAAAACAATATATAGTAAAATTTTAGGGGGTTTACTGTATTTATGTTGGGTGTCTACAAGCTTACCCTCGAGAGATGACTTGTATCTCTTTCTATACACTCTAGGTGAGTTCTTTTAAAGAGTCGTGACATGAAGCCTTTCTCTTCCTTACGGTGCTACGCCGTTATTACATGGCCCAAAGGCTAGGCTATACCTCATCGTGGTGTTATACTACAATAGCATGAGGTCTCAGTCTCTTTGTAGTGCCATACTATAACGCCCCAGTCCCAAAATACGTAGAACCAACGAATATATGCCAGTAGCAAGTCACTAATAGACCAAACCTCATAACAAGCCCATTAGCGAATGCTTAAGCTGTAAATCATGATAATAAACCCATAACAACATATCACAAGTCTGAGATCACATGTTACATTGCTAAACCTCATCCACGCAAAATAATCAAAAGACATGATATCCAAGTCCAATAAAATAGAAAGACAATTTGTCCAGCAGTAAATAAAAATAATAAATATACGGGGAAAACGACCTCGTCGCCACAGCAAAGAAAATAGAAATAAAATTCAACTACAAGTCTGCTAAAAAAAATAGAGAAATAAAATAGAAACGTATAAATAGATGTCACGACCCGCACCCTAGAGTAAGGGCACGAGAAGTGGGTACGTCCAGCCTACGCCGTAGTGTCGGCGGTAGAACGCTGTCCTAGGTCAATCATCTAACAATATATAAGGTACCTGTACAGTATATACACTTCAAATGGAGGTGACATAACATAATACAGTCTCAATCACATCTAAGGCAGAATGATAAGATAGATTGATAGATAGATATAAAATGAAATAAAATCCACAGAGATACAACAAAATAGAAGTCTGTGTCTAAGATATCACAAATCCAGATAACATTTCAAATCCCAATATATAGTAATCCATAGAGTAATATAATGAAAAGACATCCTAGACTAAGGGTGTGTCATCCACTGCTAAGGGGTCCTGCTGCTGGTTCAGGTCACAGCAGTCCTCTAGGGTAGTCCCGTAATAGGTGGGACAGCACGCCTCGTCCTCATCCTCTGTAATATTTTTAACAGGTCCAGTCAGGACAGAAGCGAGCACAATACATCTCAACAAATCATAACAGGATAGGAAATATAATCATGCTAGAGAGTAAGATACATGAAACTGAAGAACAGCATAATATAAAAGAGAGATTGTAAGTAAATATCTACAATATATAAAAGAGCTAAATATTAATAGTGATTCAGAGTACAAGATGAACATGTGAACAGCTGGAGGGTGATTCATGACTATACTAAAGAGGTGATTCATGACTATTCTACTTTAGAATTATTCACATGCTCAGTTTCTACTCCCCCATCCCCAATCAATACACAAGGATCCAGTCAAGTTACGTTAAGATTCATGACTATACTACTGGCTCATAAAGGGTGATTCAAGAGTGATTCATGAATAGATTCGTGAAGGCTCTGTGATTCATGAGAGTACAGAAATCACAAGCTGATACATGAAGATTCATGATAATAGAAGCATGGGATACATGATATAAGTGAACACGAGACAAGAGTATCTAATGCTTCCGAAGGGGATAACATCTCATGAAGGGATCCATATAGTACTAATCTGTGTTACCAACGTGTCATCATCAAGTAAAGTAATCTAAAACAGGAAATATAATCCGAAACAATATATGAAATGATCAGAGAATGTACTCGCCTGGTATTCTGAATATCTGAAGAGAATATACTGTCCGAGAACTAATGTCTATCTCCTATAGAACAGTACAAGTCACTACATGTCTAAAATAATAAAATAGACTGCTACAATGCATCTACATGATGTTTGGGGTCAATCTAGGCTAAAGTCAACCCTTGGTCAACTCTAACAGTCAAACTAGGTCAACTCTAGTCTAGCTAGGTCAAACTAGATTAAACTAGTCTAGGTTGGTCTAACCTAGGCTTAGCAAGTCAATCTAGGTCTCTAACCAAATTACCATACAAGCCACACTAGTCTAATTCCATAGCCTAAACTATACCTCACATATAACAAAACCATATATGTATATATTATACAAATCAATATATATCACATTCACATTTATATATATATATATATATATATATATATATATATATATATATATATACATACATATAGGGTAACTATATAGGTATAGGTACTAGATTAACACATACATATATACATGTAGAGAGATATAGACATGTGTGTGTGTGGCAATGTGACTGGAAACAGTGTTCAAATTTGATAGGGTGTGTGGCTAAAGTGTGTGTCAATGTGACAGTCCAGTGGGTGTGTGGTGTCATAGAGAAACTGTGAGAAATGAGGGTGCAATGTGATATGAATTCAATAGGGTGGCAATACAATGTATGTGTGTCTGTGACTGAACAGTGTATAGGAAAACAGGTTTCAGTTTTAGGTAATGTGTGTGTGGATGTGTGAGTGAGTGAGTGCTTGAGTGTGCAAAAGTGTGTACAAGACAGGGTATATAATCTCAGTTTAGGCAGTGAACACACAATGTACAATACATAGAAATAAATATGAACTTCTCAGAACAGTGCATCAGTTATCCATTTCCAGATTTAATAGTGTGCAATTGAGTGTGTTAGCAATATGTTCTCATGTGATTCAATGTGTCAATCTCAGATACATGTGTGTGTGAGCTTGTGATCATATTTCAGTGACAGTGTATATAGGAAACAATCAGTGAAATGTGTCTCAGTGTTGTGTCAATAGGAACAGTAGATAGGTTTTTAGACATATGTGAATAATGGGTCAATGGGATAACAGCAGGGTGTGATAGTGTACAGTTTTTCCAGTAATTGTCAGTTTAGTTTAACAGTCCACAGTCCTAAACCAATTCGAAAATCCATTTCTCAAACACAAATCACAAACCAATATTTCAGTAATATAATACACATGTAATTGAACTAACCTGGTAATTAAATCATGGAAAAAATGGTTTGAAAATACATTAAATTCAGAAAACCCAACAGTGAAACAAGAGTATCAGGAAAATAGGAAAAACCCAAATTCGAAAGCTAAATCAACCAATAACACACAATTTAGGGTTGGTAAACCTTACCCCACACGTGCACGTGTCTCACACAGTGTCTATGTCCAACCAAGTGGACACATTCGTGTCCAAGACACTAAAACACACACAAACACGAAACTGTACACTGACAGCGTCGTGCACGCGTGCACATCACTCGTGGATACGACACGACACGAAATAGGACACGTGCTCGTGTCTAGGGGTTTGCCTAGGATACGTCTAAGTGTCTAGGACCCTGATTCGTGTCTAGATGGTGTCGTGTCTGAGTTATCACAGAGTATCGGGGCATAAAACCCACGCGCTGCAGTCTAGTGCGAGACCAGTGCACCACGTATGCTGTGTCCGATACGACACGAATAGGTCCAGGACTTGTGGGCTGACATGTCAGTCAGTGCCCCCTTCTCGACACCAAATTTCGTATCACCAAGTGTCCTATACAGTGAGCACTAGGGCCCGAGTGGCAGGGCAGTGCACGTTGTCTAGAACAGCAAGTTCGTATCCCTGTGTGTACACGACACGACACGAAAATCACAGTTCAATGACACGAAATTAAAGACAAACCCTAGATCTAGGAATTCAATCAAAAATATTTCCAAAAACAGCACAAAATGTTGGTTGTGGCATTTCTACAAACACCTTCCTATACACTATGACACGTGTCTGATACGGACGCCAAATGAACACGAAATTAACCCAAACTTTAGGGATAGCTAGGGGACACCTAGATCTAGGCTACCATACAATAAAATCATAATTAAAATAGGATTGAAAGGGTTTACCTATAGATTGCAAGGATCAATAAAAAGCCCCAAATCAAACAGTTCCCATTGCTAGCTAAATCCTCCAAATTGTACACAAACTGAAATTACTCCCCATAATCAGCAAGTAGAGGTTGATTAGAATCATATGCAAAAGATTTGGGTCAAAAATGATTAAAAATGGATTTACTATGAATTTAGGAAAGTGGGGATTTATCTTTCCTTCTAAAAACTTGGTTGAGCACAAAAGAGGTAAGAACAAGGAAAGAGGCATTAAATAGGAGTGGAAAACCCTAGGTGTGGCTGGCCATGGTGGGTTGGTTTGGGTTTGGACTCAAGTCATGGGCCTATGGGCTATGTTACATAAGTCATTAAATTAATTTCTTAAGTCACAAGTCATTGCACCTATTTATTAATCCTCCTATTGAAACTAGATTCTAAGTGACTAAATGAGGTTAACTTAAGTTAGACTATGGTCACACCATTGCTACTAAGTCACCATAGCTAGGTTAGCTTCTAGGTTAGTCTACAAGTCTCAATTAACTAAGGTCAAAACTAGAGATCACCAATTCAATAAATTATTCAAAAATTGAAAAATTACCAAATGACCAAAATACCCTCAATCTAAAATGTGGTAGTGACAATAGAGAATGACATATCTAAAAAGAAATCCTCGGGCACTATCTCATCCTCCTGAGATGGTATGTCTCCAGTCTCGACTCCAGAACCATAAATCTCGGGGTAAACCTCCTTGTATATACTTGGGAAATGACCCAGTCCCTAGAGGATATAGCAAGGTACATAATATACAAGCCAATGTAGTAGTAAAGGATATATGATATTGGGGAATCTACTGTATCAAGTCTAAGTGATATGCACATGAGAACATAGTCCGGATATCAGGCTATAATTACTGAGGCTCACAAGCACCTCAGCAACTCACACCTAAGGCACTGTGTCGTGGTACCTTGCGCAAACGTGTTAAAATACCAAAGCTCGGCTATAGAGACAGTGGCGAACGAGTCAGGTAACAACCAAGTCCCGACTATAGAGACAAGGCCAAACGTGTCAAGGTAGCCTATATGTCGGTAATGTCCTCCTCGTCCTATGTTCTAGAACTATCAAGTCATGTCAACACAATAAACTCAAGCACAAGTAACAAGTCTTGTATCATATCACTGTTCTCCATAGGATTATTTGTGGGTAAAAATAGTGCTTGGGATTACAAGTATCTTTCAAGGAGGATGAGGGAAGAAGAGACAGTATGAAACAAGACTCCTTTCCTTCCTTTATACAATGTGATTTTGAACAGTACAATAAAAACCCTAACATGAAGGATTTTCTAATACAAATAAAGATTCCGGGGAAGTGTGCCAATGGAGATCAGATACTGTAATTAACCCCTTTACTCCGTTGATGATCCGATACTTAGTAGCTTCTTGAAGTACTCTCTATGACTCTCTCTTGTGCATCTAGTGTCCTCATTGACGAGGTTGATTTTTTGGATTCGATCAGTTGATGATCTGATCTTCTCCTCCTTCTTTGGTGATCTCCTCGATCATCTTTCGATGATCCTCTCTCGAGATCTGTGCCCTCTCTAGAGGTGGTCCTCTCTCTGTTGTTTTGATGATCCTCTCTCTATATTTGCCTTTTAGTGGGCAAGCTATAAATGAGGTAACGATGATGGGGAAATCTCCTACATGGAAGATGCCATCCGGGTGTCACAGCTGTTAAGACATATTGTTTAACCGCTAGGCTTGGTTGAGCGCTGATTAGGTGACCGTTGCTACGAAAGCTCCGGGGGAGGACTTAAGGATCCTTGGGTGTAATCATCGATGGTTATGACTGTCCACCCGTATGGCCTGATCATAGGTGATCTAGCACGCGCACATGTTTAGGATAACTTGTTGTTTGAATGAAGCGGTTGTGTAACGCGCGTGCCATAAACGGGAGATTTGAATCAGGGGCGCAATCTTTGATTGATACATGGCACCGGCCATAATTTGGAGGAAATCTCTAATTTGAATGGGCGGTTATAGTGCACACACCAAAACCGTGGTATTGATCCTTCTACCTGTTGTCGACGGCATTTGATATGATCTAATTTCGTGCGCGAACCAGTTTGTGGTGATCCGGTTCGGGGCACGAACTAGTTTGTTGTTGATCCGATCCGGGGCATAGACCAGTTGTCTTGGCGAGGAAGGTGGCTCAGCCAGGGACTTGAGTCGTCTGACTTGATGTGGAGCCTGGTGGGCAGTTTGAGCCACATGCCTTGGTGGCCACATGGTGGCCTTATGGAGAGGAAGCCGCATGGTGTCTGGGCCACATGTAAGCTTGTCGCATGTAGTGGTCCAGTTGTCTTGGGTTATGCAAAGGCGGTGTGCCTTGGTGTAGTATGTTGTTGGGACTTGGCATCCCATTGGGGGCTTCTGGGCCTTTATGCACACTGTCTGGGGTGGCTTGGTCTTGAATGAGCCTACAAATTTTTCATACTTCTACAATCACAGAGTCCAAACCATGAATATGTAATTTACTACTCCGTAATGCTCGTGTCAGTGGCATATGGTCTATCGTGTCAATAAAATATGAATAAAATAATCATCATATGCCTAGTGTCGATACCCGATATCTATTTGACAACTTTGGCACCCGAATCAATTCGAACGCTAAGTATCAACTAACCCTACGTCCTCAACGATCATGAACAAGAAAATAAATGTACAAATAATAAAAGGAAAGAATAAAGGTACTAAAATGTTGGCAAGGTACACTTGTCTGTCTCCTGCAACTGTACATACTACGGTCCTACTCTAAGATCCTCGCTCACTCGGACACGTATACCTATCATGGTAAATCTACTATTATTGACATGCTTTACGTAACATATATTGATCCAATAATGTATATACGAAACTAGTCATATTAACTATTCAACTCAAATCATATATATAGCTTTAAATCCACTCAATAAAGTAATATTTTTATGTACTAAAAATATTATAATTATTTCAGGAAAAATATATTTAAATATTTTATAATAATAATTAGCCTATTCTATCTATAGAAAAGTAGGTACCAAGGTCTCATATTGATCTGTCATCAATAATTATTGACTTGGTTCATAGTTTGTTCGCAAAACAAAAATTTCTTAACATATTCAAATTCTTGCAAAATAATGATAAATAGATAAAAATATTTTTTTCATATCAAACATGCACAACATTTAATTTAGATAAGTCTCATTAAGTTCCAAGACGATTAGACACAAGGATCCTATATTTTTTTGTGACCTGGCAACAACACGTCAAACTCAAATTTTATTAAAATATCAAATCTCAATTAATTGATACAAAAATATACGAGATGGAAAACTTAGGATGTCTAGAGCATTACCAAAAATATTGGGAGGTCAAAGTGATTCGCAAAACGATGAAAACTTGCCCAAAAGGAAATTGGTTTAGTCTGGACACCCTGTAGCAAAATGGATGCCCCAAACAAACCGTGAAGAGCCACGTGGTGGCTAGTTGGACATGAAAGTAGACACATATCTTTTAATTAGTTTTAGTTTTGCGAGGAATGGAAATCGGAGAGTATATGAAACTATATTTACAAAATCGCGTACCTGTTGTGACAAATTCAGACTTGAACTCCCAACTTCAGGTGACTTCTAGGCTCCGCGTCCCTCTAAAAAGTTGTCATGGCTACTCGAAGACTTGCTAGGAAGTTAGAGATAAGGTCTTAGGGTCACATGAGAGGTGGTGTGGATTGATGGTGGTGGCGGCTAGGGTTTGATGTGGCTGGCGGCTACAAAGGGGATGGGGGCTTGGGTTTGTAGGTTTTGGGAAAGGGGTGGTTGGCCTATATATGATGTATATATAAAGATTTGAGGATTGATGGGTTAGGATTTGGGTATAGGAGTTTTAGAAAAGGTTTGGTTAGTTTTTGATACTTAAATCTCAAGTTATGCAAGGGTGGATCAATGGGTGTATATTGAGTTTTCTAATTTGGAAAGTCAATGGTGTGTTGACTTAAACCTATAATGGCTGTACAAAATTCTCTAAAAATTAATCTAAATTAATCCTAGTAGGTTATAGAAACCTAGAATATGCTCTACCAAAGCTTGGTGGTCTAATATTGGACCCATATAATTTATTGAACTGAAATAGGCTCTGAAAGTCCGATAAATGGTCTGATGTGCCATTTAAAAATAAATAGCACATGGGAACTCAATTGAGTGGGAAACCATTGACATGTGTGTAGTAGGCTCAAAATAGATCAAAATCATATATTGGTTCGAAAATTTTGGATCGGATTCGGGCCTTAAATCGAAATTGGAAAATACTGTGAGTTTTACGGTAAGGGCTAAAATAACTATTTTGACCCTAAAGTTGTGCAAGAAATATGTAGTGCAAAAAAATATGTTTTTGTGGGGCATGATATATCAAAATAATGGTGGACTCATCTAGGACACGAAATGGAACGTGTTTTGAGAAATTGATAATTGTTGTGTTTCAAAAATCAAAGTTATGGTAACGTACTTATATAGTCAATATTGATTATAAACTATAGCTTATTATTAAACAACCACATTAAATAAATAAATATAATTAAAAATAATACCTAAAATCAAGGGGCTTACAACTTAACCTCCTTAGAAAATTTTGTCCTCGAAAAAAAATAACACTACTAAAAGGAATCTATAAAAAGATACTTAAGAGTCAAACCGAAATTCTCAAATAAATGCGGATATCGCTCTCGCATGTAATCTTCATGCTCTCAAGTAGATTCTTCTGGGGAATGATGCTTCCATGTAACCCAAACCATTCTAATGGTCTACCCTCTAAGCGTTTTCTCACAAGTATTCAAGATACCAACTGTTGCTCCTCGTATAATAGACTGTCCCACCGTGATCTCGAAATGGTCAACCACAAGACTGGGTTCAGTCACATACCTCCTCAACTGTGAGACATGTAATACATCATACACTCCTTCTAGAAATTGGGGTAATGTAAGATGATATGCCATTTTTCCAATACGTTCTATGATACCGAAGGGTCCAATATATCTTGGACTCATCTTTCCTCTACTCCCAAATCTAATAGTGCCCCGTGTATATGAGATCCTAAAAAATACATACTCGCCTTCCTTGAATTCCAAAGGTTGACGATGAGAATCTATCCACTACTTCTATCAGACCTGAGCTGCTCGAAGATGACTCTGAATCAGCTTTACTTTCTGAACTGTCTGTGTCACCAACTCCGGTCCAAGCATCTGTCGCTCTCCGACATCACTCTAACGTATCGGTGATTGGCACTTCCTCCCGTACAATGCCTCATTGGTTCCATCTGTATGATGTCTTGGTAACTATTATTGTAGGAGAATCCCACTGAATGTAAGTGGTCTTCCCAAGAACCTCCAAAATCTAACATACAAGCTCGCAACATATCTTCTAGGGTCTAAATAGCACGCTCTGACTGGTCATCCGTCTGAGTATGATATGAGGTGCTGAACTTGAGCCTCGTACCTAAACTCTCCTACATGCTTCTCCAAAAATGCGATCTAGCATCTCGATCTGAGACTATACTGACCGGTACCCCGTGTAACTTCACGATCTGCTTCATGTACAAATCAGCTAGTATCTCAGTAGATTATCCAACTCTGAACGGTAAGAAATGTGCCGACTTCATGAGTCGATCCACAATCACCTAAGTTGCGTCCTTTCTGCTAGGGCTCTGTAGAAATCATGTGATGAAATCCGTGGTCCCCCTTCCATTCGGGGATGGGAAGCGGCTGCAATAACCCTGCGGTCCTCTGATACTCGGCCTTCACTTGCTGACAAACTAAGCATCTTACGACAAAGCGTGCAATCTCCCTCTTCATTTCATGCCACCAGTAGCACTGCTTTAAATCTCGATGCATCTTCATACCTCCCGGATGAATCGAATAGATGGAACTGTGTGCTTCGGTCATCAACTCATGTCTTAACTCTCCATTGAGAACGTACAAACGATTCTCTCACCTTAATGTCCTATCCTCATGGATTCACAGTCTTGTCTGCATTCCAGCCTCCGTCTTTTCTCAAAGTCTATGGAACCTCACATTTATAGGTAATGCTACCTTGATCCTCTCTACTAGTGATGACTGAACTTCAAGATTGGCTAAAACTCATTTCTCTCTTGGCAGAATCACCTTTATTCCTAGTTTCTTAAGATCCTCCAATAACTGTGACTGTGATGTCAAGAAATACGCGGTAGGCTTCCTTCTCAAAGCATCTACTAGTACATTCACCTTACCAGGATGGTACTACATCTCTATATCATAATCATACATCAAATCTAGCCAATGCCTCTACCTCATATTCATCTCCTTTTGGGTGAAGACATACTTCAAGCTCTTATGATCAGTAAATATCTCCATACAGTCCCTGCACGCCCCGACCCGGAATCACCCGAATCATCATCCTCGCAGGGGACGCGATGACGCACGAGCCTGGAGTTGCGCTCGTGCAAGACAAGATGACAAGTTCTCAAATGGTTATCTTTTGATTCGATATTAACAACGAAAGAAAAACAGAGTATACGAAATAATTCTTTTTATTGATATCCGAAAATGAGATTACAAAGGCTTTCGATAGCCTAACAATATGTGCCAGATTGGCTACGACACTCAGGTTCTCTCTTGCCCACAAAGGATTTCACCGTTCCATAGCAACTCGTGTATTTGATGCATATTTCATTTCAATTGTTCTAACTAGTGTTCGACACACATTACGATTTCTCTCCGATCGGACCACACTCGTGTCGTCGATAGGTTAACTTAGCATACAATAATATATTTGACTTATCGCATGAAGGAGTAAAAAGAAGTCAATCCTCCTACCTTGAGTCGATACGCCTTTGTTGTTTCGCCGAGCCGATGCGGCTCGATTTTATAACTTTGTTGCACGGCCACTCTCCTGACCTAGCCATTCGAGCACTTCGTGCTTCATTGAATCATACGTCCGATTTTCCTTAGCGTGCCAAGTCTCAGCCCGTCGCAAGGCGACGATTTGATTTCGTGGACCCCTTACTAAATATGGAAAAAGATCGACCTCTAATATTTTTGCGTCAACGTATAACCTGCACACGAAACCAACTAAAATCAATACTTGCATAGATTCGGATTTGTGCCTTGGTCGATTCAATTTCTTAGAATCTTCAGCCGATTCAACGTACTCATCCTTCAGGGCAACGCGGCGCTTCGCATCGATTCAACTCGATATATTCTTTAGGACAAGGCAACTCTTCGCATCGACTTAGTTCAATACGTTGCTCAGGACAACGTAACTCTCGTATCGATTCGCATCGATACATTTTATTCAGTCAATACGACTCGCTGAGTCAATGTCTCAGCGTAATGTACCGTGCGGAGCGGGGCATTACAGAATATACCACTCAAAACAAGGTTCGTCTTTGAACCGAAACTAACACTCCGACTAAGTATTTTATAGATCGTTTCACGATCTTGTCCCACCAATGTTGTTTAGTTTCACACTATCTCGCAAGCTTTTTACTAATATTTCAAAGTATTTCCTGTAGCTCGATTTGAATTTTTGTATACAACTCGATTTGGATTCGTACCTATATTCAAGGCGTCCCGAAGATATATGTATTTCGACCAAGTCCATTCGTAGCAAATTGGAACAAAGCGGACAGTTAAATTTCAATCCTATGATTGCCATCTCGGACTCTCGATCGGACTTGGACACTAGTGCTTGTTCTCGTAATTTCATTGAATATGCATATTGATACACATGCGATCATCCAACAAATGTCAAGGCACACGATGCGATTCAAAATCGTATTTCTTATTTCGTATATTTTATCGGAACTATTACTTCTATGCGTCGCATTGAGCTGTTGCGCATCCGATCGCAACGATCCTTCGCAACGTCTTGCGTTCGAAGTCGCCACCCAACTATTTTCGGAGTCTGGCTATACAACTTATCTCGATACGATTTCCTTACCAACATTCGGGACTACGCCCGCTAGGTGACTCACCTAACACCGTGCTTAACTTCTTCCGATGTAACTTTAAATTGACATTACACAAAGGCCACAATCTATCCGACACAAAAGTTTACATCAAGGCGATGGTGCTCAAGACAACGATCGCCTTGACACGAAGGTCTTTACGATGCGCCTTACGTTCGATTCCTAACGAGTAGGAGTTCACTAGCCAAATTCTAAACTCGTCCGTCTCGCAAAATCGAATATAAGTTCGATTCATGTGAACTCAATTGTAAGGTGAATCAAATCTAACGGCATAACTTGTAAGTCGTTCCCTTATCGTTCCCTCTCATACATAGCACGTTCCTCGCAATTTCCTACTCGCATCACCAAGTTCGTTGGTGAATTTCTCGTTCGATCATCGACCAACATAACCATTCAAGCATTCATCCGACGAATACTCAAAATCTAACTATATATTCTCAATCGAAAGTTGTTCCAGCAATTCTCGATCGCCTAGACTTATCGTCAACATGTACCGTGTTATATTTGTTATCGGTGCAATCTCATATGCGATATTGTATGGGTCATTTTACGGTCTGCAGCATTCAATTTGATTTAGCGGTCAAGTCTTCTAGGGTCAGCTGCCCCGAAGCTACGCTCGATAATTATGGATCATCACCGAAAGACAATTTTACTATGACTATATCTTATTTCGGAGCCAAATCACGTTCCGACGATTCTATACGACTACTCAATTTCGGACAAAATTGTTTCTATTGGTGCAACTGATGTGCAACTATCCTTCGAGTCAAGTCACGCACTACCGTCGATGATTTCGTAATTTATGAAACATCTACTCGTATCGAGTTCGAATCTATCTTATTCGCGGGTCGACACACAAGATGCTATACGTATCGAGCAATCGCCGATGACTTATGGTCTCGTCTTGATCAATTACGAAGTTCATGATCAACCAGTTCATTCCTTCTCGTATCGTTATTTATAAAAGTTTGATAGCGCAAGGTGCACTCCATTTTGTATTCCCACATCGTGCTTACGTTTCCTTATGTATCGATCTCGATACGTCGTATCAATTTTGATAGCGTAAAGGTCAACTTTGAATCCGTTTCAACGTCGACAACTTGCATTGCATACGTCCAAGTTCGCAACGAACTTTTCCATATGCATCAACTCGTTTTTCGATTCTTCGCATCCCACTATACTTTGATCGCGTAACTGTGTTACCGATTATCCAACATCGAACCCTCAAGTCATACGATCTCGCCCTCTAAGTTTCGCGTGTTTTTCAGTCGTACTCAAATGAGTTTCGCCGTAACGTAACCAACTATTTCTTAGGCACGATTGCTCACGTCAACCAACTCTTCACCGAAGTCGCACATCGTGCGATTCGATTATAATTCGCATCGCCCAATATTTCTATCGAAATCGCAAGTCGTGCAATTCGATTCGTCTCGCCCAACATTTCTATCGAGATTGCAAGTCGTGCGATTCGATTCGCCTAGCCGAACATTTTTATCGAGATCGCAAGTCATGCGATTTGATTCGCCTCGCCCAATATTTCTATCGAGATCACAAGTCGTACGACTCATTCGTAAGCTCCAGTTTTCCTTTCTCGTCGGTCCGATTGTTGCCTCAAGGCATAATCGTTTCGCTAGTTTTCGTCATTCGACTGACACATAAATTTTCAATCGACGTATCATTCAATGTTACAAGTCCCGTCTTACCGTTCTAACCGATCATCGAAGAACACTTGCATCAACATACCGTCATACAAATTTCCAATCGAATCTCGGTACTTTTCCGTCCGTTGCGGACAAACCTTCCGCAATTCTCACAATGTGTCGATGCAATTCATCGCACAAGTGGTATACCATATACCACTCAGAATCGAGTCATTCATCGGCTACGTGGTATGGCATATACCACTTGGAAATCAAGTCATTTCCCTCACATTATACTTTAATAAACCAACACTCTCTTTCGAATCACGATTTCTGCAGTGATCGTGTTTGATCACAACCGTAACTTTGATTAAATCAAATCTGATACAACTCGATCAATATTTTCGTTTGCCAACATAAGTTTGGTGTGCAATCGAACGACTCGTTCTATCGATTTATGATTTTAGTTCCTTTACGTTGCATCTCGTACAACAATTTATTTTGATATGCGTTGCACCAGTGCAACAATTTTGCTTCTAATACGTGTTGCACATCGTGCTACGATTTGTTTCTGATATTTCATTTCACTTTGTGCAACGATTTATTTCCAACATCCTTTGCACTCCGTGCAACGATTAATTTGATATGCATTGTACCACGTGCAATAATTTTACTTCCGATACGTGTTGCACATCGTGCAACGATTTATTCCCGACTTTCAAAGTCAATGCCCAAATCCGTTCAACACATTAGGTATTGGCTTATCACTTTCATTTTAACGCATATTCACAATTAACTCGTTGCACTTCGTGCATCATTTTATTTCTCTTTCAACATGTTACATTGCAAAAACGTCTCAAATCATATTTCATAATTTGTTGCACTTGCAGCAACTAACATTTTTACGGCTCGTTGCATTCAATGCAATATACCCTTTGCGACTTTCTTAGCAAACATCATGTAATTTCCAAAACACATGCGGCAAAATTATACGATTTGTATTAGACTTATTGTATGGAACATCCAGTGCGGCATCGAGTAGAGTCAAGAGTGATTTTAAGTGGTGGGGGGCAACTTTTTAGAATTGTAATGAAGCGAGCGTCCAGAGGAAATTGAGCCTAGAGCTTTGATACCAATCTGTCACGCCCCAACTCGGAATCACCCGAATCATCGTCCTCATAGGGGGCGTGATGCCGCACGAGCCTAGAGTTGCGCTCATGCAAGGCAAGATGACAAGTTCTCAAATGGTTATCTTTTGATTCGATATTAACAACGAAAGGAAAACAGATTATACGAAACAATTCTCTTTATTGATATCCGAAACTGAGATTACAAAGACTTTCGATAGCCTAACAATATATGCCAGATTGGCTACAACACTCAGGTTCTCTCTTGCCCACAAAGGATTTTACCGTTCCATAGCGACTCGTGTATTTGATGCACGTTTTATTTCAATTGTTTTAACTAGTGTTCGACACATATTACAATTTCTCTCCGATCGGACTACGCCCGTGGCGTCGATAGGTTAACTTAGCATACAATAATATATTTGACTTATCGCATGAAGGAGTAAAAAGAAGTCAATCCTCCCACCTTGAGTCGATACACCTTTGTCATTTTGCCGAGCCGATGCGGCTCGATTTTATAACTTTGTTGCACGGACACTCTCCTGACTTAGCCATTCGAGCACTTCATGCTTCATTGAATCATACGTCCAATTTGCCTTAGCGTGTCCAAGTCTCAGCCTGTCGTAAGGCAGCGATTTGATTTCGCGGACCCCTTACTAAATATGGCAAAAGATCAACCTCTAATATTTTCACGTCAACGTATAACCTGCACACGAAACCAACTAAAATCAATACTTGCATCGATTCGGACTTGCGCCTTGGTCGATTCGATTTCTTAGAATCTTCGAGCCGATTCAACGCACTCATCCTTCGGGGCAACGCGGTGCTTCGCATCGATTCAACTCGATGCATTGTTTGGGACAAGGCAACTCTTCATATCGACTTAGTTTGATGCGTTGCTCGGGACAACGTAACTCTCGTATCGATTTGCATCGATAGATTTTATTCGGTCAACGCGACTCGCTGAGTCAATGTCTCAGCGTAATGCACCGTACGGAGCGGGGCATTACACTCCCTATAAAATTAATGCCTCCATAGCTTTAATGCAAAGACCATTGTCGCTAACTTAAGATCATGCATAGGATAATTCTTCTTATGTGCCCTTAACTGTCTCGATGCGTAGGCCATAGCTTTTTTATGTTGCATCAAGACACATCCAAGTCCACTATATGATGCATCACTATATACAATAAATCCTTCTGATCCAGAAGGAAGCGTCAAAATAGGTGCTGAGGTCACCTCTTTTTTAACTCCTCGAATGCCTTCTGACAATCTTCTGTCTGTAGAAACTCCTGATCCTTGTGCGTCAACCGTGTCATCTACTCTGCAATCCATGAGAAATTCTCTATGAACCTCCGGTAATACCCGACAAGTCCGAGAGAACTCCTAACCTATGCAATTGATTCATTGTTGGCTAAGACTCTACTGTAGTTATCTTTTTTGGATCAACTGAGAGTCCTTCTGAGATAATGTGTCCAAGAAAATGAACTCTATCAAGGCAAGAATTTTACTGCTTTTTTTTTCTCTGTCTGGATCAGTGTAGGCACGAAGCGGTTCAGTCATAGGAACTCGACATTATTTTCTTCTAAAGTAATCTTGCCCTAAACGAGGTAAAGGAACTGGCTTCGAAGCTCCGCTCTGAATGTAGCCTGGATGTACATCGAAGAGATTGGAAAACCCCTCTTAAGTGATATTATCCAAACCAAACCGTCTTTCCTTTGTGAGCCACCAGTGGTGTGCATTGCCAGTCAGCTGCATCCTGACGGCAATCATCTATCGTTCTTTCGATAAATCTGTTGCCTCCAACTGGTGCTGGATGTTGGTGAGCCGTTCGTGAACCTCGTGAGCCCCTCCTTGCCCGAGAATTTGGTTGGCTCCAGTTGCCAAAAATCTGCAAGTGTCCTTGTCGCTGGCTGACGAGCTGGTGGAGTCGCCCTCTCTAAAGCTGCTATAATGCGATCCTCCATGTTCCCCGTTTATCTCTACTGAGTCTCCAGCTGGATCTGTTACTACTTGTATAATCACATAAAAGGTTAGAAACAGTTGTTGCGGGTCCATAGGCTGTCTAAGCTGAGCAAACAACATCGGCGGCATCGACGTGAGTCACTACTGCATTCTGCAGAATAACCAAGGGATTCTCATTACCGGATTGCGTGTAAACCCCCTAAATTTCTACTAAAAAAATTTTTGATTTATTTTTGTAAATTTACGTCGCGTATGAGATCGTGTCATTCGTATTTGTACGTCACGTACGAAATTGTGAAATAGTAAATATTTTTATAATCAAATATTTTAAGAAATTTTCGTATAGAAAAATAAGTATTTAATATTTGATTTATTGCATCACGTCGAGTTTTGGCAAACGTTATTTAAAAATGGCTATTTTATTAAATAGTGCAAATATAAGTAGTAATTCTGAAAACTATTGTTTCACGTAAATATATTATTGTATGCGAGTGACATGAAATTTATTTCATTTCCACTCGATTTTCGAAAACCAATTATAATTAATTTATTATTTACAAAAATATATTTCAAATATATAAAGTAATTTTTGAAATTTAATTATTGCCATTATTTATTATGTCAAAAAAATATTTTAAAAATGTTGCTTAATTTAATATTAAGCAAAATATGTTGGTTAAGTGAGAAAAGATTTTACTGACTTATTTTTTTAATAGCTTTAAGTTTAAAATGGTTTTAAACAAGTTTAAATAATTTGAATTTAATTATGATATTATCTACGGGGGAATATAAACCTCTCCAGTCCTTATCCAACTGGAAATTCTCACCTCCTATATAAGGAGAGGTACTCATCCATAAATTTTTATCATCCACAGATTGTGCATTGTGTCTGTGCCATCCATCTACTATTTTTCCCCTTTACAAATACATTTGTCTCATCCGACAACCCCGGACTCGACGTCTTCCCATGTCTCGTAGGACACGAACACGATACAACACCAACACCAGGAAACCCCACCATAACTTCATCCCGCTCGTCAGATCTGGACCACCGCCTGGCCCCTTTTTAGTGAGCCACCTCCGCGCCTCCTCCTCCGTCGTGTCCGGCCGCACGCCGTGTCCCCAAATCCAACCAACCAAAATAAAATCCTTATCTCCATCACCACGTCGAGCGTCCTCCGCAAGCCGCTTCCGTCCTGGAGCAACCAGCAACGCCGACTGTAGGGATCCGTCCGGAGCCATACTATGCTGACCCCCATTCCTCACGTCTGAGACCGCCGAGGCCGTACGCGCCTCTCCGGCGAGGCGCCACCCTCGTCGCCGGTGGCCCGGCGTCGCACGACCGACGCAGTCGAGCGCACGTCGCAGGGGAGTTTCCCCCTCTGTCGGTCACCTTCACGAGTCCGATACCGCTGCCATCTTCCCGGCCAAATCCCATCCATCACCGCTGCCATCACCATCAACCTTCACCTAGGCGAGTGCCCAGCGCCCGCGCCTCCCCAGAGCCGTGAGCAGACCGCCCCTTTTCGTGCGCCGGAGCCGTACGGCTTCCTCCGCCGCGCGCCAGCCTCCGTGGGCTCTGCCGCGCCTCTATCGCCACACGCGAGCCCCAGATCCGATGACTTCCCCTGCACGGCCTTCGTCCGGAATAGCTGCGCCGCCACCGCCGCCGCCTCTCGGAGCCGAGCCGAAAAACCCCATCGTGCCACCATGCCAGCTGGTGAGTTCCCCTTTCCAATACTCCTCTTCTTCTTCTCTTCGAGAATCCCCCCAAATAAAACTAACTCTCTCTCTCTCTCTCTCTCTCTCTCTCTCTCTCTCTCTCTCTCTCTCTTTCTCAAAGCTGAAGACAGAGTTTTAATAGGTTAATGTTTGTAAATTATTACCATTTGTATTACTCTATTACAGTAACTATATACATATGTATATAAGGTATGATGATCATGGTTAATATTTTATCATTAGTGTTAGGATATAATTGGGTTCAGGAATTGAAGAATGAGGAATAATAGTTTATTATTATTACTATTTTCTTTTGTTTTCCCAAATATTAGTATTTTCTAAAAAGATGTTACAGCTATACGTTTAGAAAGAAACAGTAATATAAATATATTTTAATGAATTAGAAAATACTTTGTATACAAATATATAATTATTTCCAAAGTATGTATCATAGTTATGGTATTAGGCTTATATATATATTCAACTTGGCTTAGAAGTTTTTAGTATATAATGGTTTAGTTTTGGATAAATTTTGGTTAATAATTCTAGTATGATTTCAAATATCCATCCAAATTATTTCTACCTAGAAAACCTATTTTTATAAAACTTTGAGTTTTAGTAAAAGGAATTTTTTTTGACATTTGGGGTAATAAAATATTACAACGAGTTATAAACAAATATAATTCCAAGTAAATATTTTTCTAAATTTACAGTTTGAAATTTTTTTAGAGTTTAAGCCACAAATGATTTTCTTAAAGTTTTAGATATTAGGTAAAATATTTTTCTTAATAAAATATTAATTTTAAACAAATGCAAAATATATTTTTTTTAGATAGTTATGACTGTTTTTCTAAATGAGTATATATATATTTTAAATTGAGAATTATCTTTTACATAAATCAAATCTTCTTCTTAGAATATATGACTTCTGACCATGACTAATCACATACTTATTTTCTTCGGACTTCCTCACATCAAACATGGCTATTAGACAAAACAGAACAGGCCATATCACCGCACCATACCAGACGTCATACCAGGCAAGATACCTTGCATTTATTGTTTAATTTCTTGCTCAATATCATGCATGTTTTATTTCTTATCAAGTTGTTCTTTCAAAACTATATGTAGATACAAATTACTATATTTTATGCAATTGGCTTAGAGTTAAGGGACTACCATATGTCTAGACCATCTCATAAAAACTGTCACGATGTGCCACGGATTTTGTGTGAGTTGTGAGTCGTATATAGCTTTGAACTTGCGTATCGACCGTACATCGGTGCGTACAGGTCGTGCGTTAGGATATAACTGCTAATAGATTTGTGTAGAAGACTTGGCAGTTATTAAGGATTAAACAGGTGGTAGAAACAACACGTGTTTGTGTGTCATGGTTACGACACACGTATAGTATCATTGGGGGGAGGGGACAGCTACTAGCGTAGGGGCTACATTTATTTTTACACACATTTGGAAGATAGTGTCTCGGATGAGCGCTACGTGTTACCCGGCCGATAGTGTCTCGGATGAGCGCACGCTACTTGTTGGCCACTCTTTATTACTTGCTTGCGTGAATCCGTTACAGCCCCTACGTAGAACGTTGTCCTCTAAAGTGCATTTCACATAGAATGGTTAGGAACCTTTACTCATGCATACTTTTCTGTTGAGCTTTTATTATTCAGTTTATTGGCATGATATTATGTGTCTTGTTACGTCCCTCTGAGGACCTGGTGATTTCCTCAGGTGTATGTTTCATGGTTTCTTGCAGGTGCTCTAACTAAGGCCATTCCTTCCTTCGTGATGATTGCTCTTGGACTCGTCATTTGCTTCGCTCGACCAAATCATTTATTTGTACATTTTTTCTTATTTAAATTTGTTGGTAGCGGATATGTCTCCGTCCAACGTTTGTACAAATGACTATTTGATCATATCATTCAACCTTAGTAATTGTGGATGAGATTTATTTAGTTTGTCATGGCTTTCTATATTTCACAGCTTATGTATACATACGAACATCTCCTATACTCGTATGTATACAGCTAGCATGATACGTATGTGGTCCCATATATTTTGGGACTGGGGTGTTACATATTTTTGTGGTGGCCCGTGCAGGTCAAGTTTACCATTTTGATTACATGACTGTACCGAACGGGCCTGCAATATATGATTAGAGTCTAGAATCTCATCTACCTGCTTGACCCTCTTCTTTGACTAAATTTTTTGAATCACTTGTTCAACTCCACTGATCTACATCTTGCTTGAGCTCTTTCTACTGTAATCCTTATTTCCACACTTGATAGGAAGATGACTACACTAATATATGCTCATAGGTCAACCACACGGCTAGAAGGATTACATTGACAACTAGTATGCATTGAGATGCTATTTGAGTTATAAAGATATGAGGATAGAGGGACCATATTTTCAAGAAGTATGAACTTAGGGATTAGTTAATTCCAAGTTGGGTAGTAGCAACATTAATAACTTCGAAGGATCGTTAGAATTTTATCTACAAAATGATAGTGAAATCTATATACAATTGAGAAAGGAAATTGAGTTGATTTTTGAGTTTTGATTTTTGAAGGTCTTTGAAAAATATTTATGATTCATTAAATTATAGCTATACATCCTTGAAGAGATATAAAGTTAGTTGAAAAGAATTTTTGAAATTTAAATGCTGCTGTAAGATTTATGAGGGCGGTTGATAAAGCTTGGTTTTAAATTGGGTTGTATGGTCCCCAATTAATGAGTTCGTAAAGTTTTGAATTTTAAGTTTGGAGTAAGGTTATTAAGAATTTTGGTTAAAAATATTTTGAAGGATATATAATCAAATTGAGGATCTACTTTAAACTCTCGTATGAATTACGATTGATAACTCTTATTTAAATTTTGAGTTTAAGATTTAAAATAATGATAGAAGAAGAAAAATATATAGATTTGATTTGTGACACAATAAAGGTTTATTCGAGATTGATTGGAATTTTAGAAAAAAAATTGATTTGATGACTGATAAGGTCATTTGAATATTGAGTTTAAAGTTAGATTACTAATATTACAATCTTTGGGAAAAGTTACTAAAGATGTGGTGAAAAGTTATTTTGATTGATTAAAGGAATTTACCATTTAAAAGTTATGATTTTGTTTGAATGACTTAGAAATAGAAGTTATGTGATGAGTGCGTTAAAATATTGAGCTGTAAATTTTAGATTATTCGTGATATGTTAAAAGTTTATCTTGAGGGTTATTGGAGAAATTTTTGGAGTTTTAAAGTTATGAAGTGATATAAATTTTTTTGATTCATGATTTTCTTGAGTTTAAAAGTTGGAGTGAAAATGTTAAATTTTGGAAAGGTTAGTAGCAACATGATAAAAGTTTACTTGGAAAGGAATTTGATTTGGTCATGATTAAATTTGACGGCTTGGAGTGAATACGAAATTTGGGTAGTTCATTTTAGAGAAATTTATTAAGGAACTTTTGGAGGAAATTGAGTTTTCAATTTTAATATTAGGCCACCAAGATAGCCCTAATAAATTGGAAGTATTCCATACTAAATGCCATGTCACTCATGACCATGATAGTAGTATATACACAAGCGTTGATAGTCATCTACCAAACTATATTGTATCTCAATCTTTACTTACTCGATTTTCCCTCGAATCTCGATCTTTTATGGTAACCTTCTAACCCAGTTGCAATTTGGATAATTATTTAATTGTTCATTGAATGTATTCATTTAAGAGGCTATCTTCTCTCTAGAACTGTGATCCTAAATTATTTTGCTGGATTTTTAATTAATTTTATTGCATGCTTTAACTTGATCTCCTTTATTTTTGAGCATTAATATTCACCTCATGAACTCCTACTTTCTATTTTTGATATTTTGGCATCCGTGACTTGAATATTTGGAGCACAACACTAGACTTTTCCTTCCAACAAACTTCATATGTTAGACTTAGATGAGCCCACCTTAATGTAGATATATCATGTCCCACTAAAATACGTCTTTTTGTACTCTATTTTCTTGATATGACTTTCCAGTCAAATGGCTAAGCTATAACCTCTACCATGACACCAGTTACTTTCGGACTTGAATTAGAGGTCCAACCTTGACTCATTTCTTTCAACCTGATAGGTGATTGTGTCCTACTTCATTCATTAAATGCCTAACTTTGTGCTTACCTTGATTGCGTGACCCATTGTCCCATCACACTACTAGTTTAACTTTTGTAAGTTGGGTAGAATACCTCACTCCTTTTTCCTTGTGACCCACATTGGTAAGTTCGCTTAGACTATAAATTCGGAGGACCCTATAAACCAAAAATGAAGAAAACCTGGGCAACTGCCTAGGTCCAAACTTCAAGCAAGACTTGATTCTTAAAGAACCATTGACTATTTAAATTTCCTTTATCATGGTCCCTTACTTATACTTTGACTATCCTATAATGCTAACTTAGAATAAAATTTTGCAAGCTTATTTTCTTATCAAGCTTGATCATGACATGTTTTATTGGGTCGCTTCCACTAACATATTGTCTAATCAGAACCGGTGCATGATGGTCTGATCAACCTATTGCACTTTGGTTCGCTTTTCATATATCATACTACATGGATGGAGACATAGTTAAACTCGCCCTAGAGTCTCATCCGCGACTGCCTTGACAATTCTACTTGAAGTATTCAATCGCCGTTGAAACCCATATTGGTATTCAAAACATATTCCTTGAACTCTTGCTGGTCTTCGTCTTTTACCTATTCTAGACAAGCCTTGTACTTGATAAGTAAGCCAAAGTATTCTCCTATGACCGTGATATTTGTATATACGCGATGATAGTTAGCCACTGACCAACCAATGTAACTATATCCCCATCTCGAATTACTTGCCCTTTTTCCTCGACCCTAGACTCATTTTTGTGACCTTCTTCGAACTTGAGAAGGATTCAAACCTAAACCTAGCCGACTACATTCTCTCAATTGATTGCCCTTAATCTAGTTGATCCCTTGTCGCCTTATTCTATGTCGTATCATGATTATACTTTAACCCTTAATTCTTCCTTATTTCATTGTGTTAACTAACAATCCTCATTCAGTTTCGTAGTCGTGAGGTATTTTTTTTAGATAACGAGAACATGACTTACAAATTGCATGCTTGTGTTGAACGTGATTATTTGCCTCGTTCAATAATCTGATCTTATCTCCCCTATCTTCTCAACCCTACCTATTCCTAAATTTCGAGGACGAAATTCTTGTAAGTTGGGTAGGATGTAAACCCCCTAAATTTTTACTATGATTTTTTTTTGATTTATTTTCGTAATTTTATATCGCGTACGAGTTTGTGTCATTCGAATTTGTACGTCACGTACGAAATTATGAAATAGTAAATATTTTTATAATCAAATATTTTAAGAAATTTTCGTATGGAAAAATAAGTATTTAATATTTGATTTTTTGCATCACGTCGTGTTTTGGCAAACGTTATTTAAAAATGGCTATTTTATTAAATAGTGCAAATATAAGTAGTAATTCTGAAAACTATTGTTTCACGTAAATATATTATTGTATGCGAGTGACATGAAATTTATTTTATGTCCACTCGATTTTCGAAAACCAATTATAATTGGTTTATTATTTACAAAAATATATTTCAAATATATAAAGTAATTTTTGAAATTTAATTATTGCCATTATTTATTATGTCGAAAAAAATATTTTTTAAATGTTGCTTAATTTAATATTAAGCAAAATAATTGGTTAAGTGAGAAAAGATTTTACTAACTTATTTTTTTAATAGCTTTAAGTTTAAAATGGTTTTAAACAAGTTTAAATAATTTGAATTTAATTATGATATTATCTATAGGGGAATATAAACCTCCCTAATCCTTATCCAACTGGGAATTCCCACCTCCTATATAAGGAGAGGTACTCATCCATAAATTTCTATTATCCACAGATTGTGCATCGTGTCTGTGCCGCTCATCTACTATTTCCCCCTTTACAAATACATTTGTCCCGTCCGACAACCCCGGACTCGACGTCTTCCCGTGTCTCGCAGGACACGTACACGATACAATACCAACACCAGCAACCCCACTAGAACTTCGTCGCGCTCGTCAGATCTGGACCCCCGCTTGGCCCCTTCTCCGGTGAGCCACCCCCGTGCCTCCTCATCTGTCGTGTCCGACCGCACGCCGTGTCCCCAAATCCAACCAACCAAAATAAAATCCTTACCTCCATCACCACGTCGAGCGTCCTCCGCAAGCCGCTTCCGTCCTGGAGCCACCAGCAACGCCGACTGTAGCGATCCGTTCGTAGCCATACTATGCTGACCCCCATTCCTCACGTCTGAGACCGTCGTGGCCGCACGCGCCTCTCCGGTGAGGCGCCACCCTCGTCGCCGGTGGCCCGGCGTCGTACGACCGACGCAGTCGAGCGCACGCCGCAGGGGAGTTTCCCTCTCTGGCGGTCACCTTCACGAGTCCGACACCGCCGCCATCATCCCGCCAACTCTCGTCCATCACCGCTGCCATCACCATCAACCTTCACCTAGGCAAGCGCCCAGCACCCGCGCCTCCCCGGAGTCGTGAGCAGACCGCCCCTCCGTGTGCGCCGGAGCCGTGCGGCTTCCTCCACCGTCGCCAGCCTCCGTGGGCTCCGTCGCACATCTGCCGCCACACGCGAGCCCCAGATCCGTCGACTTCCCCAGCACGGCCTTCGTCCGGAGCAGCTGTGCCACCGCCGATGCCTCTCGGAGCCGGGCCGGAAAACCCAATCGTGCCATCATGCCAGCTGGTGAGTTCCCCTTTCCAATACTCCTCTTCTTCTTCTCTTCGAGAATCCCCCCAAATAAAACTAACTCTCTCTCTCTCTCTCTCTCTATCTCAAAGCTGGAGACAGAGTTTAATAGGTTAATGTTTGTAAATTCTTACCATTTATATTACTCTATTACAGTAACTATATACATATGTATATTAGGTATGATGGTCAAGGTTAATATTTTATCATTAGTGTTAGGATAGAATTGGGTTCAGGAATTGAAGAATGAGGAATAATAGTTTATTATTATTACTGTTTTCTTTTGTTTTCCCAAAGATTAGTATTTTCTAAAAAGATGTTACAGCTATACGTTTAGAAAGAAACAATAATATAAATATATTTTATTGAATTAGAAAATATTTTGTATACAAATATATAATTATTTCCAAAGTATATATCATAGTTATGGTATTGGGCTTATATATATATTCAACTTGGCTTAGAAGTTTTTAGTATATAATGGTTTAGTTTTTGATAAATTTTGGTTAATAATTCTCGTATGATTTCAAATATCCATCCAAATTATTTCTACCTAGAAATCCTGTTTTTATAAAACTTTGAGTTTTAGTAAAAGGAATTCTTTTCGACATTTAGGGTAATAAAATATAACAACGAGTTACAAACAAATATAATTCCAAGTAAATATTTTTCTAAATTTACAGTTTGAAATTTTTTTAGAGTTTAAGCCTCAAATGATTTTCTTAAAGTTTTAGATATTAGGTAAAGTATTTTTCTTAATAAAATATTAATTTTAAACAAATACAAAATATATTTTTCCTAGATAGTTATGACTGTTTTTCTAAATGAGTACATATATATTTTAAATTGAGAATTATCTTTTACATAAATCAAATCTTCCTCTTAAAATATATGACTTCTGACCATGACTAATCACATACTTATTTTCTTCGGACTTCCTCACATCAAACATGGCTATTGGACAAAACGGAATAGGCCAGATCATCGTACCACATCAGGCGTCATACCAGGCAAGACACCTTGCCTTTACTGTTTATTTTTTTGCTCAATATCATGCATGTTTTATTTCTTATCAAGTTGTTCTTTCAAAACTATATGTAGATGCAAATTACTATATTTTATGCAATTGGCTTAGAGTTAAGGGACTACCATATGTTTAAAGCATCTCATAAAAACTGTCACGATGTGCCACAGATTGTGTGTGAGTTGTGAGTCGCATATAGCTTCGGACTTGCATATCTACCGTACATCGGTACGTACAAGCCGTGCGTTAGGATATAACTGCTAATAGATTTGTGTAGAAGACTTGGCAGTTATTAAGGATTAAACAATGTGGTAGAAACGACACGTGTTTGTGTGTCATTGCTACGACACACGTATAGTATCATTGGGGGGAGGGGACAGCTACTAGCGTAGGGGCTACATTTATTTTTACACACATTTGGGAGATAGTGTCTCGGATGAGCGCTACGTGTTACCCGGCCGATAGTGTCTCGGATGAGCGCTACTTGTTGGCCACTCTTTATTACTTGCTTGCGTGAATCCGTTACAGCCCCTGCGTAGAACGTTGTCCTCTAAAGTGTATTTCACATAGAATGGTTAGGAACCTTTACTCATGCATACTTTTCTGTTGAGCTTTTATTATTCAGTTTATTGGCATGATATTATGTGTCTTGTTACGTCCGTCTGAGGACCTGGTAATTTTTCCAGGTGTGTGTTTCATGATTTCTTGCAGGTGCTCTAGCTAAGGTCATTCCTTCCTTCGTGATGATTGCTCTTGGACTCGTCATTTGTTTCGCTCGACCAAATCATTTATTTGTACATTTTTTCTTATTTAAATTTGTTAGTAGCGGATATGTCTCCGTCCAACGTTTGTACTAATGATTATTTGATCATATCATTCAATCTTAGTAATTGTGGATGAGATTTATTTAGTTTGTCATGGCTTTCTACATTTCACAGCTTATGTATACATACGAACATCTCTTATACTCGTATGTATACAGCTGGCATGATACGTATCTGGTCCCATGTATTTTGGGACTGGGACGTTACCTTGCGGGTCTATTATACTGCACGTGAACAAAACTTATAAGCTAAGAACATATGATATCAAGCAGGATGCATGCCAAGGAAATAAATTTAAAAATTGACATAGAAATCAAGGACGTGCAATGAATGTAGATGAGATCCTATGGGTCTTTCTTATTCTAACTATAGGCTCACGTCGGTATAGTAACGTAATCGAAGTGATATAACGCAGATCTGCATGGGCCACCACAAAAACAGGTAATACCCCAGTCTCAAAATACGTAGGACTAGTTAACTAACCATACGTCCTCATTGATCATGAACAAGAAAATAAATGTGTAAATAATAAAATAAAAAAATAAAGGTACTGAAACATTGGCAAGATACACTTGCCTGTCTTCCACAACTGTACGTACTGCGGTCCTACTCCAAGATTCTCGCTCACTCTGTCACGTACACCTATCATGATAAACCTACTACTAGTGACATGCTTATGTCATACCCTACATGGATGTATTATATATAGACCCAATAATGTATATACGAAACTAGTCATATTAACTATTCAACTCAAATCACATATATAGCTTTAAATCCACTCAATAAAGTAATATTTTATATACTAAAAATATTATAATTATTTATGGAAAAATATATTTAAATATTTTATAATAATAATTAGCATATTCTATCCATAGGAAAATAGGTACCAAGGTCTTATATTGATCCGTCATCAATATTCATTGACTTGGTTCATAGTTTTGTTCCCAAAACAATAATTTTTTAACATATTTTAATTATAAAAAAAATACTGATAAATAGATAGAAATATGTTTTATATATCAAAATATGCGCAACAATTAATTTAGATAAGTCTCATTAAGTTCCAAGTCGATTAGACGCAAGGATCCTACGTTTTTCAGTAACCCGACAACAACACATCAAACTCAAATTTTATTAAAATATCAAATCTCAATTAATTGATACAAAAACATGTGGGATTAAAAGCTTAGGATGTCTAGAGCATTAAAAAATATTGAAGAGGTAGAAGTGATCCACAAATCGACGAAAACGTATCCACAAGGAAATTGGTTCAGTTTGGACACCCTGTAGCAAAATGGATGCCCCTGACAAACCGTGAAGAACCACATGGATGAAATTGGACATGAAAGTAGACACATATATCTTTCAATTAGTTTTGGTTTCGATAGGAACGGACATCAAAAAGTATATGAATATTTACAAAATAGTGTACCTGCTGTGACAAATTCATACTTGAACTCCCAACTTCGGGTGACTTCTAGGCTCTGTATTTAAGAAGTTGTCGTGGCTCCTCGGGGACTTTCTAGGATGCTAGAGGAAGGTCTTAGGCCCGTGAGAGGTGGTATAAGGGGAAGAAGTAGTGTTGATTGATGGTTGTGGCGGCTAGGGTTTGATGTGGCCAACGACTGCAAAGGTGATGGGGCTCGGGTTTGTGCGTTTTGGGAAGGGGTGGCCGGCCTATATTTGATGTATATATAAAGATTTTAGGGTTGATGTATTAGGGTTTTGGTAGAGGAGTTTTAGGAAAGGTTTGATTTTGGTATTTAAATCTCAAGCTATGTAAGGGTGAATCAATGGGTGTATATTGAGTTTCCTAATTTGGAAAGTCAATGGTGGGTTGGTTTAAACCTATTATGTTGCACAAAATCCTCTAAAAAATAATCTAAATTAATTGTAGTAGGTTATGGCAACCTAGAATATGCTTTACCATGGCTTGATGGACTAGTATTGGACCCATATAATTTATTGAATCGAAATAGGCTCCGGAAGTCCAATAAATGGTCTTATGTGCCATTTGAAAATAAATAACACATGAGAACTCAAGTGGTTGGGACACCATTGGCATATGTGTAGTAGGCTCAAAATAGGTCAAAATTATATATTGGGTCGAAATATTTGGATCGAATTTGGGCCTCAAATCAAAATTGAAAAATACATTAAATTTTATGGTAAGGGCTAAAATGACCATTTTGACCCTAAAGTTGTGCAAAAAATATATAGTGCAAGGGAACATGTCTGAGTGGGACATGATATATCAAAATGAAGGTGAACTCGTTTAGGACACAAATATGGAACTTGTTTTGAGCAATTGATAATTGTTGTGCTTCAAAAATCAAAGCTACGATAACATACTTATGTAGTTAATATTTATTATAAAATATAGCTTATTATTAAACAACCATATTAAATAAATAAATATAATTAATAATACCCAAAAATTAGGGGCTTACACATACTATCCAACATGAAGCCTTGCGTTTCCTTGTGGTGTTACGCCGCTGTAACATAGCTCGCGTATCCGAGGCTTTACCCTCTCTAAATACCTCTTGGTGGTGTCACACCACTGTAACATCAGGTCACCAGCCTCTTTGTAGTACTGCCTACCACTCTTCAATCTACAGCATTAAGCTACATGCCTATGTGCGATGCTACACAGCTGTGACATGGTCTGAAGCTGAGGCTTTACCCTTTTGAGGTACCTCAAGTGGCGTCACCCCACTGTAGCATGGAGTACTAAGATACTTTGTAGTGCTGCGCTATACGTACTTCCTGTAAAGCACGTCGGACATTCAAAATATCTGAGAACTCATTAAGGCGTCCAAGCCATCCTTGCACAGGACTTGTTCTAGACAAAGGACAAATAGTAGACAACAGTGGTTTTGGGTCAGTAATCCCTCAATGTCTCAAATGACTACTCACTGTTTCTGATATTCTTCCAGTCAATGGTCATCCCTTGAACAAAAAGCTAGATGCCTAGTAGATTTCTCTTTGAAGTGATAGCATAAAACTTTATGGTAGGATTACAGGAACACAATATCAGAATGTCTTCAAGCCCATTTTGTTGTTGTGTTCTCGACCAGCTGGCGCTTGAGACCTTTAGTGAACGGATCCACCAGATTCTTCTGGCTCTGAACATCAACCACAACAATGACTCCTCTTTTGATAAGATTATTCACCACCATGTACCTTAGTCGCACAGTTCTCTTCTTGCCAATGAAGAGATCATTTGATGCCAGCGCTGTAGTCCCTGGTTGTCATAGTATATAGGTACCTACAGAATCTGCGCTCCAACCAATGAAAGATCATACTGAGCTTTAGAAGCCATTCTGATTTATCCGTTGTAGTCGCCAGTACATAGAACTCAGGTTCCATAGAAGAATGTGAGAGCATAATCTGCTTCTTCGACTTCTACGATATAGCAGCTCCACCCATGAAAAAAATATATCCTCCTGCGGACCTTTTGCTTTATGCTTCTGAGCACCACTTTATATCACTGAAGCCTTCCACTATTGTCGAATAACCGCGTTAGTGCAATGCATACATCTTAGTCCTATTGAGATATATCATCACTCTCTTCACAGCTTTTTAGTGCTCCACACCTGGATTGCTCGTGAACCGACTCAGCATCCTATCACGTCCCAGAACTAGAATACTGGAGAGCGGGGGACAGACACAGCCAGCTACGTACATTGAAGTGAATCCCACCTTGCAATACGATCACGGCTGTCTATATGCATGAGGGTTTACTACAAGCCATCAGTCTCTTATGGTCAAGAACAAGCCTAGTGTCTCAATCTCAAGCAAGTAAGTAAATGTTACAAGATGTTAGATCATTAGACATACAAAGTAAGGCGTCCCAAACATTACATACTCAGATGATCATGAAGCTAGTCATACAAAATGTGAAGACTAGCAAGAGTTTCAGTCATACATGATCAACCCTAGGATTTGTCAATCATGTTACAGCCCGTAGGTAGACAGTAAGTAAAGTTGCAAACGAGCTAACACTTGCTCGGCGACTAAACGTCTCAAAAGAATATTTTTACAAGAGAGTGGGAGAGCAAAATAAGAACCCACTCGTTTCCAGGGTTGCACCTAGTGGTCACTATTTGGCTGGAAGACAGGAAGATCCTCGAGAGCTACTCTAAACTCTGGCCATACAAAACCAGCTGGGTCAGACCCCAGAAAGAGCAAGTGCCACAATGGTGGCTTCACTTAAGAACTAAAACTAGCATATTAGCACATGATACATAAAGGATAACGAAAGACATGAGTTAGAGAAAGTAGGGTGATAAACGATAAGATGACTAACGAACTATTCCGGTAACCAAGTTACAACCCGTAAACCAAACAAGGACTGGGGTTGTAACCCTTCACCTGAACAGAACTTAGTCTCTAACCAATTATCGATAAAGTAAAGCATAAACAAGCATGTCCTGAGATAGCCATGTACTGGATCTAGGCAAGACTAGACAAGATAAGACTCCATCCATCATTCACGGCCAAACAAAGAGTACGGTTTGATACTTTAACTAACTAGGGTTATCACAAGCTTAGTTACTAATAAGATGCATCGAGATGTTCCAACAGCCACAAGCCATGCAGTCTTAATCCAGGTTATCCGGTCACAAGTTGAGAGAGTTAGATTAGGTGACTTGGGGGTGCAACACATGACAGTGTGCTGGAAATGTGCCCTACTCGACGGCAGGCTACAAGTCCAATTAAAGCGTCCAGATAACGGGACTGCCTGTAGTTGGAAACTCTATTCATGAACTACTTATCACTCTAGTCATTATCCTAGTCAGATTCAGTATGAATCCCTGACCGTGGAAATTAGGAATTCATATCCTAGACATGATGCAAGACGAGGCATGTAGCTTATACAAGCATAAACACACACGGTGTCAAGACAAGAGTTACTTAGCAAGGCATATCGAGATTATCATGTAGGTTTACTTTATCAAGTCAAGAGTGCGTCACAACGGACCACCATCAAGAATTATCATGTCAAGTTACTTGTCAAGAGTGCACCACGACGGGTCACTATCAAGAATTATCATGTTAGTTGATACTTGTTAAGAGTGCGCCTTAACAGGCCACTATCGTGTTTTATTCATACATTAATATGAATGAGAGAAACTTGCATAAAATAACTAGTGACATATTCTTGAAGCCAAGGAAAAGATCTACAACTTTCATGTTTTAAGTTTTTTGAAATTCTGGCTAGAAAATAACTAAACTTGGCAAAATAGTCATTCTGTGCACTTTTTACGCCAAAAATTTAATTCTGCGTAAAATACGCAAAAGAGAAGGGTTCCAGCATAAAAATTACATTCAGGATACAATCCTGTGTAAAATATGCATAAACAGGGTTCCCTGCGTAAAATTTATATTCAGGATACCATCATGCATAAAATACACAAAAACAGGGTTCCCTGCGTAAAATTTACATTCAGGATACAATCCGGTGTAAAATACGCAAAAACATGGTTCCCTGCATAAAATTTACATTCAGGATACAATCCTGCATAAAATACGCAAAAACAGGGTTCCCTGCATAAAATTTACATTCAGGATACAATCCTGCGTAAAATACGCAAAAATAGGGTTTCCTGCATAAAATTTACAATCAAGATACAATCTTGCGTAAAATATGCAAAAACAGGGTTTCCTGCGTAAAATTTACATTCAGCCAGCACTATATTCTTCAGCCAACATAAAAAATTCAGAAAACTTGTTTTGGCCATAAAAACTTCATTTTAACTCGAAATGAGGTGAATCAAAAACCAAATTCATACAAAATTTCGTGCTCTTGCTCATGGAACTATTAGTTTTCAAAAATAACAAGTTTTAGTATGTCAAAAACCAAGAAAACTCCATGAACTCATGAAACCCTAAAGTTACAATGTAGATCTAGAAGAATCTATCCATAAAAATCAAAAACTCCAAGTTCTAAAGAGGCTTATAATCATGTAAAGCAGGGAATAGAACAATAAAACTTGAGATCCATCATGAAACAAGTTACACTTGCCTAGGGCTTTTGGGTGTAGGTGGAGAGGAGTAAATGAAGAAGAAGAAGAAGAAATAATGAAGAGAGAGAAAGGGTTGGTGAGTTATGAGGGATGGTTTATCATGATGAACCAAGGAGGGTCTAACCAAGTTAAACTAAAATAAACCAAACCAAGCCAATACATACCATGATGAATCTAAACAAGATTAAACCAGGATTAGCTAGCAAATAACAAGTCATGGTACGGGTCAGAATCCCGTACACGTATACTGGAAATACGTATAACGAAAAACGAAGGTGACAACTCTACCCACCTTAAAAGAATTTTGTCCTCAAAATTAAATCAAGAGGCTAGAGACATCAGGGCAAGCTAATCTAACACGGGCAATCTACGACTAGTAATCAATCAAGCAATCATTCATGCAAGCAAGGAAGTAAAAGCATAAGACATAAGAGAGACATTATACCTTATGAGTCAAACAGGTGTGGATATCGCGATCGAATATCATCCTCACCCTCCCACGTTGACACACCTAATGAGTAATGACCCCAAGCAACACAGACTAAACTAATAGTCTTATTCTTGAGTATCTTCTCTCTTCGGTCCAATATGGATACAGGCCTTTCCTCATACGAAAGGTTGGTACCAACAACAAATTCCGAATGATCAAGGATATGGCTCAGATCCGGGATGTATCGTCGTAATTGAGATACATGGAATATGTCATGTACCTCACATAACGATGGTAGAAGAGCGAGACGATAGGACGCATCACCTACTCGTTCGAGAATATCAAACGGTCCTATATACCTAGGACTAAGCTTTTCCCGTACGCCGAATCGAATGACGCCATGGGTAGGCGAGATCCTATGGAATACATGGTCGCCGATAGAAAATTCAAGAGGGCGCCGATGAGAATCGGCCCAATGGCTCTAACGATCTTGTGCAACTCGAAGATGATCTCTGACTTGTCTGACCACCTCAATAGTCTGCGTAATCATCTCTGGACCAAGCATCTACCTCTCGCCGACATCATCCCATGCTAAAGGTTATCTGCACTTCCTGCCATACAGCGCTTCAAAAGGTGCCACCTGGATACTGGCCTGGAAACTGTTGTTATAGGAGAATTCTACGATATGCAGGTGACCTTCCCATGAACCACCGAAGTCGAGTGTACAAGATCGTAACATATCTTTAAGAGTCTGGATCGTGCGCTCTGACTGACCATCTGTCTGCGGATGATAAGCTGAACTAAACTTGAGTCGAGTCCCCAAGCTCTCTTGCAGACTCCGCCAAAAGTGCGATGTGAATCTTGAATCTCTGTCGGATACAATACTGACTGGTACTCCATACAACCTGACTATCTGCCTTAGGTACATCTCTGCTAGCTGATCCATCGACTGACCAACTCTGAAGGGAAGAAAATAAGCTACCTTCGTGAGATGATCAACTATAACCCAGATAGCATCTCTTCCACCTGGGGATTTAGGTAACCCAGTTACAAAATCTATGGTAATATGATCCAATTTCCATTCTGGGATCGGTAAAGGTTGAAGAAGTCCAGCTGGCCTCTGATGTTCAGCTTTAACTTGTTGGCAAACTAAACAACGAGAGACAAACCGGGCTATCTTCCTCTTTATGCCATTCCACCAAAAATACTGACGGATGTCTTGGTACATCTTTGTGCTACAGGGATGAATTAAATACTGAGAATTGTGAGCCTCTGCCATGATCTCCTGTCTGATATCACCACTGGGTACACAAAGACGCCTCCCACGTCGAAGTGTACCATCCTCATGAATACATAACTCTGGTCTCCGTCCTGCTACACATTCTGCTCTAAGACGCTGAAGCTTAGAATCTGCTGACTAAGCCATCTTAATCCTCTCAACTATACTGGACTGAACTTACAGGCTGGCTATCAATGCCCCATTGGTAGAAAGAAGTACTTCTATTCTCATCTTCTGAAGATCTGCTAATAACTCTGGTTGCGCTGTTAGGAAATAGACTCCGACTCTTCTGCTCAATGCATCTGCAGCAACGTTGGCCTTCCCAGGATGATACTGCAGGTTGATGTCATAATCTACAAGTAGCTCTAGCCATCTTCTCTGACACATGTTAAGATCCTTCTGGGTAAACACATACTTAAGACTCTTGTGGTCGGTGAAAATCTCCACCAGATCCCCATACAAATAATGCCTCCACAACTTGAGTGCGAAAACTACCGCTGCTAATTCCTAGTCATGGGTTGGATAATTCCTCTCATGATTACGAAGCTGACATGACGCATAAGCTACTACCTTACTATATTGTATCAAGACGCATCACAATCCTCTGCCGAAAGTATCACAATAAACTGAAAATCCTTCAATCCCATCTGGAAGCATAAGAATGGGGGCCGTCATCAATCCTCGCTTCAACTTCTCAAATAAAATCTGATACTCTGCCGTCCAAGCAAACTGCACATCCTTGCGGGTCAACTGAGTCATGGGTGCTGAAATCCGAGCAAAATCTGATATGAACCACCAGTAATAGCCGGCCAATCCTAGAAAACTTTGAACTTCTGCGACGGTGCTGGGAACTGGCCATGTCTCTATAGCTACTATCTTCTGGGGGTCAACTTCCACTCCACCTCTGGTGATGATTTAACCTAAGTACGAAATGCGATCAAGCCAAAATTTGCACTTACTGAACTTCGCGTACAACTGGTGCTCCCTGAGAATCTGAAGAACTACACAAATATGCTGCTCATGCTCTGTCTCGTTCTTGCTATAGACTAAGATGTCGTCTATAAACACTATCACGAACTGGTCCAAATAGGGCATGAAGATATGATTTATGAGATCCATGAATACCGCTGGCACATTGGTCGCTCCAAATGGCATAATAAGGAACTCCCCAATGTCCATATCTAGATCTAAATGCTATCTTCGGGATGTCTTTCTCTCTGACTCTGATCCGATGGTATCCTGACCGCAAGTTAATCTTCGAGAATACTGCTGCCCCACTGAGTTGATCAAATAAATCATCTATCCTTGGTAGGGGATATCTGTTCTTGATTGTTACAGAGTTCAGGGTACGATAATCAACACATAATCTTGATGTACCATCCTTCTTTTTCACAAGAAGCATCGGGGCTCCCCAAGGCGATCCACTAGCACGAATGAATCCTTTGGTTCTGAGTTCTTCAATCATCTTGTACAGGACCTCCAACTCTGATGGTGCCATTTTGTAGACTCTCTCTGACACTGGTGCCGTCCTTGGAAGCAAATCGATAGTGAACTCTATCTCTCTTTTCGATGGCATACCTGGAAGCTCTTCAGGAAACACATCAGGGAACTCTACTACTACTCTGGAAAATTGAACTGCTTCTGCTACTGCCATCCGCAATACTGGTGGAGAAGGTTCTACTTCGCCTCTGGAAAATGAGAACTCTTCTTCGTCGGGAATACCAAAAATAATCTTGCCAACAATGTAATCTATTCTTGCGTATTGATCCATCAACCAATCCATTCCTAGGACTACATCATAATCGGCCATCGAAAATTCTGTCAATCTAGCGAAAAACTCTTTACCGCTAATTACGATTCGACACGAGGAAAACACTCTATCTACTCCCACAAGACCATTACCAGTAAGTATATTAAGTCTTACTGATAATGACTCGGGCTCCAGTCATATCCGTGTAGCGAATCGTGCAGACATAAATGAATGTAATGTACCGAAATCAAATAATACTGATGCTGGAAAAGGGTTGACGAGAATGGTACCTTCCATCACCTCATCTGAAGCTAACTCTTCTGCTACAGTCAGAGCCATAGCCTGACCTTGTCCTCTTGGTGCTGGTCCCCTCTGCTGGTGACCTCTCTGCCTGTTCTGAATTTGAACCTGGGCATACTGCTGAGCCTGAGGCGGCAATGGCCTCGGAGGCTGATACTACTGCTGCACTCGTACTGGGCCCCTAACCGATGGACTGGTTAGGTTTGACAATGATGAACTGGCTCTATGCGGGCAGGACCCAATCTTATGATCCAGTACCCCACAAGCCAAGTACAATTCCTGTGCTCTGCGATACTCAGATACTACGTGCCCTGGCTTTCCATAATAAGTACAACCCATTGTGGAAGACTGCTTTTGCTTCTGCTTCTGTTGTTGAGGATACACCGGCATCGAGTGCTGAACCGATGAAACTGTGGTCGCCCTCCTAGGAGCTCCAATAGTCAAAGCCCTAGCTGCCGAGGCGGGTACTGAAGACTGGGACATCTACCTATGAGACCTCTTCCGTCCTTCGGTTCTATCTACAATCCTCTGCGAAGTATACTCATGCCTCTTTGCTGCTCGTAAGACGGCATCAAACGTCTGGTGCTCAAACTGCTCCACTGATATGATAATCTCTAGGTGGAGCCCCTGCTAGAATCGCTGGGCTCGATCCAATTCGGTTGCCACCAAGGTGGGAGCAAACCGACTAAGTCTAGAAAACTCAACCGCATATCCATCGACCATCCTTTCCATCTGCTTAAGATTAGTGAATCTCGTCTGCAGATCATACCGAGCTACTGCATCGAAGTACTTGGTCTGGAACTTGTTGCTGAATACTGCCCATAAGACAGGAGTCGGTAATCCAACTGCTAGCATCGCCCACCAGCTGCGGGCTAAGTCTAATAACTGCAGGCGCACAACGGCCACCTTCTCATTCTCAGGAATCCTAGTTCCTTCCAGGATAACCTCTGTGTCCTGAAGCCATGCATCAGCAGTAATAGCATCTTCAGTGCCGTCAAAGAAGGGAGGGTTCAAATGCTTGAAGTTGTTGGCCGCATTGTTTCCTTGGTAACCAACTTGGTCCATGGCATCTTGTACTGTCTGGTGCAGGGCATCGCCCCGACGATCTTGAGATACAAGCAATTCTCTAATGAGACCCACCAGGGTTCCATTATCAGGCTCTGTAGGCTGGACGGGTTGAACTGGGGGCTCTGGATCCTCGGAATGTATGACTCGGGAGGCCGCTCCAGAGTGCTGGGCTTGGTCTCTAGGTTGCTGTCGGTCCACTAGAGGTGCTCCGCCTTACTGATCGGTAGGACCAGGAACAATGCCGCTGAAGAAACGACATGAAAAATAATAAAGAAGGACCATGATAGATCGAGGATATAAACATGTGATCAGGTCAAGATTTTGGAAGGATTAGAAGACACGAGTAGAGATCAAGGGCGAGTGCTGATTGAGACATCTATTCAGTGAAACCCTAGCACATCTTGATTTACAAGACCTGCATGGGCTACCACTTAAACTATGTCACGCCCCAGAACCATAATACTGGAGAGCGGGGGACAGACACAGCCAGCTACGTACATTAAAATGAATCCCATCTTGCAATACGATCACAGCTGTCTAGATACATGAGGGTTTACTACAAGCCATCAGTCTCTTATGGTCATGAACAAACCAAGTGTCTCAATCTCAAGCAAGTAAGTAAATATTACAAGATGTTAGATCATCAGACATACAAAGTAAGGCATCCCAAACATTACATATTCAGATGATCATGAAGCTAGTCATACAAAACGTGAAGACTAGCAAGAGTTTCAGTCATACATGATCAACCCTAGGATTTGTCAATCATGTTACAGCCCATAGACAGACAGTAAGTAAAGTTGCAAACGAGCTAACACTTACTCGGCGGCTAAATGCCTAAAAAGAATATTTTTACAAGGGAGTGGGAGAGCAAAATAAGAACCCACTCGTTGCCAGTGTTGCGCCTAGTGGTCACCATCTGGCTGGAAGACAGGGAGATCCTCGGAAGCTACTCCAAAATCTGGCCATACAAAACCAGCAGGATCAGACCCCAGAAAGAGCAAATGCCACAAGGGAGGCTTCACTTAAGAACTAAAACCAGCATATTAGCACATGATACATAAAGGATAACGAAAGACACGAGTTAGAGAAAGCAGGGTGATAAACGATAAGATGACTAACAGACTATTCCGGTAACCAAGTTACAACCTGTAATGCCTGTTGTTCGTATTACGTATTTGGAATACGTATACGTATTTTATCTTGTATTTGTATATCTCCTTGGTTTGGCTTGGCTTGTTTACTCTCGGTTTGGGTTGGCTTGGTTCGGCCGGCCCAATGCTTGGTTCATCATGGGCCAAGGGTGGAACACCTTAGCCTATGCTTCTCCTTCATTTCCACCACAACCCCCTCTTTATTATCCCCACCAACCTTCTCTCTTCTCTATAATTCTCATTTACTTCTCTTTCCCCTACCATTACTCTTCTCCACCAACCAAGAACACCATAGGAAAGTGCAACTTGCTTCCACAAGAGAACTCCTTTTGATGGTTTCATTAGCTTCTCCTCATGATTCTAAACCACATTAGAACTTGTCATTTTCCATTTTGAGGCTTTAATTCTTATAGATCTAGAGTTTTGCAATTTTCGGATTTTTGGTGTTTTGATCTATCAAACTTGCTTGTTTTCAAGTTTTGATGGTTCCATGTTTTAGAAAATTTCATTCTACCCAATTTTGACCTTTGGAAAGTTGGATTCGGACTTGTTTTGACCAAGATTTGGACAATTGAAGCTTAGTTCAACTTTAGAGTTCTTGCTGTTCTTGCCATTTGGAGAAGACAGTGAGCTAGCTTTTTAGCTTACGCCACTGAGCTGTACGCTGCTCTTTAGCGAGCGTACGCTAACTTGTGTACGCTGCTCTTTAGCGAGCGTACGCTAACTTGTGTACGCTGCTCTTTAGCGAGCGTACGCTGACTTGTGTACGCTGCTCTTTAGCGAGCGTACGCTGACTTGTGTACGCTGCTCTTTAGCGAGCGTACGCTAACTTGTGTACGCTGCTCTTTAGCGAGCATACGCTAACTTGTGTACGCTGCTCTTTAGCGAGCGTACGCTAGCCTTGATACGCTGCCTGTTGGTAGCGTGTCTTGAGCGTATGCTAGCTTGAGCGTACGCTGACCTGTAGCTTGAGCGTGCCCTTGTGTACGCTGACCCTTGCGTACGCTCCCCATTGGAAGTGTATGGAACCTTTGGTACGCTAGCTCAAGCGTACGCAGACCTGAGCGTACGCTAGCCTGAGCGTAGCCTGGCTTGAGCGTAGCCTGATTACCCTTGATCTTCTATAGCCCTGTATATTGATATTTTATTAGATATTTAACGTCCATTTTATATCCTTACGCCTTTTGTCATGAACTTGATAATCATGGATTTGTTTAATATGTTTGGAAATGATACCTGAGCATGACACGATAGTGACCCGTAGTGGTGCACTCCTGACATAATGACCTGACATGACCTGATAGTGGCCCGTCGTGGCGCACTCCTGACAAGTATACTTGACATGATAAACCTGACATATTATATCTTGATAAGCTGTTGCGACGGCTACCTGACATGACATGACCTGTATAAATAACCTGGACACCGTGGGCGATTGTGCTTGTACAAATAATCTAGTCCTGTCTTGCATCATGTCTAGGAGGGGACTCCTGAGTACCACTGTCAGGAGTACCTACTAAAATGGACTAAGGTTAACAACTAGATTAATACATTAGTCATGAAGAGATTTTCCAGCTACAGGCAATCCCGTTACCTGGGCGCGCTTGGGATCTGTAGCCTGCCGTCGAGTAGGGCATATTTCCAGCACACTGTCATGTGTTGCACCCTTCAAACTGCTTAAGGGTACATGCGTTTCCTGGATGATGTACCCACTTGAATTCAACCCTAATCTCTCGACCTGGGTGACCTGGATGGTCTGCAGGGCTTGTGGCTGTGGAATAATCTTACTGCATCTTGTTAGTAATTAGGCTTGTGACAACCCTAGTTAGTTAAAGTATCAAGCCGTAATTTTTGCTTGGCCGTGAAGTGATTGGATGGAGTCTAACCAGTCTAGTCTTGCCCTTACCCTGTTCCAGACTATTGAATGACCAGAATGCTTGTATTTATTTTACCGATAAATGGTGAGAATTCCAAGTTCTGTTCAGACGAAGGATTACAACCCCGGTCCTTGTTTGGTTTATGGGTTGTAGCCTGGCTATCTGAATAGTTCCATGGTTATCTCGTCGTATATCATCCTGATATGTTTCCTTTTATTCCAGTCCTTATTTTTATTTATATTTATATCTTGTGCTGATTGCTGGTTTTAGTTCTTTTGTGAAGCCTCCTTTGTGGCACTTGCTCTTTCTGGGGTCTGACCCAGCTGGTTTTGTGTGGCCAGATTTCGGAGCAGCTCCAGAGGATCTACCGACCTCCCAGCCAGATGGTGGCCACTAGACGGAACCCTGACAACGAGTGGGTTATTTTTGGCTTTCTCGCTCTATTGTAAAAATATTCTTTTGAGGCGTTTAACCGACGAGCACTTGTTTAGCTCGATTGCACTTACTTACTGTCTGCCTACGGGCTGTAACATGATTGACAAATCCTAGGGTTGATCATGTATGACTAAACTCTTGTTAATCCTAACATTTTGTAACGACTAGCTTCATGATCAGCTGAATATATAATATTTGGGACGCCTTATTATTGTATATTTAATGATCATACATATTGTGACTCTTACTTACTTGCTTATGATTGAGACACTAGGCTTGTTCATGACCTTAAGAGACTGTTGGCTTGTAGATAAACCCTCATGTATCCTAGACAGCCGTGACCGTATAGCGAGATGGAATCCATTTCAGTATACGTAGCTGGCTATGTCTGCCCCCGCTCTCCAGTATTCTTGTTCTGGGGCATGACATGGTTTAAGTGGTGGCCCATGCAGGTCTTGTAAATCAAGATATGTGAGGGTTTACCGAATAGATGTCTCAATCAGTATTCGCCCTTGAACTCTGCTCGTATCTTCTGAATCCCTGGATTCTTGTCCTGATCATAAGCTTGTATCGTTGCTCTGTCCTGGTCCTTTCTTATTGTTTCCTATGTCGTCTTCTTCAGCGGCATAGTACCTGACCCGGCCGATCGACAAGGCGGAGCACCTCCCGCGGACCAGCAGCAACCTGGAGATCAAGCCCAGTATTCCGGAGTAGCCTTCAGAGTCATGCCTTCTGGCGGAGAGCCACCAGTCCAGCCAGTTCAACCTGTAGAACATGATAACGGCACTTTGGTAGGACTCGTCAGGACCTTGATAGCTTCCCAAGACCGGCGTGGAGATGCCTTGCACCAGGCAGTGACGGATGCTTTGACCCGGGGTGGTCATCAGGGTAACAGCGCTGCCAACAGCTTCAAGCGCTTGAACCCTCCATTCTTCGACGGTAGTGAAGATGCTATCGCGGCAGATGCATGGCTTCAGGACACAGAAGTGATTCTAGAAGCAGCCAGGACCCCAGAGAACGAGAAGGTGGTAGTTGTGCGCCAACAGCTATTAGATCTTGTCCGAAGCTGGTGGACAGCGCAGGCCGTTGGATTAGCAGCCCCCATTGCTTGGGCAGTATTCCGGGAGAGATTTCAGACCAAGTATTTTGATGCTGTAGCTCGGTACGATCTACAGACGAGGTTCACAAATCTGAAGTAAGGAGGCAGGACGGTCGACGGATATACGGTCGAGTTTTCCAGACTCAGTCGGTTTGCTTCCACCTTGGTGGCAACCGAGTATGATAGAGCCCAGCGGTTCCAGCAGGGACTTTACTTGGAGATCTTGTTGGCAGTCGAGCAGTTTGAGCATCACACTTTTGATGCAGTCTTGAGAGCAGCCCGGAGGCATGAGTATACCTCCCAGAGGATTGTGGATAGGGCCGGGGGTCGGAAGAGATCTCACGGCCAGATGAATCAGTCTTCAGCACCAGCCCCGGCAGCCAGGGCCTTAACTATTGGGGCTCCGAGGCGAGCAGCCTCAGTGACGTCGGTTCAGCATTCAACTCCGACGTACCCTCAGCAGCAACAGAAGCAGAAGCAATCTTCCGCAGTGGGTTGTCCTCATTGTGGGAAGCCAGGCCATGTGGTGGCAGAATGTCGCAGGGCACAGGGATTATATCTGGCTTGTGGAGCACCAGACCATAGGGTTTGATCCTGCCCGAACAGGGGTGGTTCATCCTCGTCCAACCTTTCTAGTTCTTCGGTGAGGGGACCCGCACCGGTCCAGCAGCAGCAGCAGCAGTATCCATTGCCGAGGCCCTTGCCGCCTCAGTCCCAGGCATTTCAGCAACAGAGCCCCCAGTAGTATGCACAAGCCCAGGCCTTGAGTCAGAGTAGGCAGCGAGGGTTTCAGCAGAGGGGACCAGCACCCCGAGGGCACGGTCAGGCTATGGTGATGACCGTGGAGGAAGAGTTGGCACCAGGTGAGGTAGTGGCAGGTACTATTCTCGTCAACTCCTTTCCAGCTTCAGCTTTATTGGATTCTGGTGTATCGCATTCTTTTATGTCTGCACAATTCGCGACACGGGTAGGATTGGAGCCCGAGTCATTATCAGTAAGGCTTAATATACTTACTGGTAACGGACTTGTGGGTGTAGATAGAGTGTTTTCCTCGTGTCGGATCGTAGTTAGCGGTAGAGAATTCCCTGCTAGATTGATAGAGTTTCCGATGGCCGATTATGATATGGTCCTAGGGATGGATTGGTTGAGGAACCAGTATGCTAGAATAGACTGCCATATTGATAGGGTTGTTTTTAGCATTCCAGGAGAGCCAGAGTTTTCTTTCTCTCGAGGTGAGGTTGAGCCTTCTCCTCCGATATTGCGAATGGCAGTAGCAGCAGTTCAGTTGCCCAGGATAGTGGATGAGTTCCCAGATGTTTTTCCAGAGGAGCTTCCAGGTATGCCTCCGAAGCGGGAGATCGAGTTCACTTTAGACTTGATTCCCGGGACAGCCCCAGTGTCAGAGGGAGTCTACAGGATGGCGCCGTCAGAGTTGGAGATATTGTACAAGATGATTGAAGAACTCAGAACCAAGGGATTCATTCGTGCTAGTGGATCGCCTTGGGAGCCCCGATGCTTCTTGTGAAAAAGAAGGATGGTACGTCCAGGTTATGTGTCGATTATCATACCTTGAACTCAGTAACAATCAAGAACAGATACCCTCTTCCGAGGATAGATGACTTGTTTGATCAACTCAAGGGGGCATCAGTATTCTTGAAGATTGACTTGCGCTCAGGATATCACCAGATCAGAGTCAGAGAGGAGGACATCCCGAAGACAGCTTTTAGATCGAGATACGGGCATTGGGAGTTCCTTGTTATGCCCTTTGGGGCAACCAATGCGCCGGCAGTATTCATGGACCTCATGAATCGCATCTTTATGCCTTACTTGGATCAGTTTGTGATTGTGTTCTTGGATGACATTCTGGTCTACAGTAAGAGTGAGGCAGAGCATGAGCAGCATCTCCGTATAGTTCTTCAGATCCTCAGAGAGCACCAGTTATATGCCAAGTTTAGTAAATGCGAGTTCTGGCTCGATCGCATTTCGTACTTGGGTCATATCATCACTCGAGGAGGAGTAGAAGTGGATCCCCAGAAGATTGTGGCTATTGAGTCATGGCCAGTGCCCAGCACAGTTGTAGAAGTTCGTAGTTTCCTCGGATTGGCTGGCTATTACCGGCGATTTGTTTTAGACTTTGCTCGGATTTCAGCGCCATTGACGCAGTTGACCCGCAAGGATGCGCAGTTTGCTTGGACAGCAGAGTGTCAGAGTTCTTTTGAGCAGTTGAAGCGAGGATTGATAACAGCTCCTATTCTCACGCTTTTAGATGGAATCGGAGGATTTTCAGTGTATTATGATACTTCAGGCAGAGGTTTAGGATGTGTTCTGATGCAGCATGGAAAGGTAATAGCTTATGCGTCACGACAACTTCGTGATCATGAGAGGAATTACCCAACCCATGACTTGGAGCTGGCAGCAGTGGTGTTTGCACTTAAGTTGTGGAGGCACTACTTGTACGGAGATAGGGTGGAGATTTTTACCGACCACAAGATCCTGAAGTATGTTTTCACCTAGAAGGATCTTAACATGCGTCAGAGGAGGTGGCTGGAGCTTCTTGTGGATTATGATGTCAGCTTGCAGTATCATCCTGGGAAGGCCAATGTCGTAGCAGATGCATTGAGCAGGAGAGCCGGAGCTTATTTCCTAACAGCGCAACCAGAGCTGTTAGCAGATCTTTAGAAGATGGGTATTGAAGTTGTTCTCCCTTCCAGTGTGGCGTTGATGGCCAGCATGCAAGTTCAGTCCACTATAGTCGAGAGGATCCGGATGGCACAGTCGGCAGATTCCAAGCTTCAGCAACTCAGAGCAGAGTGTGAAGCAGGACGAAGACCAGAGTTATGTATTTATGAAGATGGTACACTTAGGCATGGTAAGCGTCTTTGTGTACCCAGTGGAGATATCAGACAGGAGATCATGCCAGAGGCACACAGTTCTCAGTATTCCATCCATCCTGGCAGTACGAAGATGTACCATGATATCCGTCAGCACTTCTGGTGGAATGGCATGAAGCGGGAGATAGCTCGGTTTGTCTCTCGGTGTTTGGTTTGCCAACAGGTTAAGGCCGAACATCAGAGACCGGCTGGACTTCTTCAGCCCTTACCGATTCCAGAATGGAAGTGGGAGCATGTGACCATGGATTTCGTGACTGGATTACCTAGATCCCTAGCTAGTAGAGATGCTATTTGGGTCATTGTGGATAGGCTTACCAAGGTAGCGCACTTTCTTCCGTTTAGAGTTGGTCAGTCGACGGCTCAGCTAGCGGAGATGTACCTCAGGCAGATTGTCAGATTGCACGGAGTGCCAGTCAGTATCACTTCGGACCTAGATTCAAGATTTATGTCACACTTTTGGCGTAGCTTGCAAGAGAGTTTGGGGACTCATCTCCAGTTCAGTTCAGCATATCACCCGCAGACAGATGGCCAGTCGGAGCGCACGATCCAGACTCTTGAAGACATGTTGCGGTCTTGCACACTTGACTTCGGTGGTTCATGGGAAGATCATTTGCACCTGGTGGAATTCTCATACAACAATAGTTTTCAGGCCAGTATCCAGATGGCACCGTTCGAGGCACTGTATGGCAGGAAGTGCAGATCCCCGTTAGCCTGGGATGATGTTGGAGAGAGGCAGATGCTTGGTCCAAAAATGATTGCTCAGACCGTTGAAGTAGTCAGGCGAGTCAGAGATCACCTTCGAGTTGCCCAAGATCGCCAGCGCCATTGGGCCGATTCTCATCGGCGCCCTCTCGAGTTCTCAGTCGGCGATCATGTATTCCTGAGGATTTCGCCTACCCGTGGCGTCATTCGTTTCGGCGTACGGGACAAGCTTAGTCCTAGGTATATAGGACCGTTTGACATTCTGGAGCGAGTAGGAGATGTATCCTATCGTCTCGCTCTTTCACCGTCGCTAAGCGAGGTGCATGACGTGTTCCATGTATCCCAATTACGACGGTACATCCCGGACCCGAGCCACATCCTGGATCATTCGGAATTGGTTGTTGGTACCAACCTTTCGTATGAGGAGAGGCCCGTGTCTATATTGGATCGAAGAGAGAAGATCCTCAAGAACAAGACTATCAAGTTAGTCCGAGTTGCTTGGGGTCATCACTCTTTGGGGGAGTCAACGTGGGAGCGTGAGGATGATATCCGATCACGATATCCCGACTTGTTTGACTCGTGAGGTATAATATCTTTCTTATGCCTCATGCCATCAATTCCTTGCTTGCATGATTGATTGATTGCCTAGTATAATTGCCTGTGAATAGTGTAGCTTGTTCTTGTCCCTCTAGCCTCTTAATTAAATTCCGAGGACGGAATTCTTTTAAGGTGGGTAGAGTTGTAATGCCTGTTGTTCGTATTACGTATTTGGAATACGTATACGTATTTTATCTTGCATTTGCATATCTCCTTGGTTTGGCTTAGCTTGTTTACTCTCGGTTTGGGTTGGCTTGGTTCGGCCGGCCCAATGCTTGGTTCATCATGGGCCAAGGGTGGAACACCTTAGCCTATGCTTCTCCTTCATTTCCACCACAACCCCCTCTTTATTATCCCCACCAACCTTCTCTCTCCTCCATAATTCTCATTTACTTCTCTTTCCCCTAACATTACTCTTCTCCACCAACCAAGAACACCATAGGCAAGTGCAACTTGCTTCCACAAGAGAACTCCTTTTGATGGTTTCATTAGCTTCTCCTCATGATTCTAAACCACATTAGAACTTGTTATTTTCTATTTTGAGGCTTTAATTCTTGTAGATCTAGAGTTTTGCTATTTTCGGATTTTTGGTGTTTTGATCTATCAAACTTGCTTGTTTTCAAGTTTTGATGGTTCCATGTTTTAGAGAATTTTATTCTACCCAATTTTGACCTTTGGAAAGTTGGATTCGGACTTATTTTGACCAAGATTTGGACAATTGAAGCTTAGATTCAACTTTAGAGTTCTTGCTGTTATTGCCATTTGGAGAAGACAATGAGCTAGCTTTTTAGCTTACGCCATTGAGCTGTACGCTGCTCTTTAGCGAGCGTACGCTAACTTGTGTACACTGCTCTTTAGCGAGCGTACGCTAACTTGTGTACGCTGCTCTTTAGCGAGCGTACGCTGACTTGTGTACGCTGCTCTTTAGCGAGCGTACGCTGACTTGTGTACGCTGCTCTTTAGCGAGCGTACGCTAGCCTTGATACGCTGCCTGTTGGTAGCGTGTCTTGAGCGTACGCTAGCTTGAGCGTACGCTGACCTGTAGCTTGAGCGTGCCCTTGTGTACGCTGACCCTTGCGTACGCTCCCCATTGGAAGTGTATGGAACCTTTGGTACGCTAGCTCGAGCGTACGCAGACCTGAGCGTACGCTAGCCTGAGCGTAGCCTGGCTTGAGCGTAGCCTGATTACCCTTGATCTTCTATAGCCCTGTATATTGATATTTTATTAGATATTTAACGTCCATTTTATATCCTTACGCCTTTTGTCATGAACTTGATAATTATGGATTTGTTTAATATGTTTGGAAATGATACCTGAGCATGACACGATAGTGACCCGTAGTGGTGCACTCCTGACATAATGACCTGACATGACCCGATAGTGGCCCGTCGTGGCGCACTCCAGACAAGTATACTTGACATGATAAACCTGACATGTTATATCTTGATAAGCTGTTGCGACGGCTACCTGACATGACATGACCTGTATAAATAACCTGGACACCGTGGGCGATTGTGCTTGTACAAATAATCTAGTCCTGTCTTGCATCATGTCTAGGAGGGGACTCCTGAGTACCACTGTCAGGAGTACCTACTAAAATGGACTAAGGTTAACAACTAGATTAATACATTAGTCACGAAGAGATTTTCCAGCTACAGGCAATCCCGTTACCTGGGCGTGCTTGGGATCTGTAGCCTGCCGTCGAGTAGGGCATATTTCCAGCACACTGTCATGTGTTGCACCCTTCAAACTGCTTAAGGGTACATGCATTTCCTGGATGATGTACCCACCTGAATTCAACCCTAATCTCTCGACCTGGGTGACCTGGATGGTCTGCAGGGCTTGTGGCTGTGGAATAATCTCACTGCATCTTGTTAGTAATTAGGCTTGTGACAACCCTAGTTAGTTAAAGTATCAAGCCGTAATTCTTGCTTGGCCGTGAAGTGATTGGATGGAGTCTAACCAGTCTAGTCTTGCCCTGACCCTGTTCCAGACTATTGAATGACCAGAATGCTTGTATTTATTTTACCGATAAATGGTGAGAATTCCAAGTTCTGTTCAGACGAAGGGTTACAACCCCGGTCCTTGTTTGGTTTACGGGTTGTAGCCTGGCTATCTGAATAGTTCCATGGTTATCTCGTCGTATATCATCCTGATATGTTTCCTTTTATTCCAGTCCTTATTTTTATTTATATTTATATCTTATGCTGATTGCTGGTTTTAGTTCTTTTGTGAAGCCTCCTTTGTGGCACTTGCTCTTTCTGGGGTCTGACCCAGCTGGTTTTGTGTGGCCAGATTTCGGAGCAGCTACAGAGGATCTACCGACTTCCCAGCCAGATGGTGGCCATTAGACGGAACCCTGGCAACGAGTGGGTTATTTTTGGCTCTCCCGCTCTATTGTAAAAATATTCTATTGAGGCGTTTAGCCGACGAGCACCTGTTTAGCTCGATTGCACTTACTTACTGTCTGCCTACGGGCTGTAACATGATTGACAAATCCTAGGGTTGATCATGTATGACTAAACTCTTGCTAGTCCTAACATTTTGTAACGACTAGCTTCATGATCAGCTGAATATGTAATATTTGGGACGCCTTATTATTGTATATTTAATGATCATACATCTTGTTACTCTTACTTACTTGCTTATGATTGAGACACTAGGCTTGTTCATGATCTTAAGAGACTGTTGGCTTGTAGATAAACCCTCATGTATCCTAGACAGCCGTGACCGTATAGCGAGATGGAATCCATTTCAATATACGTAGCTGGCTATGTCTGTCCCCGCTCTCCAGTATTCTGGTTCTGGGGCGTGACACAACCCGTAAACCAAATAAGGACCGGGGTTGTAACCCTTCACCTGAACAGAACTTAGTCTCTAACCAATTATCGATAAAGTAAAGCATAAACAAGCATGTCCTGAGATAGCCATGTACTGGATCTAGGCAAGACTAGACAAGATAGGACTCCATCCATCATTCACGGCCAAGCAAAGAGTACAGCTTGATACTTTAACTAACTAGGGTTATCACAAGCTTAGTTACTAACAAGATGCATCGAGATGTTTCAATAGCCACAAGCCCTGCAGTCTTAATCCAGGTTATCCGGTCACAAGTTGAGAGAGTTGGATTAGGTGACTTGGGGGTGCAACACAAGACAGTGTGCTGGAAATGTGTCCTACTCGACGGCAGGCTACAAGTCTAATTAAAGCGTCCAGATAACGGGACTGCCTGTAGCTGGAAAATCTCTTCATGAACTACTTATCACTCTAGTCATTATCCTAGTCATATTCAGTATGAATTCCTGACCGTGGAAATCAGGAATTCATATCCTAGACATGATGCAAGACGAGGCATGTAGCTTATACAAGTACAAACACCCACGGTGTCAAGACAAGAGTTACTTAGCAAGGCATATCGAGATTATCATGTAGGTTTACTTTATCAAGTCAAGAGTGCATCACAACGGACCACTATCAAGAATTATCATGTCAAGAGTGCACCACGATGGGTCACTATCAAAAATTATCATGTTACTTGATACTTGTAAAGAGTGCGCCTTAACAGGCCACTATCGTATTTTATTCATACATTAATATGAATGAGAGAAACTTGCATAAAATAACTAGTGACATATTCTTAAAGCCAAGGAAAAGATCTACAACTTTCATGTTTGAAGTTTTTCGAAATTCTAGCTAGAAAATAGCTAAACTTGGCAAAAACAGTCATTTTGTGCACTTTTTACGCCAAAAATTCAATTCTGCGTAAAATACGCAAAAGAGAAGGGTTCCAGCATAAAAATTACATTCAGGATACAATCCAGCATAAAATACACAAAAACAGGGTTCCCTGCATAAAATTTACTGCATAAAATTGACATTCAGGATATAATCCTGCGTAAAATACGCAAAAACAGGGTTCCCTGCGTAAAATTGACATTCAGGATACAATCCTGCGTAAAATACTCAAAAACAGGATTCCCTGCGTAAAATTGACATTCATGATACAATCCTGCATAAAATACGCAAAAACAGGGTTCCCTGCGTAAAATTGACATTCAGCCAGCACTACATTCTTCAGCCGACATGAAAAATTCAGAAAACTTGTTTTGGCCATAAAAACTTCATTTTAACTCGTCAAAAATCAAATTCATACGAAATTCCGTGCTCTTGCTCATGGAACTATTAGTTTTCGAAAATAACAAGTTTTAGTATGTCAAAAACCAAGAAAACTCCATGAACTCATGAAACCCTAAAGTTACAATGTAGATCTAGAAGAATCTATCCATAAAAATCAAAAACTCCAAGTTCTAAAGAGGCTTATAATCATGTAAAGAAGGGAATGGAACAATAAAACTTGAGATCCATCATGAAGCAAATTGTACTTGCCTAGGGCTCTTGGGTGTAGGTGGAGAGGAGTAAATGAAGAAGAAGAAGAAAAAATAATGAAGAGAGAGAAAGGGTTGGTGAGTTATATATGAGGGATAGTTTATCATGATGAACCAAGGAGGGTCTAACCAAGTTAAACCAAAATAAACCAAACCAAGCCAATACATGCCATGATGAATCTAAACAAGATTAAACCAGGATTAGCTAGCAAATGACAAGTCATGGTACGGGTCAGAATCCCGTACACGTATACTAAAAATACGTATAACGGAAAACGAATGTGACACATCCCCATGGCGAAAGCTATGTCAGGCCTTGTGGCAGTTGTCGCATACATCAAACTCCCGATAACGCTTGAGTACTCCAGATGCTTGACGCTTTTCTTTGGATTTGGCTTCAACTTATTGTCACACCTATACGGAGTATCGATCCCTAGAAGATCCTGATACCCATAGCGTGTGAGCATCTTTTCGATGTAATGAGATTGTGATAGCACTACTCTGATGATGGTCCGGATGATCTTTATCCCTAGGATAACATCAGCTTACCCTAGGTCGTCCTTCATGCTGGACTTAGATGAGAGGAACTTATTTGTCTCAGTAACACATGCAAAATATGTACCCAAGATCAGCATGCCATCCCCGTACAGACAAACGACAACTCCTCTCCCGTTATCATACTTTGTATACACACACTTGTCCGTCTTGCTGACCCTGTAGCTATTTGATCTTATGACTTTATCAAACTTCTCATGCCACATCTTAGAAGCTTATTTCAGACCATATAATAATTTCACCAATTTGCAGACTTTGTCTTCAAGTTTCTTAACGACAAATCATTTTGGCTGTTGCATGTAAATCTCTTCACTCAACTCTCTATTTAAGATTGCTGTTTAATATCTATTTGATAAATAACTAGCTCGTGAATTTGTAAATCCTCTCAAAATTTTAAATTAATATTTTGGCTTAATTAGTATAATTTGTTGACTTTTTTATTTTTTTAAAATTATTTTAAAATAGGGAACCCTAATTAAAACGTTAATCAAATTCGAAATAGATAAGTGGTAGTCGTAATGTTGTGTTTCGGAGGCACCACGATGATGTTCCTAAGCCTATAACCAAGCAATGGTAGGTCAAGACTCAAATCCAACACTCTGAAATTGTAGAATGTCTCAAATTTATGACAAGTGGGTGACCAATAACTCATATGGTTATTTTGGAGTCATTAGAACCCCTGCACTTAGAAAAGTGGTAATACTGTCAAACCGTAAAATTTATTGTGAGTAGCCATGACATTGATTTGACCTCAAACTTTAGGAAATAGTTTATTTAGTCTTAGGCTTAGTGTTAATTTTTTTTCCCATAATTTCTAGAATTTATTGGATAATTATTTACATAAGAAAATAATTTATTATTGTTGTTTAGTGATTAAACTAATTAATAAATAGAATAAAAGAATAAGGGAATTGTAATTGCCAAGGAGCACTTTACAATATCCAAGGATTTTCAATATAGATTACCAATGCTATCCTCAATTTATTACAATTTAAAAAAAATAAAATTTATGGTTTCCCTTATGAATCAAGGTTAATTTTGATAATCCACCTTAAAAGTTCTTGGATGTTGTAAAAGTCTCCTTGGCAATTGTAACTCCCAGGAATAAATTGGTTATTATTAAATAAGTAAATCATTAACCAATGATTATAACTAATATTTGGTAATCATTTTAGAAATTAAGTATTAATCATTAGGTAATGACTATTTAGTTTAATGAGTACTTAATAATTTTATTAAATGATTTTTTTTTGAAATTACACGCACACACACAATTGGGGGGCTCGAACACGCACACACACAATGTAATGGTTAAAAATTATTAAATAATTCACCAATGATTGGAAATTATTATGTTAGTAATAAAGGTTGAATAGTGTACTGAATCCGCAAGTGGTTGCTTCCGCGTTTTTGTTTATATCAATAATTTCTCACCCCGCCCACAATGTGTCAGAACACAATTGACGTGGTTGCTTCCGCGAGCTTAGTAATAAATGTATCAGGCGGTGCGCCGAGCTGCAAAGTCTTGACCCGCGTGAGACTCGAATCTTCTCTTCATATTTATATGCTGCAAGCAAAGAGAAAGCTGCGCATTATAACCTTTTCCGACCTCCGTTTTTTTTAGGAAACCTCCTCCATTGTGACGTCCAATTCCTCCTCCTCCATCCAAAATTATTATAACCCTATATGTTACTCCGATACCGAGTTGTTATTTGATGTGTCCAGCTCCTTCAGGACACAAAGTGAATTTTTGATGGCCGAAACTTTGGAGACTCGTCAAGCAAAATCTAGCTGTTAATTTCTTGATCCGATTTCTTCGCTGTGTCCGTGGTGTGATTCTCTTCAACCATGACTAGTTTGGTGCGACCACAACGTCGTTTGGTGGGTTAAATTTGTTCGAAATGAAGCGCGGAAACCATTCTCCCAAACCAGAAAGTCCTGCGAGAGAACCGAGCAAAAGCACACAAACCAAAAACGCCAAACACAATCGCAGACACAAAGATTTTTGACGTGGAAAACCCTTGCGGGAAAAACCACGGGACGATCGGAGTCCAACCCTGAATAACCTCCACTAATGGAATAAAGAGAATACACCCTCTACAAGCTCCTCCTGATCCAACACGGATCACCACAACTCACTTGAAAAAAGAAAAGTTTTGATTGCGGACTCCGAAGAACAAGAGATGCCGAAAAATTATTCGAAGCAATCTCTCCTTCACAATAGTCCTTAATCCTCTCTCTCTCTCTCAAAGATTGTAAAGCACTCTTTGTTTTGAGATAATTTTACAACTAGCATGCATCACCCTTTTATAAGCCCTTGGTAACCCATACATGGAAGGCCAATATATATGAAAACTTCTAATATAAATCAATCATATATTTAATGGAAATCCAATCATAATTAGCTTACCATAATTGGAAACCCAATAATATGGAAAGCTACTATATGAAGGGTCCAATCATAAATATATAATCAAAGTAAATATGAAAATCCAATCATATATTTTCTTACCATATATGTACCAAAATAAAATTCATGCACACCCCAAGCTTCTCCGACACACGGATGACGCTCGTCGCTCTCCGGGATATTCTCCACATAGGTGGGAACCCCACCCACTCCAACAAATCTCCCCCTTCACAACTATGTGGAGTAGATCGTCATCCCGACGATATGCCTGCAGTACTAAAACTTCCCCCTCGGAAGAACCTTCGTGAGCATGTCCGCTCCATTGTCATCAGTATGAACCTTCTCAAGCGCCGCATCCTTCTTCTCAACCATATCCTGTATCCAATGATACCGAGTCTCGATGTACTTGGACCGACTATGAAATGTCTGGTTCTTCACAAGGTGAATAGCACTTTGACTGTCGCAAAGCAAAGTATACTGCTCTTGCTTCAGTCCTATTTCCTGCAGCAGCTTCTTCATCCACAGCAACTCCTTGTAAGCCTCTGTCGCCGCAATGTACTCTGCCTCTGTCGTCGACAAGGCAACACACTTCTGCAACCGCGACTGCCACGATACCGCTCCTCCAGCAAACATCATCACATAGTCCGAAGTCGATCGCCTCGTGTCTACATCTCCAGCCATATCAGCGTCAGTATACCCAACCAGTTTTGGCTCGTCACCACCAAAAGAAAGTCTCTAATCGGCAGTGTCCTGAAGGTATCGTAGAATCCACTTGACCGTACTCTAATTTACCCTTCCAGGATTTGAAAGGTACCTGCTAACTGTGCCAACTGCATGAGCGATGTCTGGCCTCGTACATACCATAGCATACATAAGACTTCCCACAGCTGAGGCATATGGAACCCGCTCCATATCTTCCTTTTCGTCCTCGGTAGATGGACACTGCTCCTCACTGAGCTTAAAGTGAGCCGCAAGGGGGCAACTCACTTTCTTCAACTCGTCCATACCGAAACGCTGAAGTACCCGGTGAATGTACTTCTTTTGGGACAAATATAGCAGCTTGGACTCTCTCTCTCTCTCTCGGCTGATCTCCATCCCAAGAACAGTCTTCGCTGCGCCCAAATCCTTCATTGAGAAGGCCGCGCCCAGTTGGCGCTTCAACTCCGCTATCCTAGTGGCATTCCGACCCACTAATAGCATATCATCTACATAGAGCAATAAAATAATGAAATCATCCTCGACAAAATACCTCACAAATGCACAATGGTCCGGTATCGTCCGTGCATAACTATGCTCTCCCATAAACGACTCAAACTTCCTGTACCACTGCCTCGGAGCCTGCTTCATACCATACAAGCTCTTTCTCAACCGGCAGACAAAATATGATTTGCCCTTCTCACAGAATCCCTCTGGCTGCTCCATGTACAACTCCTCCTCAAGATCACCGTAGAGGAATGCCGTCTTCACGTCCATCTGCTCGACCTCCAAGTCGAGACTGGCTGCTAATGCTAGCACCACCCGAATAGACAAATGATTGACGACAGGCGAAAAGATCTCATCATAATCCACGCCTTTTCGCTGACCGTAGCCTTTGACTACCAGCCTCTTTTTTATCGAGGGCGAGTAGCATCATCCGTCTGCTTCACTCTAAACACCCATCGATTCTTCAAAGCCTTCTTGCCCTTTGGCAACCGCACCAGCTCATAAGTGGAATTAGTGTGCAAGAAATTCATCTCCTCTTGCATGGCCTCCATCCACTCCTGCCATGGTTCGTCTTCCATAGCCTCTGCAAAGCTTTCGGGCTCTCCCCTGTCAGTTAATAGCACATACTCATCCGGAGAGTATCTCGTAGATGGTCGACGATCTCTGTCACTCCTTCTCAGTGGAGCCACTAGTGCTGGCTGTATACCAACAGCCTCCTCCCCTTCAGGAACTGCCTTCCCGGCATGCTCATCCTCCTGAGGGACACCCTGACCACCATCAACAGGCTGATGATCAAGGTTGAGAGCAACTCCATGTACTGGCTCCTCCATAATAGGATCCTCTGCGATGTCCTCTAGAAACTGCTCGAAGCGAAATGACTCTAACTCAGGCAATTCCTCAGCCTCAGAAGGTGTCTCAGAATCCTAAGTGTTGGTCATGGTCTGATCCTCGACGAACACCACGTCCCTGCTTCTGTAGAGCTTTCTTCCCACCGGGTCATAGAGTCTATAGCCAAACTCATCCCGACCGTAGCCGAAAAAGATGCATCGCCTCGTCTTCGGCTCTAGTTTGGTCCTCTCGTCCTTCGGTACATTCACGAAGGCCTTACAGCTAAACACTCGCAGGTGATTGTATGACGGCTCTTTGCCGTACCATACTTTATCAGGCATATCACCCTGCAAAGGAGTACTAGGAGACAAATTAATAACATAAGCGGCTGTGAGAAAAGTCTCACCCCAATAACTGCCCGACAAGTTTGCTTCTGACAGCAAACACCTCACCCTCTCCATCAGTGTCCTGTTCATGCGCTCCGCTACACCATTGAGCTGAGGTGTCTTTGGCGGAGTCTTCTGGTGTCGTATCCCCTGCTCTCTGCAATAAGCATCAAAGGGACCGATGTATTCGTCGCCATTGTCGGACCGAACAGACAATAACTTCTTGCCCGTCTCTCTTTCAACAGAGGCCTGAAACTCTTTGAAAGTAGGCAGCACCTGATCCTTGGTCTTTAAGGCATAGACCCAAACCTTCCTGGAACAGTCATCAATAAAAGTTACAAAGTAAGAAGCACCACCAATAGATTTTACCTTCATAGGATCGCAGACATCCGAGTGAATCAACTCGAGCAACGCTGGCTTCCTTGAACTTGGGTGACTTTGGAAAGACACCCTATTTTGCTTTCCAGCTAAGCAGTACGTGCACTTCTCCAACTTTGTAGACTTGAGCCCTGGAATCACCTTCCTGTTCACCTAGTAGCTCATCCCCTTCTCGCTGATATGGCCGAGCCGTCTGTGCCATAACTCGGTAGACGCATCACTGACTGCGTTCACCTCCTGTGCCCCCTGTGCGCTCCCCTCCATATAGTAGAGACCGGACTTCTTGCTTCCTCTGGAAATCACCATCGAACCTCTAGAAAGCTTCCACTGACTATTTCTGAAGAGACTGAAGAATCTCTCATCATCCAACCTTCCAACTGACACCAGGTTGAAACGGATATCAGGAACATTACGAACATCTTTGAGAATAAGAACCGCACCCATCTTCGTCCTCAAATGCACATCTCCAACGGCAACCGCCTTTGACACATCTCCATTGTCCATCTTCAACACTCCACAGTCGCCTATCGTGTAAGTGGCAAATAGTGCCCTGTTGTGAGATACATGCGTTGAAGCCCCTGAGTCCACCAGTCAAGAATTGTCATCGCAGGCGAGGTTTATGATAACCTCATCACCTACGACGATCACATCGCCTCCATGTATCGAAGCCGCCGCTGTAGTGTTCTCATCTTGCTTCCCCTTGTCGCCCTTCTTCTCTCTCTTCCAAGCGAAACAGTTCTGCTTGATGTGGCCCTTCTTGCCACAATGGTAACACTCCGAGTCCTTGTACCAACCCTTGGACTTCCCCCTGCTCTTGTCTCTGCCACCACCTGGACCCCTGCTTTTGCCCCTTCCGCGGCTTTTCGAAACTAGTACCTCTGAGTGATGGGATATGGATGAAGTGCCCTGAGAACATCTCTGTATCTCTTCATTCAGTACCCCGCTCTTGGCAAACTCCAGACTGACCACGCCTTTCGGAGCAGAAGCGATCAAAGATACTCGTACGGTTTCCCACGAGTCTGGCAATATACATAGCAACCAAAGTCCTTGAAACTCGTCGTCGAACTTGACTCCCATCGAGGATAGCTGGTCCACCACGCCCTAGAACTCACTCAAGTGATCCGTAATGGATGTACCATCTTTGTACCGCAGACCCATCATCATCCGGATCAGGAACAATTTGTTTACTCCGGTCTTTTTCGCGTACAAAGATTCCAGCTTCTTCCACAACGTTTTCGCATGCTCAATATTGGCAACGTGGTTGTACACGTTCTCGTCAACGAACTGCCGCATTTATCCACACACCTGTATATGCTCGAAGTTCCAGTCCTTATCGGATTTGTCACTGGGCTTCTCGGATGCTAATACTGGAAGATGCAGCTTCTTGACGAACAGCAAATCCTTCATCTTGCTTCGCCAATAATGATAGTTGGTACCGTTCAGGTTCACCATGTGCACCGACTTCGCGTCCATCTCTGCTACCTGGTTTGACTGTCAACTCCTGACACTTCTTTGAACCCAAAGCTCGGATACCACTCTGTTGGGAACGAAGCGCGGAAACCGTTCCCCCAAACCAGAAAGTCCTGCGAGAGAACCGAGCAAAAGCACACAAACCAAAAACGCCAAACACAATCGCAGACACAAAGATTTTTCACGACACCAAAATGGCTATTTTGGAACACGAGGCCTTTTTCAATTTGGAACGCTTATTAGGCATTCCTAGGTGCTGAAACGGAGTAAAAGTGTTCCAGAATAGAAAAGCATTCCTAATATAATTAATTTTAATTTATTTTAAAATTATTTATTTAGGTACACTTTTATAGTGTTCCAAATATCTTTGAAATTGTGAATGTCATAATGTGCATCCACTAGAAAAAATAGGTTAATAACGACACTTTTTTACGACATTTTCTAAATAAGTGTCATAATTTATTTGTAGTGACGACACTTTACTAAAACGTATCGTTGTAATTAAATATTTATCGTAATCGACGACACTTTACTAAAACGTGTCGTTGTAATTAAATATTTATCATAATCGATGACACCTTTTGAAAAATATAGTAAATATAAATTCAACAACACTTTCAAGACACTTAAAAATGTCATATAATATTATATACTAACTACATCTCTACTATTATAAAGTGGCTTCAAAACGGCTCAATCTTGAGCCGTCCAAGCCGTGTATATCATCAACCATTTTTTTAATAAAAAAATTAAAAATTAACTACGTTACATATCTTCTGTGTGGATAGCCAAACCCTCTCTTCTCACGTAAAAAATTAAAAATCACCCAATACTATAATATATTTAAAATTAAATTTATGTTTAAACTAACTACATACTATTATCTAATTAAACACATATCCATAATTTTAAAAATAACCATAACAAATCATATTGAAATTATTGAAATTATATTTAAAATATTCTAATATAATTTAAATTTTTATATATTTTATTAACACTGTTATTAATTTTTTTTTTATACGTGCAACGCACGTGAATGTGACTAGTCACTTAAAAAGGGGTCCCAAATTTTATTTCCCACCTTTTTTTTTCACATTCTAAAAGACAACACTTTGAAATATGTTTTCTAACATTTTATTTCCCCCTATGTTTTTCGTTTACTGCTGCTGCCAAAATAAATTGGCACATGTTCAAAAAATTCCATTCAATAACACTAGACCTTCCCTCTCCCTTCTTCCAGTTTTCTCTCTCTTTCTCTCACTTAATTTCCTACCATGTCTCTCTCTCTCTTTCTCTTCTTCCTTTCTCTTTATCTCCCTTAATTTCTCCCCATGGACCAGGCCGCCGCCTACTCCTCCATCAACGCCGGCGAACACCACCTCTGCGTCCTCAGGGCCCAGCCCGGCGGGGGAGGTGGGGAGGCGCACCGCCGTCGACTGCTGGGGCTACAACATGACCGCCTTCCACCACCTCGCCTCCCAGTCTCCTCCCTCACCGCCAGATTCGTCTTCAGCTGCGGAATCCTCGAGCGCAACTCTGTGCCCTTTTGCTGGGGCGACGAGACCGACACCGGCGTCATCACCCTCATCCCGAAGAACCTTCGCTTTCGCTCCCTCTCCGTCGGCGGCTTCCAGGTCTGCGGCGTCTTCGAGAACTTCCAAGTTTTCTGCTGGAGGAGGAGCCTCGGGATGAGCCGTGGCGACGTTGACCTGGTCCCGATGGACCCGATGGTCTCCGTCGTCGGGGACTGGTTCCACGCCTGCGGGATCGGAGCCTCGATTGCGACGTCGTCTGCTTGGGGCTGAGGATCCCGCCCGGAGCGCCGGCCAGGGCCTATGCGCTGGCAGCCGGGGACTACTTCACCTGCGGGGTCTTCGCCGACAGGCCCCCGAGTCCTTCCTTGCTCTCTCTCTCTCTCTCTCTCTCTCTCTCGGAGGTTTGAAGCAAAGATGCTTTTGTTCGTTGGCTGCCGTCATAGCCATCACTGCCGTCGTCACCATCGTCACTGCCGCCGTCTAGGTCATCTATCACTCCATCAAGATTTATGACAAGCTACAGGCGGGTGAGCTTTGATCATGAACTCTGATTGATAATGTTGAATTATAAATGTTCCCATTGCTCCTGAAACTGTTCAAACAATCGACGAGTTTTATGACCTTTTTTCTCCGATTGCTCATTCACACTGATGGCATTGATTCATATTTTAGTATTATTTGGTCTAGAATTCTCATCAAATTATTAGAATGTTCTTTGAACTTGTTGTTTATTACAATATGATCAATAACCTTTCATTTTCTCATGTTTATTTTTAGATTGATCAATCCATGCATCTTTATATAATTTACATTCATGCATATAACATGTTTGATGGTTTTCCTTAACCAATATAACAATCTGTCATATCCAGTTCAGTTATGCTTTTTCTTGCGAGTCTTGTGGGCAACGAATTATGGACATCATCTCCATAGTTTGATTATTATTATACACTACAAAAAAAGTTGGCTTTTGGGACAACACTTTTAAGAACTCTAGTTTTAAACGTCCTAAAAAATTATTATTTGGGACTGCTATATTTTTTTGTAACAAAAAACGAATTTATTGGTGACAGATTGAAAAATGGATATCTTATTTGGGACTATTAATAATTTTTGTTCCAAATAAATTTTGAGACCGTCTCAAATAATCTCAGCGGGTATGCATATGTTTGAAGTTTGACTTATTATGTCATACTTAAATCTTTATCTTCTACTTGAATCATTAAAGCCAAAAATTTCTAGTATACCTCACTACACCAAAATGGCTAATTAGGAACACTAGGGGCTTGTTTGGAAAATGGATTTGGATTTTGGATTTGGATTTGGAAATCCAAAATTCAAATACAAATCCAAATCATGGTTTCAAAATCCAAATCCAAGTCCAAATCCAACTCCAACCAAAAATAGGATTTGGATTTATGATTAATAACTAAATTATAGTCATGATCAATAATTAAGCTATTAATTAATTATAGTTATTATTAATTATAAAATTAGTAATTAACGATTAATAATTAATAATTAATGATTAGTTATTATTAATTATAAAATTAATAATTAATAATTAGTTAATTTTTAAATAAATAACGATTAATAAATAACGATTAGAAATTATAATTAACGATTAATAATAAATAATTAACGATTAATAATTTTTAATTAACGATTAATAATTAATGATTAGTAATTATAAAATTAATAATTAACGATTAGTTAATTTCTAAATAAATAACGATTAATAATTAACGATTAATAATTAATAATTATAAATTATAATTAAATTTTAAATAAATAATGATTATTATAATTATAAATTTAATAATTAACGATTAAGAATTAATAATTAACGATTAGTTAATTTTTAAATAAATATTAGTTATTTTTTAATTAACTATAAATTAAATATTTTAAAAATAATAATTATAAATTAATATAATGATGATGAGTAAATTATTAATTAAATTATCATAAAATATGATTCTAGTCGTGATTAAAATATTATTAATTAATATTATAATAAAATAGTTATTAACAAATTATTAATTAATATTATAATAATACTAATAGATTATTAATTATGATCATAATTGGATATTAATTAATAAATTATTAATTAAGATTATGGTTATGATTAATAAAATTATTATAATTATGATTAATAAAGTAATAAATTATTAATTAGGATTATTATAAATTATTAAATAATAAAATTATTAATTATGATTATTATAAATTACTAAAATATGTCGTGATAACGAGATATTTATCATCATTTTTGACACTTTTTAAAAATGTCTTAGATATAAATTCAACGATACTATTGAAATATCATATAATATAAATTTGTAAAGACGACATTTTTATAGTGTCATGGCGAAAATTATTTTCCCCCCAATTTTTTTATTTTGGCGCCCAGCACCTCTCATCCCGGTTAAAAGTGTTTTTTCCCTTCCTCCTTTACTACTCACACACAAAGATTCTTTTCCCTTTCTCTCTCTCTCTCCTTTTTCTCTTCTCAAAGACGATTATTGGAAACATCGAACGCGATCAACTCAGGCAGCGGCGCCGAAAAATTCGGTAGCTCTCCGTCGAGCTCAGGCAGCGGCGTCCTTCAAAAGCCTCGTCGTGCCGGCCAACGACTCGGTACCAGGGTGGGAACCTGTTCGTAGAAAGGTTTGGTTGTATCATAAATTGTTTATACTCTTGTCATGGTAAAACCCTAACAAAAATAAGAGATTGATTTGAGTTTCTATATTGTTAGTTATCATCCCTATTAGCTTTTCAGAAGACAAATTCTTGCTAGTTTTTTGCACAGCAAAACTAATGAGCTCAGTGTGGACGAATTCTTACTATTGATTTCTTGTAAGTTCTTGAAAGGTTTGGTTAAATAGCAGATGATTTGGATTAAAAAGTAGGATTTTGGAGTGTTTCGATTCAGAAATTGGGTGATTTTTTAGGATTTTGTTTAATTTTGCGGCTTGATCCATTCGGGAAATTCGATCGTTGGCACTTGCGCATTCAATTTTGGGATGTGTTGATGGATTTGTTCTTTTTCGGAATATTTTTGGAGAGGAGCCCAGACACTGAAGGAGAATTTGGTTCAGCAAGTTCTTCCTCCATGTCTTGCTCTTTCTCCCAATTTAACCCTAGAAAACTCTGCTACGGCTCATGAATCGAGCGGGCATCAACTGAGTTTGCGCCCAATTTGGACAGCGAGTCCTTCGGAAACTTCGTCCCCGACCGCCGCTTCCCCTCCCTCCTCCACCTCCTCTGCATCTCCAAGTCCCGCTCCTCCCCCAAACTCCCCCTCAACTCCAAGACCCTCCTCTGGGTCGTCGACGCCTTGAAACCCTCCAAGGACTTCATCGTCATCGACTGCCCCGTCGGCATTGACGCCGGGTTCATCACCGCCATCGCCCCCGCCGACGAGGCCGTGCTCGTCACCACCCCGGACATCACGGCCCTCCGCGACGCCGACCGCGTCGTGGGCCTCCTCGAGTGCGATGGGATCAAGGATATCAAGATGATGGTCAACAGGGTGAGGACCGACATGATTGTGAAATTTTATTCACTACAGGGTACAATACATACAAGAGAATTTAGCTTCTGAGAGAAGTTTGACCTCAAAATCTAACTTTTTTGGTCTTCTTGCCAGACAGGATGTTTGATAAGCTTTTTGTGACTCTTAATACCGAGTACTATTATCTTCTGCAAGCATTCCTATATGCCTACTATGTTTACCTGTATGGAGCCTATCTCATCAAATACCTCCCCAGTTGAATGAAACTTAACAATGATTTGTCCTTATCATTGATCTTATTCCCTTAAGTGTAAATCCTTCACCATTAACCTTCACATCTTGGGTTACCATTACCTTTCTGTACTCCTTACACTAGACTTGTTAGATCCTCCTCGATCCTTAAATTAGACTTGTTAGATCCTCCTCGATCCTAGATGTATTGTGCTTCTAAATTCTCTTAGATTCCCAATCAATACCTTTTGCAAGCCCTTGAAGGAGTCCATGCCATAGTCCTTATTTTGTTCTTTTTATCTTTTTGTTGACTGTTCAGTGCAATAGTAGTTAGATAATGTAACACTAGAAATATGACAGCATCATGGTATGTCCTCTCAGCCCCTCCAGTTTTAATACTCCTTCTGTATAGTCCTAGATATCTTTACTTTGCATTAGATCGAGTCATGGAAACTCACTGCTTCCGTGGAAACTGTGAGGGTAAATCAAAAGATACATACAGAGAAAACATGATTTGTTTAAGTTATAAGTATATTATGAAGATCCCAAACCTCAATGAATACTATTTCTCCTGTAAATAAATATCAGTAAAACTCTTTTTTGCTTTGACATGTACACTCTATTCTAGATGCTGACATGATCCATTATGTTATGTTCTTAGGCTAGTAAAAATAAAATATGCAAGGTTGGAACTCAAAAGAGACAACGATTGATTGCCTGAGAATCATATAAATACTCAGATACTGTTTTAATATTGACCAATATATCCCTTTAGATGAAACAGCATGAAACAAAATTGGAAGGTTGAGCTGTCACCATTGCTTTCTCATGCCCACCGGGCCTTTTTAAAAAGGACGTCCCGGTGCTTGCTTATGCAGGATCTGGAGATGGTCAAGATGTACACAACCTTACCTTAAATAAATGGAAAGGCTGTTTCCGTGACTTGATCCGCATCCTAGATTCAAGCAACCATTACTGTTATACCAAGTGACTTGCTGTGCCTGGTTGGCATTTTTACTTTTTAGCTTCCAATACTCTTTATAATTTTATAAAGAGAACCTTGTTATCATCTTTCCCATTCTGATTAGAATGCCTCTGGCTTTTGAATATAGAACTTGCCCAGTTTCTTACTGTGTGTGTTGACAAGCTCAGTAGGTAATCCTGTAATTAGGCACATTTGGCTGCATGTGCTGCTAGTATTAAGTTGCTCCAACTTTTGCTGCATTAGTCTGATGGAGCCATTGCGTTTATGGTGGTTTAGACCATCTAGTCTTTACAAAGATTATACATTAACTCTATTACTGTATAGTTTGTATTAGCTTGCACTTATGGCATGGTGACGTACTCATGAATAACTTATCTAAAGATGCTCATTGCACACATAGAGAACTACTACTCTTGCTTTAAGCTCCAACAGCCAAAAAAAATTTCTCCTGAGAGCACAACATCAGAAATAAGTTTATGTTTATGCCACTGGTGCAAGAACAGCGGATGAACGTTAAATTCTTTTACTAGTTCTTTTTCTTATGTTTATTTCCATGTTGGTATACATCTGATTTTAGATCAATTCTGAAGATAAACAGACTTGTTTTATACATGTTCACTGCGAGGCCCTGATTTGTCCTTGGATGCACCGAGAGCTTCTTTCATTCTGTCATTAAAGAATGGAAAATCTTCATCAGCTGTGTCCTATCTGAATAACAAATGTTTAATTAGCATGTGTACTCACAAGAATGAAAAACTGATAATCACATTACTGACTTTGTCTTGGATAAAGGTCGTGTGTGCAACTATATTCATGCCTTCATAGTTGTTATTCCTTTTGCTATGCTTTGCTACTATCCTTTTGCTTTGTTATTGTAAGGAATCCTAGATAGAGCCTTGTCTAGAAACCTGCTGACAATTTCACTATTCTTCCAAGCTTTGTTAGGTATCCTCAATAAAAGCCTTTCGTCTAGAAACCTCCTGCTAAAATATGTGCTCTCTTAATATCAGTGTTCTAAATTGCAGCCGCCTAGGCGGTCTTTCTCATATTTACATCCATTCATGATCCATTTTAACTATGAAATTAGCTTATGATTGATGTTACCACTCAATGGGGCTTATGAGGTTGTGCCAAATTTCTCCACAAGACTTGACAAAATGATTTACTTGCAAATATTTGACATGTGACCTTCTTCAAGTCAGAATGCCCTAAAATGCTCTCCATTACTTTTTCTTGATGTAATGTGTCGGCAGCACCTGCAATTTAAGAGGGAATGATAAGGAGTTCACTTGAAATAGTTTGCGTGTTCATGTTTGATACAAATAACTTCTAAATGCAAAGAGTCAAACTAGTTCAACTCCAAGAATTACATATAGAGCAGAGGACATAAAGACATAGCACAATATTAATGGTTGTATGATAGATATATATTTATCCTCATTTAGTTCTTCTAAAACATTTGTGATCATATTCATTTTCCAACTAGTTTATTTGTGATATTGGCTTATGGTTGACATGTCCAATTCCAGTGGCTTGAGAGCTTGAATTAATTTCAATATGGACCTAAACTGCCCCCAAATTTTAGAAGGACTTGTTCAGTAGGAGGCAAATAAATAATTTGCAGCTCTATCTATTGAATTTATAATAATTTCATGAAATTAGTAAAAGAAAAAATGAAGGCATAAATAAACAACTATACACAATAATGATGATCAATAGGGTAAAGTTTCTTAAAATTGACCGGTTGACTCACTGGTTTGAGCTTCAGCTATTTTTGTTGCATTCTGCAGGTATACAATGATACCAGCTTCTCTGTATCTTGGCTACAGTTTTTCTCATGTTTTGATTATCAAAGTTCATGGAAATCCAAGAAACTACATGGTGACAAATGTGAGGAAATTTGATCAAACAAATAATGTTGTCCTACATGAAGACCGGCAAAACTTGCTTGCTTTCCATGCTTAGCTATTGTCATACTAACTAGCAGGTCACTACATCCTTTAACATTAATTTTTTTATATTATTAAATTATTAAATTGAAAGTAATTTTGTCTTCTTTTTTCTCTCTATTTCTGTGTTGACAGAATGGATGGAATTTGGTCTTGCACGTCTATATGGGCCACATTTGATTAACTCCAACAAAAGGGGACTAATACTTGAGGTTCATTTCTTGTGGTATTCTTTTATTTTTTTTCCTTTTGTGAGTCTTATAAGTTTATACAAAGGGATAATGCCTAAAAAGGGCCATGCCATGGAAGTGTAATTATTAATGAATACAAAGATCACTAATTTAGTTAGACACGAATATGTTATGGTACGAGCACTGTTGGTGGTATCAATGATGGAACTATTACAATTATTCTTCCTTCTAAGTATGGGAAAATGCAATTCCATTTTTTTTCTTTGAATTCCATCATTCCATGAGTTGACCATAATTTATGAGATTCCAATTAGTAACAACCAAAGTAAATAAGAATATAGTCTATATGCACAAAGGAAATGAAAATTCGATCCACAAAGCACACTACAAATGTAAACGGCTCAGGATACAGTTACATGAATGATAAGGATACGGGATATGAACATTTTGAAATAGGTACAAAGTTAGTTTTACATATGTTTCAGGAATATGGATACATACATGGGTACAAACACAATACGAATACAAACACCATTTTATGGTCTCCGGGCAACATAGATGATAACATTGCGTATATACTTCATCTCCTGGCTAGGTTGATATCAATCAAATGGCTATATTAACATGCATCTTTATTATCATCATCAACATAGATGATAACATTGCGTATATACCTTATATTTCATTATTTTTCACTCTTTCATATTATATGTTGAAAAGGTCAATATTCTGATACGTTTCAGTCTTTTCATATTCGTACTCATTGTAATTTTTTGCTTGTAATGCACGTGCTTAATTATCTAAGATGATTCCATGTTTAAACTCACACATATTCCAATAATATGCATAACTAAGTAATTCAGATCATTTTTATGTTGTTGCTCCTTCTAATCTATTTTCTCCATATTATTAGTCTGGAAGTACATCCAATCAAGTTGTCATGTTAATTCATGGGTTTCCATCACAAATGAGGATCTTTTTACATTTAGATAAGTTTTATACTTTCTTAATATCTGACATATTTATATAGTGTTAGAAAAACGTTATAATAATGTAGTAGAGAAAATGTAAAGAGAACTTCAAAAAGACAAACACATATATTATGTAGGCAAGTTGCGTTCAAAGCTTTGTAAGTTGCGACAACTCTTTTCTTAAGTTACTATTTTTTTTTGAATTTGGTATGCCAGATAATATACCATTTTATAAGTGTCTCTGTTAATGTATGCTCACTGCCAATTATCTGCCTATAATCCACCAACATCATGATGTTCTCTACTTGAAATCTTTGTTGATGCCTGAATAAGATGATTTGTTAACTGGACTTGGGTTTGAGCTCTATTTCCATTTTTCCATTGTAGTAGATAGGTATTTCTTTAAGTTTATATTCATTGAATGTTCGATCTGATATTGCACAAGCATAGCTTATGCAACAAATTTTTTCCTGACATATTGGGAGGTTCGTGTTTTGAACCCTATGCTTCATTCCAAAAACATGGTAACCATGCATAGTATTTCTTCACTCTTCGTTGACAACATAATCCCATAATGGTCGAGATATTTCTCACGGTTTGGATGCGCAGCGAGATAAGAGGTGATGTGAAGATCATGAAGGTTTCTTGTGTAGGCAGGGAATTGATGGGTTATATAGGGAAAAAGGTATTTTACTTCAATACATATTGTAATTTATACTTTACATTCCTATTTTTTGTTAGTGGATTTAGTGTCCTTGCAAGTAATTTATGCACATATTTAATCTGTTTCTATTTTCTTATGACTTATGGTGGCTCTCATTGCAAATATTTTTTCCAGATTCATGAAGAGAGGATGATTCTGTGGCTCACAGGGTTCGATATCGATCAACATGTCTTTGCACCAAACAACGTTTTGCTTCATCTGTTGCCCATTTGACCTCAAGCCAGAAAGAGGGTGATGAACTAAGAAGGAATTTGGATGTCATGGAGATGCTGAAGATGAGGTTCCCTAGGGTTCATGGTATCACTGATGTTAAATCACCATATTATGTAAACTTTTAATAGAAAAAATTTAAATCATTTTGGGTTCATTGTAAGTGATGTTGTAGATGGGTTAATTTTGTATGTGATGGTGTGGATTCATATAATATGTTTTGGATTTATTTTGTAAATGATGGTAAATGATACTTAATGATGTAAAGATTTTTAGTTCATTTTGCAATTGAACTTATATATATATAGATGTGTTATGTCTTTTAATTGTATGTTTTATAGGAACATGAAAAAAAAATTCGAAATAATTTTTTCGATTTCTATTACTTTTTGGGATGGATCTATAAATGTCCTAAAAAATGAACTATATCCTTTTGTGACTCTTTTCAATCCATTTCTTAATTTTTATGACGGTTTTTATTCGTCTCAAATACTTATATTTTGGGACAGATTAATAATTCGTCATAAAAATATAATAATTCAGACTCTTTTGGGACGATTAGTTTTTCGACCCTAAAATCTAATTAGGACGGTTTTTTCTGTCCTAAAACTTTTTGCCACGCCACCCTAATGGGACCGTCCATTCCCGTCCCAAAGGCCGTCCCAAATATTTATTGGGACGGTAATTGCAGTTTTTAAGACAATTTTTTGTTGTCCCCAAAGGTCACTTTTTTTGTAGTGATAAGAGCATGTTATAATTTAGTATAGCTGATGTCTGTCAGTGCAAGTAAGTACACGGCTATATGTATTCAAGAGGATAAAAGAAAAGAATGCCATGATCTTGCTTACTATATTCTGTTGTGACCTTTCGATTAGTATTACATTTCCTTGATTCAGTGTAGTAAAGTTTGCTAGTATTATTGTAAAACAGAAATAATGTTATATATTATTATGGCATGTGAAGTTTTTTATTAAAAATTGTTGTTTGTGTGTAACCTATAGTAGGATATGACCCCAAAGTTGAATTTGTTGTGTCTATATTTTCTTAGGCAACTAGGGAGTTGTTTGAAATGTCGCCTCCTGGGTAGTACACAGTTGGCCAACGAACCCGAGCCACCAGGAAGAAAGCAAAGTTGTCTTTACTAAGGTATCTTTAGGACATTACAATTTCATTAGTGAGGGTCGTTCTTCATTTGGTTGATAAAATGGTCAGACAATGATCTTATTTTTTTATTTTTAGCTGCTTTTAAGATTGTTTACAATGTTGCATTGCATTTAGTCACTCATAGTTTTTACTTACTACTTTGAGAGTACTATTTGAATTAACAATACAGATGGTTGGGTGAGATATTATTGTCAAGGTTCAAGCCTACCACACTCCGTGCAATATTGGAACTAGTTGAATTTTTTTTAAGATTAGAGTAACTTGTGGGCTACTTTGCTAGCGTCAATATCAATTCCAAGAATTGATTCAGTCATGGAAATGTAATTTGAGTTCTATGTGCTTCAGCAGCTTGAATTAGAATTTCAGGAACTCGGTGAAGTTAAATCCATGTGCTTGCTTTTATTGACTAGTAATTTATGACTTCATGTAGTTTCAATTTCATGCATTTACGTAGTTCGATCATATACATCCAATTACAGGAAGTATCACCTTCTCACAATTGATTTGTTGGGTTATTTCACAAATGATAATCTCTTGAATCTTGATTGTTTTGGGGTCATGCTAAATCATGAACCATGATTACGACATACTTTATAGTTGTACTATCTTATTTGATTAATCACCAAAACTAAGAACTTTACTGTCCTATTCAAGTCTATGGTATCAGAACATACCCTACCCTACTGGGTTGGTAATTCTTTACAATAAAGAACAGTTAGGTACGCCCAATACCCTGTCCCTACTCTGCTAGGTTGTTTTACAATGGATTTGTCAAGGTTAGATTTGTCGGTATGTAGGTCATGAATGGGTTGGTGAGTGTTTATGGGAATTAAACTCTTCGATATATCTCTATTTGTTGTTCTCATGGGTGGTGTTGTTTGATCTGAATCTCGATCGAGTGTACCTTTTACTTTGACTTATACTAATCAACTTTTTTTTTAGTCGTATCTTTTTATTTTTCATGGAAAATTGAAACAGTCGCCGACGTTCTCATACACCATATCATTGCTTAAGCAAGTTGCTGATGAAGTAGGAGCTGGAAGAGGCGTGCTTGTCGCAGCATGAGAACCTCGGGTAATATTATATTTTTTGTTTGTGCTTAAATTGATATAGAAGAGACATTGCAATTTGAATATGTTCCTTGTAGCATTTGAAGAGAGTTGGAACCAATAATTTCTCCAGGATATAATTTTTGAAGACTACATCAAGTATGTGAGGAGCTGTATAGGATTCCATTTAATTGTTCCAGATATTTAAACAACTGGAATCAATAATGTTCACATACTCTTCGTTATTTCTTCATAATGGGATAAGGTGATGCTGGGAACTTGGGGGTTCCACAAGTAGTGGAGGATCTCTCTGGTTGGCTTAACTATCCTATTGATGTCATACTGGATACCGCCCTAAACATTTTATTGTGTTATTTTTGTGAAGATATTTTGTTCAAGGGCTTGTCTGCAAACACAGTCAAATCACAGAAGCTTTGGTTCCTTGTTTATATTCTATCAGTATTTTTCTGAGTCACTGAGATCTAGTTGTATTTATGCATCTGTATTTCCACATGTTTCACATATGTTGCCCTTGTTAAAATGTGGTATTAGTGTACATCATTCTGGTCTACTTCCAATTCTGAAGGAAGTGATTGAAATACTCTTCCAAGAGGTCCTTATCAAGGTTACAAATACATTAACTTTAGCTGTGCCAATGTTCACTCAGTGACCAATCTCCTCCTGACACTTCTCATTTTAGGATTAAATTTTATTCACTAGCTGAACCTAGTTTGAATTGTTATTATGAATGTTAATTTGTTATTAAGTACAACCCCCTGCAATATCTCTGCTGTTAACCAATATCCTCCTGACCAATGTCTTCTATTTTACATTTTTCTTGTAAATACCTCCTGATTACATCCCCCTGCAACATCTCTGCTGTTAACCAATATCAACAGGAGAACATGCAATGTCAATGTGAGTCCATTTTCAAACATATCTGCATATGTTTGCTTATTCAGCAGGTTGAGTTATGTAGTCTTGACAGTATTCCTTGGACACGAACATACATAATGCACAACTCACTAACACACATTCACCAACGTATTTCTCCTCTCTTTTTCACTTCAGTTTAGACTAAAGCTGAAACCTTTTTTTTATTGCACTTCATGGTTGTTCATTGTTTTATTTTTCTTTATGTGCCTTATCGAATAGTTCTTAATTGTGATCAAATTATTTTTATCATGTTTTTAACAATCCTTGAAATGTTTACAGGACGTCACATTTTTTGCTTCCTCGGTTATCATAGTTCCAAGGCCTACACTCACTAACATGAACAACAAGTGTCAAAGTCTCATTATTTTCACAGCTCTTAGATATTATTTTTTGGTGTGGTAGACAAATTGTATTAAACTTACAATGTTTATGTAAGACATTTGGCTATTTTGTGTATGTAGTTTTAACATTATCTAGTCTCTATGCACTTGTACTGTGGAAGTTTGTTACTTTCATTTATATTTTTGTGAGTTCTACATTTATAAATTCTTAAGATGATTACAAGATTGTGTCAATTGTTATTCTTTTTTATAAAATTCCTTGGAGCGCTACAAGTTTTGTAAGTCATAGTACTTATGCTAGCTATATATTATTTCAAGCTACATGTGTGCAATTTCAAATGATGTTGGGCATATATATATATATATATATATATATATATATATATATATATATATATATATATATAGAGGTTAAGGGAGGTGAGGTGCCACCCTTTGGGGGGTGTCTAGTTGTCAACCCCCCCCCCCCCCATGTGATCATCATGCACCAAAGTGCATGATGATAACATGAGAGGGTGACAAGTATATAGAAAAAAATAATTTGGAACGCGTGATGATGGGATGTTTTTCGGTGTTCCAAAATTGGAACCCTTTTTAGGTGTTCCAAAATTTGGCGCAAAAAGTATTCTGGGATGTTTTTCTTAGGAATGCGTTTCTAATGTTCCAACATTGGAACTCTTTTTAGCCGTTCCAATAAGTTAAAAAAGTAATTTGGAATGTTTTGTTGGAACTCTTTATTGGAACGTTTTATCGGTGTTCCAATATTGGAACACCATAAAAGCGTTCCAATAAATGTTTACTAGAACGCTTTTATTCCGTTCCTACAAATCTGGCAGCCCATAAATAGGCACGAAATATAGGTGTGTCTAAAATTATTTGGCATGAAATTTTAGCGTTCCAAAAGGACCTTTTTGGTGTAGTATTTGACGTGGAAAACCCTTGCGGGAAAAACCACGGGACGATCGGAGTCCAACCCTGAAGAACTTCCACTAATGGAATAAAGAGAATACACCCTCTACAAGCTTCTCCCGATCCAACACGGATCACCACAACTCACTTGAAAGAAGAAATTTTTTGATTGCGGACTCCGAAGAACAAGAGATGCCAAAAAATTATTCGAAGCAATCTCTCCTTCACAATAGTCCTTAATCCTCTCTCTCTCTCAAAGATTGTAAAGCACTCTTTGTTTTGAGATGATTTTACAACTAGCATGCATCACCCTTTTATAAGCCCTTGGTAACCCATACATGGAAGGCCAATATATATGGAAACTTCTAATATAAATCAATCATATATTTAATGGAAATCCAATCATAATTAGCTTACCATAATTGGAAACCCAATAATATGGAAAGCTACTATATGACAATCATAAATATATAATCAAAGTAAATATGGAAATCCAATCATATATTTCCTTACCATATATGTACCAAAATAAAATCCATGCACTCCCCAAGCTTCTCCGACACACGGATGGCGCTCGTCGCTCTTCGGGGTATTCTCCACATAGGTGGGAACCCCACCCACTCCAACAAAATTGACTCATGTTAGCACGACATGTCTTGGTTGTGTCTATCAATTCAATCAACTTTCAGGAACTGTAACTTCTCGCTAGGACCTCCAATTCTCGATCCTTTTTCAGGTACAACTTTTCCAATGTCTTAAATTTAATATGTGCGATTGGATCGTCCAGATTCTGACTGTATAGTGCATGAGACGTCCGTCATTATCTACTATCCAAAATTAAAGATTTGGACTTTCTGGAAGATCCAACTGTTGGATCTTCAAACGGTCAATTCCGTTACGACCGTGGCGACTTTTTACCATAGAATTTGATGTTGCACAGTACATATTATCGTTTAACAGATCAAAGCACCCCATATTTATTTTTATAATTAGTTAGTATCATGTTCATATTTTGAAATCTGTGCAACAAAATGTCGATCGATCAATTTCATTGATCTCGTATCACTGAAATTGACAAAGTGACCGTACGGATTATCAAGGTCAGGTTGTTAACCTTACGGTTGACCATCTTGTCTCGATTTTGTGTCGTAGACTTTGGTGCACAAATTATAAGATACAAACTTAATATATATAATATAAAACTCGTAAATTAGAATATAAATGATTAAATATTAATTATAAAGTTTAGTGTTAGTTTTAAAAAGGGGATAACTAATAAACAATTAGGTAACATAGTTGATAGACGACTTAGAGTAATCCCACTTTATTAGTTAGGAGTGGCTAGTTGTATTTGAATTTATGTGTAATGTTTGTGTGCATATGTGATTCTTGGTTGTTTGTTTGGGTTGGTAGATTTTTCTGTGGGCTATAGCACCATTAGCAGGTTTAGACTTGTTCGGACCCTGGTACTGCAGTCTCAGCACAGATTAGACAAACTCCAGGCAAGTATACCTTACGAACTTGTATAGTATTATGCATGTTTATTTTCACTCATTCTTGTTCATATCTATTTCTTTCTTGTACTATCACACGATTTCTTGTACATGCTTCATGATATTTTCTTTACTTGTTTTTTTAGATGCTACATATCTTTCTTTTCTTGTCACATACTTGATCTACGCTATACTATACTTGTTTAGATTTTTGTATTTTCGTGTGTTGACTTGACTTGATTTCGTCACTTGGACTTGATCTTGGCTTGATCTGATTACCTGAATTTGTCTTGACGTGACTTGACCTCGACAATTACCACTACAACAAAAAACCCTTTTAATGACGGCTAAAAAGCGTCATTAATGACGAACCATGACGTTTTTTTTTCCAAAGCAACCGTTATGAAAACGGGTGTTATAAATGTTTTTTAAAAGCGTTATAAAAAAACCGTCATGAATAGTTTCTATAAAAGCGTTATGAATAGTTAATATATAGTGCACAATTCAGGACATTTTGAAAGCGTTATGAATAGATAATATGTATAAGCTCAATACAGCACATTTATAACACTTTATACTATTCAAATTAGCATATTTATAACGCTCTATACTGCACATTATATATTACATTCCAAAAACTTAACATTATATATCACCATCTTTATTACATTTCTCAAAATAGAGTACATATCAACATCTTCATTACATTCTCAAAATAGAATATCCAAATACATATATAAATTTACAACTACCAAAATTGTCCACATCAAAACTTGGCCACATCAAAACTGTCCACAGAACATGTAGCAAAACCCTGAAAAAGATAAAAACAAGGTTCAATATACTTTGTAATGTAATGTAAAAATTGCAAGAAACGAAGGACTTGTACACATTTTTCAAACTTTAAAAGGAGAAGAGGACTTGTCACAATTGCAAGTTTGCATGGAGGAACAAGATGTAAAAAGAGCATATGGCCAAAAATAATCTTCATATAACTAGAATTGACTAACCTTAAGTTTTAACTTTTTCTTGCATGAAATTTCTGGCTTGGAGTCTGTATATCTCAACTTGACCTTTGCTTTATCAAGATCCTTACAGTTTCCTTTTCCCTTGCAATGAAAGATGATGACAAACATGAAACTTTCTTATGGAAAGTATAAATTTGATAAAGGAGCTCATCCTTCTCCAGATCAAGTTAAACATATTGTCCTACCAAAAAACCAATAATAATATCAAATGAAAAAACATAAAAACAAAGAACAATATCAGTTGTTAGTGGTCCAAGAGTATAAAAGGGTGCCCCATTGCACCATTGCAGTTGTTTTTTCCAGTTTCCTGGAATTTTATGCATAAGAATATGTCCAGGTCCTTCATTCATTACCTAAATAGTTTCTATGATAGTTAATGTATAATTTTGCGGAATTGAATTGCCTCAGCCGCAAACCAACTCCGAATCGTTTCATCATGTTGAGTGAGGAGTGATTGTGTTTAGCAGAGGCGTGGTCACTGTTTGCCATTAAAATATTTTGATGCAATTTCAATACAAACAGAACAGTGTTACAACGTAGGACTTAGATGTAGTCTTAGGAGTACACTTTTATTTATCTGGGTCCTTTGTGCCGATGGAGCGAGTGGTAATGCGTTGACTCCGTTGACGATCTGATGATGGTTCTCGGTTCTCTAAAGGTCTGAGTTGCTCTGGGTGCTGGAGCTTGCGGAAAGGAAGAAGACGTTGAGTGTCTGTATCTGCCTCTCTCACTGCGTATATAGGTCTCTGTGTGTGTGTGTGTAAGAAGGAGATGATCCTTCTATTTATAGCTTGCAGGCTGGCTGCTCATGCGCGCATATATAGGATGCACATGTACGTGGGGATGCCACGTGGTTGAAGCTGTTGGAGGTGCATAGATGATGCGCCATCATTTGTGGGTTGAATCCTTCATGCTGCTTATGTGGGCTGGCATGTAGCAGAGGAGAAGATCTTTCTGTTACTGAGATCTTGGGTGATTAGCACCCCTTCATAGGCTGAATCGAGTCAAAAGACACGTGTCGTAGGTCCATGGCTCAAAGATCTCGGATTTGGAGGAGAGTGATCTGATAGGATGCGCCTGGGATTGGGCGCATGAGAAGACTTCAGCTCACAACTTTCAGGAGTCACGAACCGTCTGGGCGCATGGCTTTTGAGGCACATATGAGTCTTCAGTAGTGACTTGATCTCTGTCTTTAGGGATCAGAGAAAAGTCTAAGGCGTATGGCTTTTGAGGCGCATGCGAAGATTTGGGTGCATGGCTACGGAGGCGCATGCAAAATGGTTGGGCGGTCACGTGGCTTGTAACCGCCGGAGGAAAGTAATGATGTGCTGACGTCAGCGATGCTTCATTTTCTGAAAAAGCTTTCAACTGTTCAGTCCTCGGGGACTGGCTGCTGTCGTGTCAGACTTCAACATTTAATATTTTTTGACGGGTGATGGGCTGTTGAGTGGGCACATCGATCTGTGTTCCACTAGGCGCATAGGGACACGTGAGGCACATCCTTATGGGGTGCTTGGTGCTGATGGGCGCGTCTGTATGATGTGCGGTCTGACCGACGCATCCGTTTGCATGACACGTCTTTATTGGTCCGATTGTTACGTTTTTCAAGTGCTTTGAATAGCCGTTTTGACTTGGCTGAATTCGAAGCGTCAGGTTCATCACCATTAATGCAAATTTATTGTACGGAATTTGGAGAGCCCGCCACTTGGCGCATGGGTTTGATTTGCCCCGTCTATAAATAATGGCAAGGAGAGAGTTTGCTTCTCGTTCTCTCACGTCCTCCCGAAATAAACTTGTTTGCTGGAGCCCATTATGTTGACGAGATGTTCCCCAAAGTGAAGATGCGACGTACGGTCTTCATTCATGCACTTGAAGGTGAATGTTACATCCAAAAGTCGAAGTCGAGGGCTTCTAAGGCAGGCGGAAGGTGTCTGTTACATCCAAAGATCGGGATGCTTGAGCCCTGTCTCTGTTATACTGGAAGAGCCACAGATCAGAATTGCGGTGCTCCCAATTTTGGAGGCTCTTTCTTCTGTCAGAGTGGGTGTTGCCCATTCTGGTTGTGTTGAAAGCCTCCTTTTGCCGCGGATCGATTGCGGTGCTCTCCTCTTCCTTGGGCTTTGGAGAGCTCTTCCTCCCGCTAAGGTGGGATTGATCGTCCACCCTTGTTCTGCTCAATAAATGCTTCATTAGTCGAAGCATTTGATCGGGTCGAAGTAAGGCGCATATGCTGAGACTTCATGATGCACATAACTGAGACTCTGAGGAGATGCGCCTGACTGAGATGCTGAAGAGAAGCACCTGACTAAGACGCTGAAGAGATGCGCCTGACTGAGACGCTGAAGAGATACGCCTGACTAGGAGCGCATGGCGGTTGCTGCGCCTTGCTGTAGACTTAGGGTCTTTTTCTTTGTAGAAATTCTCCTATGTAAAGTCTTTCTTCTAGACATGTAATAGACTTTTATATGAAATAAAAATCCTTTTTTGCTGTCTATACTTTTGCTGTCTTGATGTGCCAAGTAATTTGTTTGAGTTCCCCGGCACATGTAATGTTGGGCGCATAGGATTTTTGGTCCTGAAATTCCATGCTTCTACAAGACCCCATTCAAAGTTTTCAAAACTTTTTATCAAGTTTTGGAATACTTTGAATAAGAAGCATGGTGGTGTCTTCAACGGGGCGCATGACTGTTCGGGCGCATGATTATTTTGCACATCAGTGATAGGGTGCATGCTTCCCTTAGTTAAATGATAACGCTTCGAAGTAATCAACAAAAGATTAATGATGATCTTTTTGGATTATTTGCAGTTATCATTTTGCAGAACCCCAAGCGGCGGCTGATGTCCCTCCTCATCGGTTCACGCGTATGCCCAAGCCTATAAATAGACGTCTGATGGAGAGAGAGGATTCTTCTCCACTTTGTTTTCTTCTTTTCTAGAGTTCTTCTTTCGAAAAACCCTAACTTCTTCTTTCACGAGATGGCCTCCAAAACTCCTCGCGGTGGTGCCGGCAAGGGGAAGAAGCCTGCAGAGTTCGTCGAAGAGGACGCTCCTGTCCCCATTGTGACTCCGGCCGACGTTCGACCAGCGGTGACGGGTGGGTGTGATCTTCCAACTTTTTAAACGAGTCTGGAGTGCATGGGTACTGTGCCCTAACTCTTTATCGCCGACGCGTATGGACTTCTGTCCGAATGATGCACTGAGGTTATTTCTTCGATACGCATGGGTTTAGGCCCTGATTATGCGCCAAGATTTTACTGCTGATGCGCATGGGTTTACACCCTGATGATGCGCCGAAGCTTTACTGCTGACGCGTATGGGTTTAAACCCGGAATGCGCCAAAGCTTCACTGCTGACGCACATGGGTTTAGACCCGGATGATGTGCCAAAGCTTCATTGCTGACGCACATGGGTTTAGTCCTGGATGATGCGACGAAGCTTCACTGCTGACGTGTATGGGTTTAGACCCTGATGATGAGCCAGGCTGCTTGACACACCCAATATTTTGTCTTCATATTGCCTGACTTTTGTCTTTGCTGTTTCAGTGTCGATGACTATCCTTTTGCTGAATGAAGTCCTTCTGGATGCTTCTCTTTGCCAAATGGGGGTTGATTTCGACGAGAAGGTTATTAACCCTGCGAAGGCTGCCATCATACTAAATCAACCTTTCGAGAGAATATTGCAAATCCGGAATCAGTCGCCTGTTTTTCTCCAGAGTATGATGGAGAGTGGCAAACTGAAATTCGCTGAGTCCGAGGATGCGACTTTCTTGAAACCTGTCTTTCTGATTGGTGACCGCTTGACCTCCACCGAGACGAAGGTGCTGAAGATCAAGGAGGACTGGTTCTTCTCTGCGAAGGGCATGGTTCTGTACATGCGGCAGCTTGAACGTCAATTGTCGCTGACGGCCTTCTACCATTTGGCTTCCAAGAGAAGAATGCCATAGGAACTTACTCCTTCTCCAGGAGGGGCAATGGGGGGTACCCTTTCAATTGATGTTACTTCGAATCAAAGGGGTACTTTGGCCGCCTCGTGAGCTGGGACCTCATTCAGTTGCCGAACTTTGCGCCCTGGGAGCCTTTATAGTGATGTCCCTAATGACACCTTTGCTTTTGGTACTTCGACATTTGCAAATCGGATGCTGACATCGAAGGTTATGTATCCGAAAGGTGGTTTTAGGGTTGAAGGTTGGTGCCACCACGTGCCAAAGTGGGACGAGCTGACCTTTTGGGTGTTGTCGAAGTTCAAGGATGAGCTTAAAGTGATTGGGCTGACTGCCGCCATCAGTGCCACACAGGCCGGTGTGGACCTCAACAAGCCTATGTTTCTTGCACTCTTGGAAATGTTCAATACCCAGACTGGCACTTTCTTTACTCCAGTGGGAGAGTTGGGATTGGCTCTTCATGAGATGTACGAGGTATCCAAGCTTCCTTGGGGATCGGAACCGTACGAAGAATATTTCCTGACAAATAAAGAGATCCTTGTTTTGAAAAAGAAGGACCCGGAGATGATGGCTATTTTCAAAGAGGTGGCGAGCCATCATTATCTGCTACAACGGAAGGACAAAGGCAAGTCACAGCCTCATGTGACTACTTGGAGGGATTACGTCTTCAAGCAGGACCTGGCGAACTTTTTGAAGATTTGTTTTATGACTCCGCAGGGGCTGAAACCCGCGGAAGTAACCTCCGAAATGAGCCGACTAGGTGAGAAGGCCCCCGTTCAAATGAGAGTGGCGAAGATGTATACAGCTATTTCTGGCATTGCGTGCACCGAATGTCACCCAAGGCAGTATTGACTGCATACTTGATGATATGGCTCCGGGATTGTGTGTTTTCGTGCAAATCCGGCTCTGTGGAGAGGGTGACCCGGAACATTATTTTGTCCGCGGTGAAATTGGTTTTTGGTCGCCCTTTGGCTCTTCTCCCCGCGATGGTATGTAACCTGCTGCAGGCTTTGAGGGACTTTGCTGACGACGTGGTCCATGAGAGGGGCAGGAAAGACAACTTTCCCCGAGCTGAGCTACCATTCCATTATCTGATGGGATGGTTGATTCTATATCACCCGAACGTGATGAGTCCGGGTCCTGAAGACGATCATGTTGAAGGTGACGCCTTTATTCGCTGCTTCTATAAGAGGAAGTGGCTACACACCGACGTCCCCGTCTGTAGGAGAGTCTTGTCTTATCTTCAAGGGTGGGAGATCGTCAAGGTCAGTCCCATCTTCAAAGATTCGAGGCTGACCAAGATTTGGAAGACTCTGGTGAGGATGCAATCACTCTGTCGAAATGGGGGTTTCGTTGGTTGCAGAGTATTCGGCCTTCCCATTTGGTTTACCGTAACCAGAATAAGTGCTATCTGGAGCCATATTTGCCGAGCCGGTTTGCTCGCCAGTTTGGTTACACCCAGCTAATGTTACGGAACCCCAATAAGAGCCTGGGGTTTGTCGAAAGTTTGCTGGATGGAGCCCGGGGTTGGCAATATTACAATGTCGGGTGCACTGGGGTTCATTTTGATACACCAGTTCACAACCTTCGGCCACAGATCCTGTATTCGGCTGTTAAGCTGTATAGTGCCATGAATATTGTGCCTCCTGAATATGACAGGGAGACAAGTTTCATTGTTGGAACTCAGCTAGAGGCTACGAAGAACATGTTGGCGGCGGCCCGGTCATATCATCCACCAGAGTTGGCAGGATATCGGGCTGCTGGTGCAGCGTCAACAGGAGGTACTCGGAAAGATCCCCCAGCTGGGAAGAGGCAGGCTGACGCAGAAGCCGGTTCATCTGCACCGAAAAGGCCAAGGAAAGCGACATATAGAATGCCGCATGTAACGCCTGTAACGCCAATGGCTGCTGCAGCGTCAACAGGAGGTACTCGGGAGTGCCGCATGTAACGCCAATGGAATCAGTTCCTGCTGAGGTAAAGACGTCCCCCATAGTCTGGCCCATCCTGTCATTTTTGTGACATATTCTTTCTTTTTGCAGAAGCCGTTGAAGAAGAAAACCTGGGTTTCGAAACTGGGTGTCAGTAAGCCGAAGGAGGTGGCAAGCTCTTCTGATGAGCGTATCCCTCCGATTGTAACATCTCCCATGGAGGAGAATCCTGGCAATGTCATTCCTGCAGAGATTTTAGTATCTCTAGATTATTTGGAAGGGAAGCTGAGGATAAGCAGTTCTCGGGAGGGTGCAAGCCTCCGTGGGGGCCTATGGCATTGAGGACCCAGTAGATACGGGGCTTCCAGATGAGGAAGTGGAGTGGAGTTCGTCGTCTTCAGATGACGTTCCTCCTGAGATAGGTGAGCCTGTTGCGGGAGCAACAGACATGATTGAAAAAGAGGAGAGGGCTGATTCCCCTCCTTGTCATGATGAGGGGAGGTTGACTGCAGCGTTGCCGAGCCCTACCCCAGACTCAGCAGCGAAGGCTGAGGTGGCTGCCGACCGGGAGGTAGACAGATTCTATCCCCGCAGAGGGATATGGTGAGGAAGATAAGACTCGTCCGCCGAGCCTGACTCCAGTGGAACCGAGTCGGGACAAGAGTGCTGATCTCGCTTCTTTGCCAGAGGGGAAGGTCCCGTGCGACTTGCTGATAGTGTGTTGGATGCGGAGGAGATAGCTCCTAGCGTTGGTGGTCCCTCCGAGCTTCGTAAGGGTTTGCTGGAACCCCATGTTGCTCTTTCCACATGGGGCACTATATCGACGCCCCTCTCGGCCCCTTCCGCTCTCCTGGCTCCTCGGGTCAGTACCAGGGTTCAAGTTTCTGACGAGGGAGGGTCCGTTGATGCCGAGGTTCCAACCTCGCAGATTGAAGTCGGCGGGTCTTCTTCTGGTCCGCCGTCTGGAGCAGCTCCTCCAACTCTGGCTATGATGTCGCAAGTACTGGCGGATGCGGATGAGTACGTGAGGTTTATCATTGAGGCGGTGTACAAGATGCTATAGAGGGACGTATCGACAGTGATGAATGCCAACGGAAGTTTCGTGATGGCAAAAACCATGGCACTCCCTCACATCGGTCTGATACGTTTCCACCAGGGCCATGACCATATGGCCGAGATTCTGGAGGCATCAGTGGCCGAGCTCGGCTAGCTGCTTTTCGAGTTTCAGAGTATCCAGCGAAATGATCTCTCCGCTCTGATAGAGGCAGAAAAGGAGAAGTTGATCGCTGAAACTGAGTCATCTTATCAGGCCACCGTGGCTGTCTGGGAACGCGAGGTGGCCGAAGCTGAGGCTGCGGTGGAGAGGCTATCTCAGTCTACGCAGGTGAAGGTGAATTGCGAGCTACGTTGGACGCTAGTATAGCAAAGGTTAATGCCAAGATTCGCCTCCTTGAAGACCAGCGGGCACAACTCTTGTTAGATGCTAAGCGAGTCCAGGCTGAACATGTAGCATCTAAGGAGGAGGAAGCAGTTTTCACCTGCCAGGCTCTTTTCCTGGCCCAGCAGCGGCAACAGTTGGACGAGAAGTATGAGGATGACACTTCCTCTGAGGCCATAGAAATGATGCGTCAAGAAGCCGAGCGCCAAGTCTTGGCGACCGCAGAGACTTGGCGGAAGACTTGAAGCGTCGGATCGAAGAGCTTTCAGCCAATCCCGGTGATGCTTAGGGATTGTAGCCTCTCCTTTTTTTTATTATCTTGTGTAATTTGCAACTCCTGCTGGGGTTGTAATCCCTTACTTTTAAATAAAGAATAAGGAGTTTTGTGATGCGTTCATTCTCGTTGTCATGAACTTGATGATTTGTGTGGACCTATTATCTTTTGCACACCTTGGTTTTTAGGTACAGATAATAAGTTTGAGAGAACCAATATATTTGCTCAGAGGTAATATGGACGTGGTAAATATGGGGTTCAAATGTCAGAATCTTCCTACTCAGAGGTGTTATGGACGTAGTAGGAGTGACTCTGGGGAGATACGCGAAACTACTCAGAGGTAATATGGACATAAAAGTTCTGCGATCAATGTACGACAATTCGGGGTCCTGTACGGGATATTTACTCAGAGGTAATGTGGACGTGATAAACATAATGGGTAGCATAGTCTTACGGAGCGTAAGATTCTGCTTTGTAGGGCGTAGAGAGCAACTCAGAGGTAATGTGGATGTGGTTGCCCTTCTACTGGAGATAGAATGTAATGGAACAACTGGGTTCTGAAAACATAGAATTTTTGAAAGGGAGGTGTATGTGAGCTCTGATGATCAGGTCCACTGATTCCCTTACTAGGTAGAGGTGGAAGTACATATCTAAAAGATGTCAAGAGTAGTACTTCTTTAGGAACTTGCCGTTGATGGGCATCATGAACAATCCCCGTTTGATCGGGCGAGGCGGTAAGCACCGTTTGAGTATATCGTCTCTATGATGAAAGGTCCCTCCCATTTGGGCTCGAACTTTTTGATGTTTTGTGTGTCAACACCATCGGCCTCCTGACTGCCAGAACCAGGTCGCCTAATTGGAAAGTCCTCTGCTTGACCTTCTTGTTGAAAGCCTGTGATATACGGGCTTGATAGAGTTCGATGCGCTGTTGAGCTAGGAGACATTTTTTGTCAAGTGCCTCCAATTCTCGCAGACGGCGACGTTGATTGTCTTCTTCTGTGAGTTGATTTGTGATCGCTACCCGGAGTGAGGGTATCTGGATCTCGAGAGGCAGTACCGCTTCGCTCCGTAGACCAAAGAGAATGGTGTGTTGCCCGTCGGGGTCCGTACCGTTGTACGGTAGGCCCAAAGGCATTCGCCGAGCTTTTCGCCCTAGTCGCATTTGTTGGATGACACGAACTTTTTGAGTAGCCTGACGATAGTCTTGTTAAACGCCTCGGCCAATACGTTTGCTGTCGGATTGTGGCGGTTGATGCCACGTTCTGAATGCGATTTTTGTCACAGAATCTGCTGAAAATGGCGGATGAACTGTGGTCCGTTGTCATGGATAATCTTACGGGATACCCCAAACGGTAGATGACATGATGCTTGATGAAGGTGATCACCCTAGAGCTTTTCACTTCCGCCAGTAGAACTACTTCTGCCTTTGGAGAAGTAGTCAGTGATAGCTAGAATGAAGCGGTGTCCCCTCGATGAAGGAGGGGTGATAGGTCCCACAATATCCATGTCCTAAGCTTCGAAGGGCCAGGAGGCGACCGTAGGATGTAGTGGTTCCGACGGTGTATGGATGAAGTCGGCGTGGAGATGGCATGCATGGCACTTTTTGGCATAGTCAACAGCATCGGCTGCCATGGTTGGCCAGTAGTAACCCATGCGTCGCAGTCGATCCTGCAACTTAGGGCCAGGTTGATGAGCCCCGCAAGTTCCATCATGAGCTTCTCGAAGGGCTTCGACTGCTTTTTCGTTGGACAGACGAAGGAGAAGTCCATCGTAGGAGCGTCGGTACAGCATTTTAGTAGCTGTATCGTAATAGAATCGAAAGGAACACCTACTGACTGAGACGGCTTCTTTCGGGTCTTCTGGAAATTTCGTAGACAGCAAAGTCGATGAACGGGAACCTCTAGTCTCGGACATTAATACCAGCACTTATTGACATGGCATGGGCCATTTGTGAGCATAGTTATTTTTAGGACAGACCAAGTCTCGACCAACCACCGTGACGTAGTGCTGAGTCCCGAGGGGTGCTGCCAATGAGGCTGCGAGGCCAGCTAGAGCGTCAGCCTCCAGGTTTTGTAATCGATGTACGTGTTTTATGAAGAACTTGGTGAAGGTTGAAATAATGTTCAATGCAACTTCAAGGTAAGGAACCAGATCTTCATGGCGCACTTCGTATTGACCTATGATCTGATTAACGACGAGTTTTGAGTCGCCGTAGGCTTCCAGATGAGCTACCCCCCAGCTGTTGCGCCAGCTAGAGTCCCATGATGAGAGCGTTGTACTCGATAATATTGTTGGAGCACGGCTTCGAAAGGGAGTAAGCACGCTGATGACCAACTGATCGGGGACTAGGACTACCCCCACTCCGGCGATGATTTGCCTTTGGGGCCTGTTCTTGAAGCGCCATCGAAAAACATCCACCAGACGGAGCTTTCTTCGGTGACGTTTGATTCTTGGATCTCATCCGGATGTCTTTATAGAGTCTGAAGGACTCTGGGATGGGGTGTACAGCTAAAAATTTGGCCAGAGCTTGACCCTTGATGGCTTTTTATGGGACGAAGACCATATTATATGGTGTCAACAAGATTGCCCATGTGGCTAGCCGGGAGTTCAATGATCCTGGCTTCATCATAAGAACCCTCAGCGGATTGACTCGGGAGAATACATGAATTGTCTGGCCCGAGACATAATGGCGAGTCTTTTGGATGGCGAACACCAAAGCCAGACACTCCTTTTCAACGGGGTTGTACCGACGTTCGGCCCCGATCAGTGTCCTACTGAGGTAGTAAATATCTTGCTCGTAGCTTGCGTCGCTGTTCTGAGCCAGCAGAGCGCCGAGAGAATGATCCATGGCACGGACGTAGAGGAGAAATGGTTTGCCTGTGACGGGTGCCACCAGGACTGGCGGGCTCATCAAGTAAGCCTTGATATCATCGAAAGCTTTCTGGCATTCTTCTGTCCAGACGTAAGAGACTTCCTTCTTTATGAGCTGGGTGAAGGATCGGTACATTCCGAAAAGGTTTGCTATAAACCTTCAGATGTATGCCGGACGCCCCTGCAGGCCTCGAAGTTCTGGATGTTCTTCGAGGGTCCATGTCAAGGATGGCCTTGGTCTTCTCGGGATCGACATGAATGCCTTTCGCCGTGATAATGAAGCCCAAGAACTTTTTGCTAGAAACCCCAAGGAAGAATTTAGCGGGGTTCATTTGAGTTATGCGCTCACATGAGATTGAAGACTGTCTTTAGGTCATGTAGGTGATCACCTTTGAGATGACTCTTGACAGCTATATCATCAACATAGCATTCGACTGTTTTACGAAGATGTTGACGAAGATGGTACTCATAGCTCGTTGTTATGCAGCACCAGCGTTCTTCAAGCGAAGGGCATCATTATGTAGCAGAAAATCCCTTTCAGCGTCCTGAATGACGTGTGCTTTGCGTCATCGGAATTTTGATCTGGTTGTAGCCCGAATACCCGTCCATGAAAGACATGCGTTCGAAGTCACATGTATTGTTGATCATTACATCGGTGATCGGAAGCGGGAATTCATCTTTCGGGCAAGCAGCATTGAGATCTCTGAAGTCGATGCAGATCTGTATCTTTTTATTTTTTTTGGTGACAGGGAGAACATTGGCCACCCAATCCGGGTGTTGTTCTTCACGGATAAACCCGCTGGTCAGGAGTTTGTCTACCTCTTGATCGATAGCGTTTATGATGTCAGGACGAAAATGTCGCTGCTGTTGCTTCACAGGCTGTGCATCGCTATCTGGGGATCAAGTCCTGGCATATCTTCGTTGCTCCAAGTAAAGACGTCGATATATTCTTTAGCCAGTTCGATTAAAGATTCCTGGTCTAGTCCCTTTAGACTCTTGCTGATGAAGATGGGTTTGGAAGAAGATCCATCCCCGAGGTCGATCTGCTCGACTTCGTCTTCGGTAGGGGGTTCGCATAATTCAAAATGAGACTCCCACTGTGCTCCTAGGCATTGAGCCCAAGGTTCTTCCTCGAAGAATTCCGACGTTTGGTCTTCGCCTTCATCTTCTTGAGATTGTGCAGATGCCATGTTGACTGATAGCACCTTCTTGAAGACCGAGCCGATACTGGTATCGGAATCCCAGGTTGATGTTTCGGACGAATGAGAATGTTCTACTTTACTGCCTCCGAACTCTCTGGAGTTACCTGTGGTGGCCCATGCAGGTCAGTTTTCGCAAATCATGCGAACTCGTGATAGTACTTAAGTTAGTTGCACTATTGCGAGCCTGCGACTAGGAAATGCTCATTCACGAATTAAGAATTAATTTAACTTAAGAGGATGGCTAGGACTAGGAGTCCCTTATACAAATTTACCGATGGTAGTCTAGGCCATGCAATTTAGGATGAGGGTTATTAATTTTGATACCTTGTCAGACCCCATAGTTGCACTATTACCTCTTGATAGGACGATATGATCCAATGTGGATAGATTATTCACTTGGTGAGGCAGAGTTTCCTAGAGTTAATCTAACCTTGATGAATTATTCAATTCATTCTCTTTGCCTCTTAGATATCATCCCCATATCCTAGCCGAATTACCTATATAATTGCTAGTTGCCCTAAGAATCATTATTTTATAAAGTTCTGATTTTGTTATCCATATACGGACCTCGAGATAGTTTCGATTCAAGTTTGTCCCTCAGAGGCTTGAATACACATGGAAGAGTTAGAATGTTTGTATTTCTTTTGTCCTAAGTTATTTCCCCTGTTCAACCTTTTATTTTAAGGGTTGATAGGGCAAATACTCACACTTTATTTTCTAGTCACATGGTTGAATCTCTAGGAGCTCATGAATTTTTTTTACAGATATAGTTAAAGGAATGTTAGTTAACTCATAATGGCAGGACAGCAGCGCACTGTCGCCATTTGTTTGAATTAGGGAGACTATGTATTCACTACAGCCAGCAGCGCACTGGCGAGACACAATCCCGAGGTGAAATTAGTTTAAGAAAATATAGATGATGGGATATTGCCAAAACTATGGCTAGTGGTCCTCTCTTGATCGTAGATACCCTTGAGCCAATTTTGGATAGAGTTAAGAAGTGTTCAATTTTGTATCATGTTGAGTTACGAAACCAAGGGTTTACCACAGCCAGAGTATACGGGCGAGGCGTAATCCGCGTGAAAATGACTTCAAACATAATTACAAGTTTGGGATACCATAGAGGATAGGACACTGCCATGCATGTCCAATAAGATCCAAAGCCGATATTAGTGGAAGTTCTGTAAGTTGAGTAGCATGTCTCCCAACCTAGCATTATGAGGTCCTTGTGACTTATTGACGAGGAAATTGATTGACGCTAATAGGTTTACCTAGAATACAGAAGTTAGAGGTCATAACCCATTAGTCGACCAAGTCCTTGTGGATAAGAAGATGGTAGGAAGACTGTATAAGCAAGAACCCTGGTAAAAAAATTTGATTCTCACAAAAACTCGAACTACTTGTACCTTCTTTCAAAAATCTTGTATACTTGTATTTTGACTATCTTGACCAATGTTGCTATCACAGCCTAGTTTTGCAAGCTCACTCTGTTCTCGAGCTTGATTCAAGACATATGTTTGTGGGGACGCCTACTAACATATTGTCTAATCAGAATCGATGTATTACGTCTGATCAACCGTAGTGCACTTGGTTCGCTCTCT
>JANAVB010038018.1:32012899-32080609 GCA_029216955.1 Iris pallida
TCTTCTGAAATTTGAGTAGACCTGAAGACGCCTTTTTCCCTGATGGCAGTCGTCCAAAGATAAATAGATCTGTAAATCTGAATACCTTTCGGTGGCTTCGCCCCGAACCCCCACGGGTGGCGCTACCCCCTCAACCCCTGTCCGCTGACCGGGCAGCGGAACCCCCGATGCGAGGCCCCGGATAGGTCGTTGGGTGATTCAGAGAAATCTTCTTGTATGATGCCGTCTTTGGCCCATCAAAAAATTCTCTATTGTATATGTCCTGGTTTGACAAAGCTTGATCATGCTTACTGCATGTCTACAAGTACATGTTTGACGGACAAAGCAGTATGATGCATTATGATACATAGAATATGAAATAGAATATTAGGACAATGCTAAGTTTAAGTAGCAACATGATAGTGATTACATGAATATTAGTGACGTCGTTATGTTAAACTTAATTGATTAGCCATATTCAAAATATGATATAATCATTGGGTTAACAATCTTTCCATTTTTTATTGACAAATCGGTTAAGTTTAAGATATATACAATAGATGCATGTATCACTAATAAACACATAATACTAGATATTGTGTGCTAACTTAATCTTATTTGTCCCCCCTTTGACATGATCAAAAATAAGCTCCCTCGTAATTAGAGCTAAAATGAACTCAAGCATAAGTAAAGGCAAAGCAAAAATAATCATGATCAAGGATTAGGAGAACAGTGTAACGACAAGTTTAGAAAATTGTATAACTAAAGTATAAAAATTTATCAAACTACAATATGGTTGGTTGAACGTTAACAAAGAAAACTGAAATCAAACAATACATAGTTTACCAACTAGAAATCCAAAAACGACACTCAAACACAATATGATGAATAAATAAAATTGTAGTTTTGAAATTGACCAATAAAGGATTTTAATTAAAAAAATAGATATCAATATGGTAAAAATTAATCATTGGTCATAAATAATTCATGAAAAATTCACAGATCTAGTATATATAAAAAAATCAAGAATATAATGAGACTTTTAACAATGATCACAAAAAAAATTATGATTCATAATTTGCCCATACAAATTAGTGAATCAATTCCATAAAGAGTATAATCATTGAAAAAAAATCAAAATAAATATACTAGATTCTATTCAAAATCTATACCAAAGTTTATGCATTTGAATTCAATTACCTTAGCACGATATGAATATCCATTAGATAAACATGAAGGTAATGAAGACAAAATACTTGAGAAGGAGAAATTCGGTCGACTTGAATCCTTCCCTACAAAGTATGATCAGTCTAAATATAGAACCATGAACTTGGATAAAATCTCAATAAAAAATGCCAAAATTAATTTAAACTCAAAGAATTATCAATGAAGATATTTAAATATATTTGGCAAAATAAATTTTAGAAACTCAAAAATGAAATAAGGGAATTAAAATTAAATAAATGATAATAATCATATATTCTCTCATAAACTTTATTAAAATCAAAAATAATTAACAAATCAATAATATGCTAAGTAAAATATATGTCCATGATGAACTAGGTATACCACATATTAAGGGCATAAAAGATTGAAACAATTAATTTACTCCCCCTTAAAATATGTGCATCTAGTTCCGAAGTAATTTATATGCAAGAATAGATAAAGTAAATAATCACAAGATCTAAGAAATATCCAGGATATGCGTCTTTTCTTTCCTTGGATCAAATGCATATAAAGTTCTAAACTTAAAACAAATATCATCTTTAGGCAAAAAGAAATATCCAATAAATAAATGCTTAAAGATGAACAATAAAATATGTCTCCAATAAAAATAAACATAACTAGATAAATGTTCAAAGAAAAATTTATTCTAGATATATGGCATGTCAAGGGGATAATTGATTTGAAACAATTAACTGCTCCACCTTTACATAGTTATATCAAAAAATAATATCATTGACAAAAATTAAAAAATTTCAGAGACATATTTCCAGAAGTAGAAAACTAATTCAAAATATTAGACCTTCTTATCAAAGTTCATTTCTTTCCTTTTAAATCCGTTGTACGGTGTTTATCAGATAACCATAGGGTTAAAGAAAAGAAACGTCTTGAGAAAGAAAAATTCATCGACTTCTCCCCTGCAAAAAGTTACTGTTGTAGACAGTAAATAACTTGAATAAGAAGATAACAATATAAAGCTTAGAATCATGAATATTAAACAAGTTAAAGACGAAATCACAAGACCATAATATTCAATAAGTAGCCACAAGATCATCAAGTCTGAATATCGAATAGTGTGACAGAAAAATGAACTTATCAAAAGATGACAGACATTAACCTATGAAGATCAATATATGTTACCTTTTATAAAATTAAATCATTAAATAATATTATCCATCAAAGCTAAAATCCAAAATCCATCAAAAATTTCAACTATATCTCAATAAATCTTTAGTTTATAAAGCGTTGATCAATCTTGGGTTAGCTATAGGGGTACTATTCCAGCTAACGGAGGTTCACCGGGAACAATTAAGTACCGCTTCGCTTTGGCCGTAGCCGTGGTGACAGACAGACCCTTTGTAGGCTTGTACTCAAAATAAATCTCTTCTTTAATAATCAAGGATTTAAGAAAAATTTGTGCAATATGAAATCAATTATATTCTAAGGACTTCTATAAAAAATCTTAGAACAATGTAGCATACGGTATAAGATGTATGAATTATATTTATCCATATGTGCTACAAAATCATTGGGTAACAATAAAATATAAAATATTTGTAAATCAAAATATAGACCTAGATACGCTGATGTATTCTGGAACCTAGGGGACTGGGTTCAGTACCTTGGATCCAGAACTAGATAATAGTTGCGAGTAGACCTTCAATAAATCTTAAGTCTATAAAGTATTGATCACTTTGGGTTAGCTGTAGGGGCCGGTTTCCAGCTAGCGGTAGTCCGAAGACTAGTACACCGTATCGCTTCAGGCTATTTATACCTGTATGACAGAAGGACCCTTTCGGCTTGTTCCTAAAATGATCTCTACTCTTAAGAACTTAGATTCAAAGGAATACATGAAGTATCATCGAACAACATCGAAATCCACAATCCCTAAATATAAAAGAAGTAAATATCCAAATAATGGTTTATCAAGATCAAGAAAAAATAATTTAAATAAGAGTCATGTATCCAAAATGTCAACCAAAAAGCCAAGAAAAACATAATTAAAAAGAGGCTTTGAGGAAGAAGCTAATAAAGAAAGAACATAAATTTGTTCAAAGTAATCAATAGCTAATGTATGAGATAAGCACAAGTTTGAAACTACTTTTTAAAATATATAGAACTTGAACTTAACTCATATATCAGACAAAGATGTAACTGATCATAAGAAGTTAATCAAAATAAATATGAGAATAATAGTTAATAAGTTATGCAAGCACAAGGTTAACATAAAAGTATATGTATATACTTTTCAAGTAAATAGAAGAATTGTGCTAAACATACATACTTACAAAATACCGATCAAAGTAAATATGACATGTTAAAGACAAATCGGTAAGAAGTGACCATTTTAAAAAAATATTAAAGACGAAGAGTCAAAAGCATATTAACCAAAAATAAAAGCTCATATGAACTAGAGTGGTATGCATGCTTCAAGGATAAAACTAAAATAAAGAGCATACATAGATAAATGTGTCACACTAATAGAAAATAAAATACTGTATAGTGTGAACTAATCATTTAAGCTAAACAGCTAGTCAAGCTAGAATTATGTCTCACATTGATTCAAACAATAAACAATTTAAAAGATATCAATGAAAGCTAATAGCAAGACATCAGTAAGAATATGCTAGATATTTAAAATTATTTAGGAAGCATGTTACCGAAGTGGTTCTAGTGACCACATTTCTGTTGGTACAATTGCATGGAAGATGACCTTTGTAGCTTTGCAATCACTAACATGTTCCATGGTTCTATTTGATATGAGAAGCTTCACCTACAATATTAGATGAAGGCTTTGGTATCCAATACTAGGATCCATATTTGTTAGCTTTGGGAACCCATTTGCACAAGTTCATATCAACAAGTTTTCTAATCTGACAATGATTAGAAATATGTCCATTCATACCGCAAGAATGACATAAAGTATTAATATTAGTGCTATGTACAGTATGAGAGCATGCAGCGGTGTGATATGATGTGCATAGATACTTGTAATAGAAAGTATGGTTATGTGAAGCTTTAGCTTTGCTTGCTTCCTTTCTAGATGATCTGTCGTGTGTGACTTTCTGATGTGCTATGTGTCTTGTGTTAGACCGAGTAATAGATTGTATTACCTGTTTTTCCAGTCTAATCTCTAACTTTTTAGAGTTAGCACATATCTCATCATATTTAGTAGAAAGAGCATCAATTCTACATGAAGCAATAGAATACTTCTTCTTTTCAGATTCTAGTTCCTCCTTAAGTTTAGCATTTTCTTGAGTGCTTTTCTCAATGCAATCAAGTGCCTCATGCTCTAAACTCAAGTGTGGAAATCTCAGTAGAATTATCAGAAGAGAAGTATTTCTAGCATCATTCAATAAGCAAGTAAGCTTTTTATTCTCACGCTTATAGGATAGAATATCCTTTCTAGCTTGCTTATACTTATCTAATACATTCTTGTGTTCTACTAATAGATCACTGAAAGTATCAGATAACTCATCATGAGAAAGTTCACTCTCTTCATAAAAAGAATTATTTTGTACCTCATTAGATAATGCCAATGAGCATATATTTGTAGCTTGACGAGGTCTCTCTTCTTCTTCGGAATCGTTTGCTTCGCTTTTACTCCATATGCTCGTGCTGGTGTACTTGTAAGACGATGATCTTCCTTCATTTGATCGTTCGTAGTGCCTCTCCTTTCTAGCAGTAGTACAATCTTCTTGGATGTGGTCTATCTTCTTGCAGTTGTCACATACAAGCTCTTCTTCGTATAAGGGATTGTGTTGTACCTTAAATCCCAATTCTATCATGCACATATTTGCATCATTATGAAGACTATCCTCCTCTCAGAGTTGCTAGCCTTGTTTTTATATCTGTACTCATAAGTAGCTTCAAGAACTTTCTAAATTTTATGAGATGTTGTGCAAGTAGCAATAAGATTAAATACATTTGCATCTACAGCACAATAAAAGATATACATAGCTTTTGCATCAAGGCTAGCTAACTTCTTCTCTTCCTCCGTGTAACTATAATAGGCTTGTTGATTATAGAGGATGTGAGAATAGAAGTGATAGTAGGCTTTTTGTAGCCATTGACAACAATTGACCATATGTCAAAATCTAGAGACTTCAGGTAGAAGCTCATTCGTGTCTTCCAATAACTATAGTTTGTTCCATCAAATAGTGGGTCTATTTATGGATTGCTCTTCAGTTGTGAAGTACATACTTGCCATATGTGATACTGTGATCTATGCAACAGCTGTAATAAATAAGAATATATTAGCAGTGGTACCTCGCTTTACCTGTATAACACGCTCTGATAATGAGGATCTGCTCCAAGGATGTTAAGCCAATATAATAGAGTCCTTATTCTGATACCAATTGTAGGAACAATTGGTATAATAGCAATACATATATAAAGAGAACCTGCTCTGATACCAATATAGGACCGATTATAGGAACGAGTTTTAAAGCGCAATACTCTAGAGGGGGGTTAATAGAGTAGGCAGCAGAAATTAACTATTTAAAAATATTAGTAAAATCATACTATTTAAAAATATTACTTTTCATATTATATATATATATATATATATATAAATATAATATATATAATATTATATCACAGATAAGTAAATGAAAAGTAAAGAGTAGAAAGCAAACGCAAACACAAGGATGTATACTAGTTTCCCTCTTGTGAGGACTAGTCCAGTCGGAAGAACTCTAGCTTCCAGTTGAATCCACTATGGAAAATCACCACAAGTTTTCATTCGAAGTTCTTGCAACTTCTATAACATGAGCTTTGATCCGAAGTACTCGACCAACTTCAATTGTGAAGTGTCTTTCTTCAATCAAGCCTCTGATTACAATCACTCTAAAACTTCTAGACCGTACCGGATTGGCAAATCGATTAGAGGATTGTAACTGGCTCAAAATTTGAAAATGAATAGCTCAGAATACTTTCGAAGAAGTAGTTGGCTTATAGAGAAGAGATATGAAAGTGAATTGGTGAGTTGAAATGATCAAAATCCTTCTCTATTTATAGTTTTTCCAAAGACAGAATTTGGGCAGAACTCTATGAGAAAATTTCGGCAAGATCCGTAACTGCGGAAAAACCAAGTTCAAAATCCAACGTCCACTAACCGAACTCTAGCCAATTCGGGCCGAACTCAGGCCAAATTCTATTGGAGTTCTGTCAGGTTTTTGTAAATTGGTTTTGGGCTTATTGAAAATCAAGCAGTTAGGAAGTAGTTTGGATTTTTGTAAGTGGGCTTGTTTTCAAAATGATAGGGTATTTTGAAAACGTTTCTTGGATAGCCTATTTGTCAGTACGATGCAGTTTACATCGTATTCCTTGACTCAATAATATGAAAATTATATTGATAAAATAGGAAAACAAAGCCCTTTGATGACACATTTCTTCTGAAATTTGAGCAGAGCTGAAGACGCCTTTTTCCTTGACGGCAGTCGTCCAAAGATAAACGAATTTAGAAATCTGAATACCTTTCGGTGGCTTCGCCCCGAACCCCCACGGGTGGCGCTGCCCTCTCGACCACTGTCCGCTGACTGGGCAGCGGAACCCCCGATGCGAAGCCCCGGATAAGACGTTGGACAATTCAGAGAAATCTTCTTGTATGACGTCGTCTTTGACCCATAAAAATTCTTCATTGTATGTCCTGGTTTGACAAAGCTTGATCATGCTTACTGCATGTCCACAAGTACATGTTAAACGAACAAAGCAGTATGATGCATTATGATACAAACATAGAAATATGATATAGAACATTAGGATAATGCTAACATTAGGACAATACTAAGTTTACGTAGCAACATGATAGTGATTCCATGAATATTAGTGACGTCGTTATGTTAAACTTAATTGATTAGCTATATTCAAAAACATATATAATCATTGGGCTAATAGCCAGGACTTCACGGCGCATGGCCTCCCGGGCGCATGGGGATCGTCGTCCCCAAACATCAAGTTCAGTCATGGAAGTTTTAAAAACTTTACATGGTCATAACTTCCTCATCCGAACTCGAAATCAAGCGAAATAAAACCAAAATTATGAAATCAAATTTTCTACAACATGGAACCACTAGATTTTAGAAATACTAAGTTTTTAGAGATCAAAACCAAGAAAAACAAGAAAAGTTAAAACTTTAGATCTACAAAAATTATCCATCAAAACCAAAAATTTCAAGTTCTAAAGATGCTTAAAATCATGTAGAGAAGAAGATAGAATAAATAAAAATGAAGATCCATCATGTTCTCCATAGAGCAAGTTGTACTTGCCTTAGGATTTGGTGGAGGAGTAAATGAAGAAGAAGAAGAAGAAGTAAATGATAATAATGAAAGAGAGAGAGAGAGTAGTTGGTTTATATACCAACCCTCTCATCTCAAACCAACCCAAAACCAAACCAAGCCAAGTCAAGCCAAGGTGAACCAAACCAAAACTAAACCAAGTCAAGATTAAACCAAGACAAGTCAAAATATGGGTCACCTGACAATGTCAGAAATCCGTACACGTATACGAAAAATACGTATAACGAAAAGAGTAGTGAAACTCTACCCACGTTAAAAGAATTTTGTCCTTAGAATTTAATCAAGAGGCTAGAGATGTCGGGACAAGCTATACTAACTACATGTAATTTATGTCTAGCAATCATCAAGCAATCATTCATGCAAGCAAGAATTCAAAACATAAGGCATAAGGAAGACATTATACCTTATCAGTCAAACAGGTATGGATATCATGATCGGATATCATTCTCACGTTCCCAAGTTGACTCACCTAAAGAGTGATGACCCCAAGCAATACGAACAAAATTAAAAGCCATATTCTTGAGTATCTTCTCTCTTCAGTCCAATATGGATACGGGTCTTTCCTCATACGAAAGGTGTAGGACCGTTGAGTACCTCTAGAGGGGGGTGAATAGAGTGTGTGTGTGTGCTGCAGAAAATAATCACCAATTTAAAATTTTGAAGTTATAACTATTGCAGTAAATAAGAGACAGTAAATAAATGTAGCAAGAGATCAAACTCAGTGACACAGCGATGTATATGGTATCCCTCTGAGAGGACTAATCCAGTCTCGAGTACTCTTGCTCGATGTTAATCCACTAAGGCACAAGCTAATTGAGAGCTTGTAGTCTCTTACAACACCGTGCTTGGTGACAAGTGCACGACCAACTTCACAAACCGTGCTTGGTGACGAGCACACGACCGGCTCCATAACAAAGATAGTTGATGTACTTGGAACAACCTCTTTACAACTCTTGAACACCAAAAGACTCTAGATCAACGTAGATATTACTGGCTTTTGGCTAAGAGGAGTATAGGTGTGATTTGAAAGCTTTAGAACGATTAAAAACTCATTGAGTAGAGAAGAGAAGATGAAGAATGAATGAGTGATTTGAAATGAAAAACTCTCTTCTATTTATAGGTGTTTTCTGGGACCGAACTCGGGCAGAGTTCTGATGCAAATATTTCGCATATATACGTTGCATGCAGATTTGGAGGTAATTGACATTTGAATTCAAACAGACCAACTCGGGCAGAGTTCGGACCGAACTCGAGCCGAACTCGGTTTTGAGTTCTGTCAAGGAAAATTTTGAAATATTGTCAAAAACTGTTTGCAAAAATAATTTTGAACATTTTGTAAAAATGAAATGGAATAGGTAGGCTTTTTATAAATTTGGACTGAGATTAACCTAAGCCAGTATTACCTAGTCGATCTTACAATTTAAGTCCTAGACGCAATAAAGATAAAATACAGAATAAATTGTAAAATGACTCGAACTGAATCCTATTGAAAGTAATCTTCAGATTGATGATATATATGCTTGATGATGCAGTACGACGCTCGTTGATATTGATTTCATATACCATGAAATGATTAGCAGTAGTTTGTATATTTTGTGTATTGACTTAAGTGCATGTCGATTATTAAAATCGGGTGTGACCATGGAATGGGCCAACAATCTCCCCATTTTGATAATTGACAAACGTGAGTCTATACCAAAATATATTTAAAAAATAGAACAAAAATAAAAAGTACCTGAACAAAAGATGGTGGTTTTGTTTTGGATTGGATTGTATGCTTTTGATTTTTGATTTTTGGTATGGTACTCTTTCTCCCCCTTTGTCAATATAAAAATGACTTTGGCTCCCCCATAATGTGTGAAGCCAACAATTTACAACAAAAACAGACAAATGAAGCTAAAGAGATCTATAAACACAGCATAAAGAGAGAACTAGTACTGAAATAAAGTACTGAAAAGTCTCACTAAAAGTGCAAAGATACAATCACAAAGTACTAAATATGTCTAACTAAGAAGTTTAGACATAACAAAATAAAAACTACATCATAGCAAAAGATCATCGACTAACATCCTATCCACTATCCATCAGCTGAGTCCGCATCACATAGTGGGGTCATCACCGCCAGGAGTATTAGGAGAAAGTAAGCTGCAGTAGGATCGAAGTAAAAAAAATATGCCTCATCTCCGAACCTAGGACCTGTGAAGCCTGGGTGAGGAAGGATAGTACTGGATGCGCTGGATCCTGAGAGAGACTCCAGTGAATATCCGCAATCCCGTTCCGCAACACCTAAGCCTGGTAGATGTGGCGGAACTCTGAGTCGAGATAGCTATGATGACGTTGCGCAGATAGAGCAACAAAGTCATCAAATCTCTGATAGAATCCTGGATCGAATCTCGGAGCAGGGCTGGAGGAGCTTGAGCAGCATCAGGAGGAGGAGCCTCAGCACCGACATCTGGAGCAGGCTGAGCTCCAGGAGGCAGAGGTGGAGCAGGATATCTACGAGATCTAGTGAGCTCGATGGGAGTGGAAGAGTAGGCACAGTTTGAAGATCAATATCAAACCTGCGAAAGATAGAGGCCAGGTGCATAGGATACACTAGGTTGCATCCTGCATTTCTGTAGTTTAGCATCCAGGCCATCATAGTCTTGGGGATAGAGAAAGGAATACAAAATGAATATGGTACATAGCAGATAGCTCTGAAAGTAATCTTGTCAGAAGATCCTCTTTGGAAGGAGAACAGAGAAAATGAAACGATGGAGTTCATAAAAATTTTGGTTTAGATGTCTTGAAAATACTCTTCTAGGAATGGGTTTGGATGACAATCAATTCCTTGAAAGAGTTAAGGGTGACATCCTCTGGAAATTGGATATGATGAATATCCACAAGCTTCACAACATCAGGAACATGAAAGTATTCGCTGATATCAGTGGCATTAAACTCCAATTCTTGCCCAACAACGCAAGAATAGTAGTTGCCGTTTGGTTTTACCTGCAGGTTGCAGTAAAATATAGACTGCATTGTCGAAAATGTTTTCAGCTACTTCGAAAAAGTCTCGGTAGCCTAGATGGTCAAAAGTGGGAGCATACGCAGAAAAAATTATAAAGTTAAACAGCTCCAAAAAATTTTTCGACCGGAGAAAGAATCAAATCATAGGCCAAAATATTCCTTATCAGGAAATAAAGTGGAATCAAAATCATCTGAGCCTACTGGTCTTGTGGACTAAAAACTAGCTAGTATAGTCAGATGAGGAAGATCCAGCTTGTGAAGGATCAACCGATCTCCTCTGACGTTTGGGAGCCATGGATGAAAAAAATAAAGTACCTTGAAAGAGGAGGAAGAAACGAAGTCGAGTAGCCCACCGGATCTCCTAGAAATCTTGCAAAGAAGGAGTAGGAAGGAGTTTTTTTGGGAGAAAGAAGTTTTCTCGATTTGTTGAGTGAAAATAATGAGGAGAAGTGGGGTTTAAATAGGGTTTGGGCCGGCTGTTCGGTTCTGGAAGTTAAAAGCGTCGACGAACTAGGCCCGAACTCGGTCAGAGTTCGGTCCGAGTTCGGCTACTTACATTTCCGAGGTAATAAATAGTTTTGGTATTTGAATTTTAACTTTATGACTTTTGACTCCTATATTTAATGACGTGTATTATTTTTGGGTTAGCTGTAGGGGTACTGTCCCAGCTAATGGAGGTTCACCGGAGAACTCTTAAGTACCGCTTCGCTTCGACCGTAGTCGTGGTGACAGACAGACCCTTTTTAGCTTGTACCCCAAAATAATTTCCGTTAAATAAATTTCAAAGTTTCAAGTCATAAAATCAAATTTAATTACCATACTACACTATGAATCTGAAAATTCAAGTATACCGAGCTCCGTCTCTCATTGTGTTAAAACGATCTTCAGCCAATGGTTTTGTGAAAATATCTGCTAGTTGATGATCTGTGTCAATGAACTCTAAGCAGATATCCCCGTGTTGTTGATGATTACGTAAAAAGTGATACGTATCTCAATGTGTTTTGTGCGTGAGAGACAAATAGGGTTCTTAGTCAGATTAATGGTGCTAGTATTGTCACAATAAATAGGAATCTTAGTGTAGTGCAGATTATAGTCTTCTAAGGTTTGCTTCATCCACAAAATTTGAGCACAGCAACGACCTACGGCGATATACTCAGCCTCAGTAGTTGATAATGCTACGGAATTTTGCTTCTTGCTAAACCAAGAGACTAAGGCCTTTCCTAGGAAAAGACACGTATCGCTGGTACTTTTACGGTCTACTTTGCATCCTGTAAAATCCGTATCCGAGTAACCTATCAGGTCAAGATTTGGTTTTAGGATACCATAAGCCGACTGTAGAAGTTCCTTTAAGGTATCGAAAGATACGCTTAACGGCACTTAGATGTGATTACTTAGAATTTGCCTGATAACGTGTACAGATGCAAACACTGAACATAATATCAGGACGACTAGCAGTTAAATATAATAAACTACCAATCATACCTCGATACTTACGCTGGTCGACAGGTTTGCACTTTCATCAGAATCAAGCTTTGTGGATGTAGCCATTGGAGTCCCGATTGGCTTTACGTTTTCAAAGTCACTTTTCAGTATGTCCTTCGTGTACTTATCTTGGTTGATGAATGTTCCCTTTGAGTGTTGTTTGATCTGAAGTCCGAGGAAGAAGTTTAGCTCTCCCATCATACTCATCTCAAATTCACTCTGCATACACTTAGCAAAATCTTGACAAAGTTTTTCATTAATAGAACGAATATAATGTCATCTACATATATTTGCACAAGGAATGTCATCATTTAAAGATTTGATAAACAAAGTTGTATCAACTCTTCCCTTTGAAAAACCATTATCAACTAAGAAGGCACTTAGGCGTTCATACCAAGCACGAGGTGCTTGTTTGAGTCCATAGAGTGCTTTCTGAAGCTTGAAGACGTGATCAGGTTTTTGAAAATCTTCAAAACCAGGGGGTTGTTTCATAAAAACTTCCTCTTTTAAAAATCGTTCAAAAATGCACTTTTCACGTCCATTTGAAATAATTTAAAATTATTAAAACATGCAAATGTACAAAACATGCGAATGGCTTCTAGTCTAGCAACAGGAGCATAAGTCTTATCATAATCAATCCCTTCTTCTTGATTATAACCTTGTGCCACTAGACGTGCTTTGTTGCGTAGAACTTGTCCATCTCACTAAGTTTATTTCGGAACACCCATTTGATACCAATTATTAATTGACCAATAGGTTTAGGAACGAGTTCCCAAACTTGGTTTCTCTCAAATTGATTTAGTTCCTCTTGCATGGCATCAATCCAAAACTCATCAAAAATACATCATCTATATTCTTAGGTTCTATTTGAGAAATAAAAGCTATATTTGCTGCTATTTCAGAATCCCTAAGAGAGGAGCGTGTACTTACACCTTTTGATACATCACCTATAATGAGTGTCTCTGGATGATCTGGTAAGAATTTTAACGAATCAAACTTTTGAGTCAGATCTTCCACAGGACTCTTCTTAGTTTTTACATGTGCATCTTCATCATCACTGTCGCTAGATCTGTGATTATTTAGCTCATCAAAAGTAACTTAATTGATTCTAACAATCATAGATCTTTTATTAAAAATCCTATATCCCTTACTCTTAGTAGCATATCCGAGAAATATTCCTTCATCTGCTTTAGAGTCGAACTTTCCTAAGTTATCCTAGGTGTTCAGGATAAAACAGCGACATCCAAAAACTTTAAAATAAAAATGTTTGGAATCCTTCCAAACCAAAGTTCATATGGTATTTTCTTCGAGATAGGTCGAATTAACACCATGTTTAAAACATGACAGGCTGTGCTAACAGTTTCTGTCCAAAACATACTTAGGAAGATTATATTGATTCAGCATGACTCTAGCCATTTCGCTTAGAGTACGATTCTTCCACTCTATAATACCATTTTGTTGGGGAGTTCTAGACAAGAAAATTCGTGGTAATATCGACTATCATCACAAAACTTTTTGAAATTAGAATTTACGAATTCGCTACCATGATCACTTCGGATACGAGTAATCATGAAGCCTTTTTTTTTTGTACCTTTTTACAAAATATCTGAAATTAAAAAATAGCATCATTTTTGTTTGATAAAAAGTAAACCCAAGTAAAGCGAGAAATCATCAATAACAAAAACGTAAAGCTTACCGCAAAGACTAGCGACTCTACTAGGACCAAATAAATTCATATGAATCAACTGCAACGGTCTAGAAGTACTTACCGCATTGATGGATTTAAATGTAGACCTATGTGCTTTGTTCTTTTCACAGTCAGCACATACCATATCTCTCTTGAATGAAATCTCAGAGAGTCCTTTTACCAACTTTTTAGTGCTTAGTCGTGAGATAGTGTCCATATTTGCATGCCCTAGTCTCATGTGCCATAGCCAGCTTTCATCCAGATTAGCTACTAGGCATCTTCTCGCATTATTAGTACTCTCCAAAAAGAAAACATAAATGTTGTCTTCTCTAATCCTTTATATACGGGATCACCAGATGCCATATCATATATGGTACATTTGTCTTTCATAAAATTGATACCATAACCATTATCAGCCAAATAACTTATGCTCAGTAGGTTATGTTTCAATTTTGTTACTAGACAAACATCATTTATTACTGGATAAGGAGAAATACCGACAGTGCCATTACCAATAATATCACCTCTCAAATTATTTTCGAAGGAGACGTATCCTTTTTCTTCATCGATAGCGTGGCGAACAAAGATGCATCACCAGTCATGTGCCGCGAACATCCGCTATCGAGGATCTATTTGCTTTTAGCATGAGAGGGTTGAAGGTCCACCTAAAAAATAAGTAGATGAATCCTTTGGTACCCATTTCTGAAGGGTCCATTATGATTAGTTTTAGGTCTCCAGAATAAAGTGTGATTGTCAACAAGTTTCTTTGCCAAGCAATACTGTGATATGTATCCATGTGTACCACAATAAGTACAAGTTACTTTAGAACCAGTAGTGGTTAAAACTATATTGACATGCTTGTTTGGTTTCTTGGAGAACCTATAAGTGAAAGCATATGATAGTCGTGTTTCTTCTGTGCTTTTCTTATTTTTAGTCCTCTTAGGTGTATGCTTCGCATTAGGACTAAACTTAGGCTGTGTCACAGGTATTGCCTGTTTGCCTAACTTGATTTCTAACTTTTTAGAAATCGCAACGACTCTTCCTATCTAGCAGTCATATCTGAGAGTCTTTGTTCTGTGACTAAGTGCTTCTTCTTCTCTATGTCATAAAATTCTTGTAGCTTGACATAGTCTCCTTCTTTCTTTTCAATCTTGAGGATAGCCCATGATAGTCTACCTTGAGTTTGGCTATCTCTTCCGTGTTACCGGTAGTAGACGTCTCTTTAATATCTTCAATAAGATTGGACAGTCCAGCTATCTCGGTTGTGTATGCCTTAATCTCTTTTCGAGATTGCTTATACTTGTCAGGCACAGTTTTATGATCTTCAAGTAATTTGCTAAAGGCATTTTCTAATTCATCGAAAGTAAAATCATCATATAGAGGTTGAGGATACCTTATCAAATGCCATAAGACAGACATTGGCATTTCCGCAGGGTCTGTCTTCTTCCTCTGTATCACTGGCATCACTTTTATGCCAGATGCTTGTGTTGCATATTTCGACTGGTTGTTGCTTTTCTGCTTGATCTTGATCTGTTATATGGACTGCTTTTCTTTGAAGTTGGGTAGTCCTTCTTCATGTGCCCTGTCTTCTTGTATCCAAAGCAAATGGTTTCATCTTCATTGCTTTCTTGGATATCTCTCTGCCTTCTGTTTGATTTCTCAAACTTTAGGAATTTTCTGAAGTTCTTCACAAGTAGGGCTTGTTCATCACACTTGATGATTCTTCATCAGAATCATTGCATGTTGATTTTTTTGCTTGAGCTTTGAAGGCAATAGATTTTTCTTTTGGAGTTGCTTCTTCAAATTCTTGCAGATCAAGCTCATGGGTCATGAGCTTGCCCATCAGTGTTCCCAAGGACATAGAGGTAAGATCGTTTCCTTCAATGGTTGCTGTAGCCTTCGGGTTCTAGTTCTTGGTTAGAGCCCGTAGCACTTTTCTAATCTTCTCATGAATGCTGTAATCCTTACCAAGAGATTGCAAAGGATTAGTTATATCAAGAAACGTGTGAACATCTATGTAATTAACTCACCAGGTTTTATCTTGAAAGATTCATATTCCTGTGTTAGTCTACTAATTTTAGATTCCTTCACTTGGGAAGTACCTTCATGAGTTACCTCAAGAAGTTTTCAAATTTTGTGAGACATTTTACAGGTTGAAACTTGTTGAACTCCGTTTTGTCAATTGCACAGAACAGTGCATTGATGGCACGAGCATCTAGACTAGCCTTAGCTTTTTCAGCTTCAGTATATTTATCATGAGGCTTGTCTACAAGCTGGCCGTCAACCACTGTAGGTGCCAGTTTTTATAACCGTCAATCACTATAGACCAAAAATCAAAGTCACTTTAAGAAGAAAGTCATCCGTGTTTTCCAATAGGTATAGTTTGTACCATCAAATAGTGGGGTCTATTTGTGGATTGCCCTTCACGTTGAATATTGATTCACGGCTGCCATATATACTCTCTGAGGTTTGTTATATTAGAATATAACCTGCTCTGATACCAATTGTAGGACCGTTGAGCACCTCTAGAGGGGGTAATAGAGTGTGTGTGTGTGCAACGGAAAATAATCACCAATTTAAAATTTTGAAGTTATAACTATGGCAGTAAATAAGAGACAGTAAATAAATGTAGCAAGAGATAGAGAGATCAAACTCAGTAACACAGCGATGTATACGGGTATCCCTGAGAGGACTAATCCAGTCTCGAGTACTCTCGCTCGATGTTAATCCACTAAGGCAAGCTAATTGAGAGCTTGCAGTCTCTTACAACACCGTGCTTGGTGACAAGTGCACGACCAACTTCACAACACCGTGCTTGGTGACGAGCGCACGACCGGCTCCACAACAAAGATAGTTGATGTACTTGGAACAACCTCTTTATAACTCTTGAACACCAAAAGACTTTAGATCAACGTAGATATTACTGGCTTTTGGCTAAGAGGAGTATAGGTGTGATTTGAAAGCTTTAGAACGATTGAAAATACTTATTGAGTAGAGAAAAGATGATGAAGAATGAGTGATTTGAAATAAAAAACTCTTTCCTATTTATAGGTACTTTCTGGGACCGAACTCGGGCAGAGTTCTGATGCAAATATTTTGCATATATACGTTGCATGCAGATTTGGAGGCAACTGACATTTGAATTGAAACACCGAACTCGGGCAGAGTTCGGACCGAACTCGGGCCGAACTCGATTTTGAGTTCTGTCAAGGGGAATTTTGAAATATTTGTCAAAAACTGTTTGCAAAAATAATTTTGAACATTTTATAAAGATGAATTAGGAATAGGTAGGCTTTTTAGAAATTTGGACTGAGATTAACCTAAGCCAGTATTACCTAGTCGATCTTACAATTTAAGTCCTAGACTCAATAAAGATAAAATACAGAATAAATTGTAAAATGACTCGAACTGAATCCCATTGAAAGTAATCTTCAAATTGATGATATATATGCTTGATGATGCAGTACGACGCTCGTTGATATTATTTCATATACCCTGAAATGATTAAAAGCAGTTTATATTTTGTGTATTGACTTAAGTGTATGTCGATTATTAAAATCGGGTGTGACCATGGAATGGGCCAACAAAAGGTTGGTACCAACCACCAACTCTGAATGATCAAGGATATGGCTCGGATCTAGGATATACCGTCGTAATTGGGATACATGGAATACGTCATGTACCTCATGTAACGACGCCGGAAGAGCGAGACGATAGGACACGTCACCTACTCGCTCAAGAATATCAAACGGCCCTATATACTTAGGACTAAGTTTTCCCGCACGTCGAATCGAATGACACCATGGGTAGGCGAGATCTTAAGGAATACGTGGTCACCGATAAAAAAACTCAAGAGGATGCGATGAGAATCGGCCCAATGACACTGACGATCTTGTGCAACTCGAAGCTGATCTCTAACTTATCTGACCACCTCGATAGTCTGAGTAACCATTTCTGGACCAAGGATCTACCTCTCGCCTACATTATCCCAGGCTAAAGGTGATATGAACTTTCTGCCATACAGTGCCTCGAATGGTGCTATCTGGATACTGGCTTGGAAACTGTTATTGTAAGAACTCTACTAGACGCAGTGATCTTCCCACAAACCACCGAAGTCAAGTGTACATGATCCTAACATATCCTCAAGAGTTTGAATCGTGCGCTCTGACTGACCATCTGTCTGTGGATGATAAGCTGAACTAAACTTGAGATGAGTCCCCAAGCTCTCTTAAAGACTCCGCCAAAAGTGTGATATAAATCTCGAATCTGTCGGACACGATACTGACTGGAACTCCATGCAATCTGACTATCTGCCTGAGGTACATCTCTGCTAGCTGATCCGTCGACTAACCAATTCTGAAAGGAAGAAATAATCTACCTTGGTGACTCGGTCAACTATAACCCATATAGCATATCTTCCAGCTGGTGATTTAGGTAACCAGTTACAAAATCCATGGTAATATGCTTCCATTTTCATTCTAGGATCGATAAAGGTTGAAAAAGTCCAGCTGGTCTCTGATGTTCAGCTTTAACCTGTTGGCAAACCAAACAACGAGAGACAAACCGAGTTATCTCCCTCTTCATGCCACTCCACCAGAAATGCTGACGAATTTTATGATACATCTTCGTACCACCGGGATGAATTGAGTACTGCAAACTATGAGCCTCTACCATGATCTCTTGCCTGATGTCACCACTGGGTACACAAAGACGCCTTCCATGTCGGAGTGAGCCATCTTCATGAATACATATAAATGCTCTTCGTCCCGCTTCACATTCTGCCCTAAGCCGCTGAAGCTTAGAATATATTGATTGAGCTATCTTGATCCTCTCAACTATGCTGGACTGAACTTGCATACTGGCCATTAATGCCATTGGTAGGAGAACTATCTCTATACCCATCTTCTAAAGATCTGCTAATAACTCGGGTTGCACTGTTAGTAAATAAGCTCCGGCTCTTCTATTCAACGCATCTGCAACTATGTTGGTCTTTCTAGGATGATACTGCAGGTTGATGTCATAATTTACTAGTAACGCTAGCCATCTTCTCTGACGTATGCTAAGTTTTCTTCGGGGTAAACACATACTTAAGACTCTTGTGGTTGGTGAAAATCTCTACCCGATCTTCATACAAGTAATGCCTCCAAAGCTTAAGTGCAAAAACCATTACAGCTAACTCCAAGTCATGGATTAGGTAATTCCTCTTACAATCATGAAGTGACGTGATGCATAAGCTACTACCTTGCCATGCTGCATTAAGACACATCCTAATCCTCTTCCTGAAGCATCCCAACAAACTAAAAATCCTCCAGTCCCATCTGGAAGCGTGAGAATGGGTGTCGTCATCAATCTTTGCTTCAACTTCTCGAATAAAGTCTGACACTCTGCTGTCCAAGCAAACTGTACATCCTTGCAGGTCAACTGCGTCAATGGTGCTAAATTTGAGCAAAATCTGATACAAATCGCCGGTAATAGCCTGCCAATCCTAGAAAACTACGAACTTCTGCGATGGTACTAGAAACTGGCTAGGTCTCTATAGCCACTATCTTCTGGGGGTCCACTTCCACTCCTCCTCTGGTGATGATGTGACCTAAGTACGAAATGCGATCAAGCCAAAATTTGTACTTGCTAAACTTCGTGTATAACTGGTGCTCTCTGAAAATCTAAAGGATTACTCGAAGATGTCACTCATGCTCTGCTTCACTCTTGTTGTAGACTAAGATGTCGTCTATAATACTGTCATAAACTGATCCAAATAGGGAATGAATATGCAATTTATGAGATCCATGAATATTGCTGGCACATTGGTTGCTCCAAATGGCATAACAGGAACTCTCAATGTCCATATCTAGATCTGAACACCGTCTTCGGGATGTTACTCTCTGACTCTAATCTGATAGTATCCTGACCGCAAGTCAATCTTCGAAATACTTCTGCCCCACCGAGTTGATCGAATAAGTCATCTATCTTTGGTAGGGGATATATGTTCTTGATTGTTACGAAATTCAAGGTACGATAATCAACACATAATCTTGACGTACCGTCCTTCTTCTTCACAAAAAGCATCAGGGCTTTCCAAGGCGATCCACTCACGAATGAATCCCTTGGTTCTGAGTTCTTCAATCATTTTGCATAGGATCTCCAATTCTGATGGAGACATTCTGTAGACTCTCTCTGACACTGGTGCCGTCCCTGGAAGCAAATCAATGGTGAACTCGATCTCTCTCTCTCTCGCTTTGGCGGTACGCCTGGAAGCTCTTCGGGAAATACATTAGGAAATTCTTCTACTACTCAGGCAAACTGAACTGCTTCTGCTACTGCCATCCGTAAGACTGGTGGAGAAGGTTCTACTTCGCCTCTGAAAACAAAATTCTTCTTCGCCGAGAATACCAAAAATAATCCTGCCACATGGCAGTCTATTCTTGCATATTGATCCTTCAACCAATCCATTCCTAGGACCATATCATAGTCGGCCATCGAAAATTCTATCAACCTAGCGGAAAACTCTCCGCTAACTACAATCGACACGAGAAAAAGACTCTATCTACTCCCATAAGACCGTTACTAGTAAGTATATTGAGCCTTACTAATAATGACTCAGGCTCCAGTTCTATTCATATTGCGAATCGTGTAGACATAAATGAATATGATGTACCCGAATCAAATAATACTGATGCTGGAAAAGAGTTGACAAGAATGGTACCTGCCACTACCTCACCTGATGCCAGTTTTTCTGCTACTGCCAGAGCCATAGCTTGACATGTCCTCTTGGTGTTGGTCCCCTCTGCTGGTGACCACTGTCTGTTCTGAACTTGGGCTTGGGCATGAGCATATTGTTGCGGCCTCTGCTGCTGGAATGCTTGTGCCTGAGGCAATAATGGCCTCGGAGGCTGGTATTATTGTTGCTGCTGCTGCACTGGTGCTGGTGTCCTGACCGATAGACTGGTTAGGGTTGATGAAGATGAACTGGCTCTATACAGGCAGGACCCTATCACGTGGTCCAGTGCCCCCATAAGCCAAGCAAAATCTCTGTGCTCTGCGACACTCTGAAATCACGTGTCCAGGCTTCCCACAATGGGAGTAGCCCATTGCGGAAGATTGCTTCTGCTTTTGTTGATGAGGGTACGTCGGAGTCGAGTGCTGAACGATGAAACTATGGTCGCCCTCCTAGGGGCTCCAATAGTTAAAGCCCTAGCTGCCAGGGCTGGTGCTGACAACTGAGATAACTGTCTATGATGCCTCTTCCGTTCTCCAGCTTGATCTACTATCCTCTGAGCAGTATATTCGTGCTTCCTAGCTGCTCACAGAACTGCATCAAATGTCTGGTGCACAAACTGCTCCACTGCTAGAATAATCTCTTGGTGGAGTCCCTACTGGAACCGCTGTGCTCGGTCCAATTCGGTCGCTACCAAGGTAGGAGCGAACCGACTAAGTCTTAAAACTTGGCCGCATAACCATCACCGTCCTTTCCATCTACTTGAGATTGCTGAATCTTGTCTGTAGATTATAGCGAGCTACTGCATCAAAGTACTTCGTCTGAAATCTATCGCTGAATACTGCCCATGTTATAGGCATCACCAAACTAACTGCTTGCATTGCCCATTAGCTGCGGGCTAAGTCAACAATTGTAGTCGTACAACGGCCACCTTCACTTCAACTAGAATTCTAGATGCCTCCAGAATAACCTTTACGTCTTGAAGCCAAGCATCAGTAGCAATAGAATCTTCACTGTCGTCAAAGAAAGGTAGGTTCAGGCGCTTGAAGTTGTTGGCTGTATTGTTCCTCTTGATAACCAACTCTGCCCATAGCTGTTTGAACTGTCTGCTGCAGAGCACCACCTCAACGATCTTGTGACACAAGCAAGTCCCGGATGAGTCCCATCAGGGTTCTATTTTCAGGCTCTGCAGGCTGAGCTGGCTGAACTGGTGGCTCTTGATCCCTGGAAGGCATGACTCGGGATGCAGCCCCTTAGTATTGGGTTTGGTCCCCAGGTTGCTGCTGGTCCACTAGAGGTGCTCCTTCCGGCTGATCGGTAGGACCAGCAATAATACCACTGAATAAATGACATGGGAAACAATAAGGAAGGACCAAGATAGATCAAGGATATAAACATGTCATCAGGTCAAGATTTACGAAGATTAGAAGGCACGAGTAGAGATCAAGGGCGAATGCTGATTGAGACATCTATCCAGTAAAACCCTCACACATCTTGATTTATAAGACCTGCATGGGCCACCACTTAAACCGTATCATGCCCCAGAACCATAATACTGGAGAGCGAGGGACAGACACAGCTAGCTACGTACATTAAAGTGCAACCCACCTCGCAATACGGTCATGGTTGTCTAGATGCATGACGATTTATCTACAAGCCATCAGTCTCTTATAGTCAAGAACAAGCCTAGTGTCTCAATCTCAAGCATGCAAATAATTATTACAAGATGTTAGATCATAAGACATACAAAGTAAGGCGTCCCAAATTTACATATTCTGATGATCATGAAGGTAGTCAAAAAATATGAACACTAGCAAGAGTTAAGTCATACATGATCAACCCTAGGTTTTGTCAATTATGTTACGGCCCTTAGGCAGACAAAAATAAAGTTTTAACACGAGCTAACACATGCTCGGCGGCTAAACACCTCAAAGAATAATTTACAATAGAGTGGAAGAGTAAAAATAAGAAACCAACTCGTTGCCACGGTTACTCCTGGTGTTCACCATCTGGCTGAAAAGCAGTTAGATCCTAGGGTATCACTCCGAAATCTGGCCATACAAAACCAACTTGATCAGACCCTAGAAAGAGCAAGTACCATAAGGGAGACTCCACTTATGAACTAAAACCAGCATATAATGAATAGAAGAATTGATGCAAGAACATAATATAATAACATAAAAGACAGAGTTAAAGAACATACTAGCTTACATTAAAAAAATAAGAGGTGGAATATAATTTCCATGTTAATCATGAGACAATCATTCAGGCACGGCCAATCAAGTCCTACTGCTTGATATCATTAGCTAACTAGGGTTATCATAGACCTAGTTGCTAACAAGATGCAGTTGGGATATTCCTGCAGTCACAGGTCCTACAGACTATCCATGCTATCCAGGCAAAAGTTATGAGAGTTATCAAGTTGCGAAAGTTACAAGAGTTATCAGGATTACTGGTATACTTGAGTACTCATGATTCAAGAAGTGCAACACATGACAGTGTGTTGGAAATACGCCCTACTCGACGGTAGGCTACAAGTCCACATGTGTGGTCGGGAGAACGGGATTGCCTGTAACTGGGAAATCTCTCTATATGAACTACTTGATTAATCAAGTCATTTAACCTAGTCAGATTCATTATGAATCCCTGACCGTGATAACCAGGAATCCATGTCCTAGACATGATGTAAGACGAGACAGGTAGCTTGTACAGTCACAAACAGAAAAATCAACCATGGAGTCAAGATAAGAGTCACACTAGCAAGACAGGTATAGTTGTCGCAACAACAATCAGAATTATACATGTCATGTCAGGTTTACTTGTCATGTCAAGAGTTCTTGTTATGAGTGCACCTCGACGGGCAACTATTAAGATTATCAAGATGGAATCATGTTATCATGTTCGACGTTCAAGTTATTAGCTCAAGATTATCATGGGAATTTCATGCACATCCGTGCATGGGAACTTCCTGTACATCCGCGCATGGAAATTCTTGCTCATTCGCGCATGGAAATTCCTGCATATCCGTGCATGGAAATTCTTGCACATCCGTATATAGGAATTCCTGCACATCCGCGTATGGAAAATTCCTGCACATCTGTGCATAGAAATTCCTGTACATCCATGCATGGAAAATTCTTGCACATCCGTGCATGGAAAAACTCACGTTGCGTCTACAGTACATGCAAATAGGGAACCTACGTGTATGACACGCTCGGAGTTAAAAGATGCATTGTCAGGACTTTACGGCGCATGGCCCTCCCGGGCGTATGGGGATCGTCGTCCCCAAACAGCAAGTTCAGCTATTGAAGTTCCAAAAACTTTCCTTTGTCATAACTTTCTCATCCGAACTCGAAATCAAGAGAAATAAAAGCCAAAACTGCATGAAATTAAATTCTCTACAATATGGACCACTAGTTTTTGGAAATACCAAGTTTTTAGAGATCAAAACCAAAAAAACAAGAAGAGTTAAAACTTTTGATCTACAAAAATCTATCCATCAAAACCGAAAATTTCAAGTTCTAAAGATGCTTAAAATAATGTAGAGAAGAAGATAGAACAAATAAAAATAGAGATCCATCATGTTCTTCATAGAGCAAGTTGTACTTGCCTTAGGGTTTGGTGGAGGAGTAAATAAAGAAGAAGAAGAAGTAAATGATAATAATGGAAGTGAGAGAGAGTAGTTGGTTTATATACCAACCCTCTCATCTCAAACCAACCCAAAACCAAACCAAACCAAGTAAAGCCAAGGTGAACCAAACCAAAACTAAACCAAGTCAAGATTGAACCAAGACAAAGCAAGACAAGTCAAAATACAGGCCACCTGATAATGTTAGAAATCCGTACACGTATACGAAAATACATATAACAAAAAACGGGTGCGACACAAACTTCCTGAGGATGTTAACCCGGAAGAAGAAATCATGTACATACCTAATAAAAGAGGTTTTGCTTTTGATTACTCTGATGTTCCTAAGACTAGTCTAAAAATGATAGACACTTTGTGTTCACGTATAAAGGATACGAAACAATCAATGTCCGTATATGTAAACCCTTAACCCAAATTTTTTCTTTTGTATTTTTTTAATATATATACATATATGGACTTAAATGCTATTATATTTTAAGTTAGAGAGACTTTATAAAATTCTTATAATTTAAGGGCATTATGTAAAGCTTAAAATTCAAACTCTGTTTACTCAACCGAGCCTTTAAACACCCCTATGTTTTGAATTCGAAGATAAAGCTCTCCAAAACCTTAGATGAGATCAAATCGGATTCTTCTCACCTCCTCCCATAGATCAACACTAGTATATATTTAGGAGAGGATGACAGCCGATCCAAGCCTCTAAAAAAACCCTAATCTCTCTTGAGCCCTCCAGTTCGTGAAAGCCTTCTGGTCGAGAGAGCATTTGACAATGAAGGGCCTTTGGTTCCGTAACAGGTAATCCTCATCTACTATAACATGTGATTCCATAATTCCAGTTAGATTGTCATGTTTTAGTAGGAGATAAAGGTAATTGTGATAATGTTAAAAAGGGCTTAGATGGTGATGTAAGTAACATGGGGGATGAAATTAGTATCAGGAAAACTGGGTCATGTCAGGACTAAGTAGGTACTAGGTGACCCCTGGGAGTACCTGACCTTGCAGAGTGTATCATGACACTTCTGAATCAGACCAAGTGTGGGACACCCTAATATTCAGTATCCATACCGTAGGGTAACAGGATTGGCATCCTAAGTAATGCTACCAATGACGACTCATAGATATGTACATTTTAAGAAGTTGGTTTTGTGTGTATCAGAGTAGCTTGGAAGTAAGGGCAACATCTGTAAAGCAAAACTTGTGCCCAGATGTCAAGTACATGGGCTGATTCATTTGTCAACTCGTGTGGGGTGTGCCCTATGGATAATAAGTTAAAGGACACTGACACATAATATCCATAGGATACGTGACATATATACAAGTAAGGGTATTCGATTAGATACTATAGGGAGAGGAGAAACAGGTATAGACTATAGGAGGAGTGATAGGAGCCAATAGGAAAGTGATATGGGTGTCTTTGTCCTACCTTTAAGGTAAAGGTATGATGATGAAGTGTCTAACTTAAATGAAGGACCAGGTATCCTACAGAGACTCTAATAGGTGCAGGGAGCTTCCTACAGGAACCACCTATCCAGTAAAGGGACAGGGGTTATAGGGCAGAGAGTACCCAGTCTAAGGGGTGAGATCGGTACTTAGGACAGTATACACTAGTACCACCTAAATAATAGAACTATGGAAGTATAAAAAGAACATGCACTGACCAGAGGCTTGTTGACATGTAAATTGCATAGCCTGTAACAGAGCACATGATGTATCACCTTACATACTGATATATTAGTTGAAGGTCTTGTATTAGCTTGCACAAGAGGTACCACTTAGTATAAGGTTTTAGGAAGCAACAGTAGCAAGAACAGGGATAAGAATTATCAGGAGGAGAATACCTACAGATGTTGATATCAAACCAATAGTTGTGTGTGCCCAGTTGTAACATATGGATATGTGTGAGCCATAGAGTAGATAGAAGTAAACACATCAATGTATCAGTCGACACACTCTTGGTATCAGTTGCATTTGCAATTGGGTCTCACTTCATATTAGTTTGCTTAGTGGCAGTTTACATATCGACACACAATTTGTATATCACATTTGAGGTTTCCATGAAATATCGGCCTATACATGTGGATATATCAATTTCACAACACCAAATCATGAGCCACGAGTATCAGTTGGTGTATATGGGAGCAGGGGTTCACTTGTATCAGTAACTTGAAACACGAATAGGTGTGTATATAGTCCAAGTACCAGTAGACTCATGTAGGATATGAACATCTCAAGTATCCTATTTGCCTTAACACCTACATAAGGAATCCTATAGGTAAAGAAGGAGTATTTGATGCCAATATACTAAGATATCAGATTTTATTTTCCGTATCAGTGACACAGGTTAGAGGAGGTACCAGTAGGCAACAGGTGCCCCAAAGTATTGGCCATGGCAGAGATAAGAGGATTTGAAGTAATATATAAGGAGTAGGACTGAACTAAGAAATTCAAATAGAAGGAAAATAGAGGACTGTAAAATAGAGTGTACTAGCAAGTAGCACATTACACGAAGTAGGGAATGGTGTCAATATAGATTTAAGCCTATAACAGTTGATCCTACACAGGGGCAACAGAGTTCGAATATTAGAAGGGTATCCATAAACACGGGTCAGAATCTTAAGGCCAGGATTACCTACTACGAGCCTGCTCAGATTCGCATTAGTACGATGTCGTGGTAGTACAACGACTTAGTATACTACTACGAGCCTGCTATAGAGTATAGGAAGTAAAGTGTTAGAATGAGAGGATACTCAATCACTGTTAGAATTCCTTGAGAGATTCCTGGGACAACCCTTAAGAATCTTATCTTAGCTTCAATTTGAAATCTTTTTTCCTTGATTTGATTCACCCATTACTCCTTGTTATTGAATTTGATTTTGATGGATTCATTGTTGAATTTGAATCTTGATGATTAGTTGCTAACTTGAGTTTGTATATATATATATATATATATATATATATATATATATATATATATATATATATATATATATATATATATATTATTTTTTAACCAAAGACATTTTATTGAAATAAAGGGAGGCTCAGAAAGAGCGTTACAGGCGGGTGCAGGACTGACAAACACAAAACGGGCCCTGATGGACAAGGTAGGAAATATATATATATGTCAATACCCTATTCAACAATGACCTATAGATACCAACCAACCCATATCCCATATGTCAATATCATCTGCAATCTATATGTATATATGCCTCTCAGTCTTAGGTGAACTACAACTATACTCAAGGACAGGCTCTGGTCATGGGTGCCTCACTGGAAAAAGATAAGGAAAAATAACAACAATTATCAAGGCTGTAAGGCATACTAACATCCTATATATAAACTGGTTGGTATTATAAATAACAGGAAAATCATCTACAATAGGTTACTATTGTAATACCAATGCTAACTATCATCTCTAGGGTACAGACACTCTACAAGTCATCATATCATTACACTATAAAAGAACTACATATGAATAAGCTCTACAAAACTAAATATTCCTACTCCTAAGTTATTTATAGCAACAGAAGGGTACAATCATATACGTCTGTCCAAAATTATGTTACTCAGAGTCTTCGTCATGCTAGTGAGCAAGGCTACGATAATCACAGAGTCCTTGACTAAGGTACGTACCTCTAGGTTCATGGTATTTAAAATTTTCGCATTGCCGTATGCTTGGCAGTGAAAACCTTAAATTCCCACACCCGAGAAATACGTCCTAAATCTGACTATATGTCCTCACTATGCCAGCTAACACGACTATCGAAGATTCTGGATTCCATAACTGGGTGACCTAGCCCATATGATTCATCTCAGAAGAAAATCAAATATAACACAAGAACAACAGGACAAAATTGATCAATCAACAAGGAACAGAGGGAATCAAAATTTTAAGGCAGTTATAAGAGGCAATTTCAAAAATATAATCAAAAGAACGGAACCTGCAACTAGATCTCCAACGGCCTGAGCATCCTCGACTGTCCTGGCGAAAGCTCGCTCCTGCTGGCCTCCCCTGGCCTGCTGCTGATGCTGCATGTACCTCTGCTGCTGAGTCGGTAAGGGTAACCTCTTCTGCTGGCCTACCGAAATCCTCGCTCCTGCTCCCTGAGCTGTCCGTTTAGGAAACTTGGGACACTCTCTTAACGGGTGATATGATGCTCCGCAAAGTAGGCACTTGTCTATCCTCATTCGGCATTCGCCCCAATCGTGCCCCGGTTTCCTACAGGAAGGGCAACTGGTAATCTGCTGCTGTCTAGGGGTCTGCTGCATCTGTAACGGTGGTCCCCTCGGCTGCTCTGTCGGGGCCCTAGCTCCTGCTCCTGGTGCTGCTTCCTGAACTACTATGCCTATGTTCTGGGAACACTCCCTCAGCTGGTGGTCCGCTGCTCCACATAGTAGGCACCTGCCCAGCCTCTTCCTGCACTCACCCCATCCATGCCCCGGCTTTTTGCAGTAGGAACAACTGATTGTCTGCTGCCTGGGTGCCTGATACTGTCAGGGCTGCTGCTGCCTCTGTGGCTGTTGTACCTGTTGAAAGGGTACATGGTCCTGAAACTGCCGCTGCTGAAGGTAGACCCTCGGCTGCTGATACTGCTGCTGAAACTGCAAGAGGGGTATATTGGCCAGGCCCGCACTGCCACTAGCTTCCTCAAAAGGAGGTGCAATAGAACAATCTATCTTCTGGTGGGCACCTGACCCACAGAAATAACAAACCTTCAACCTCTTCATGCACTGCTCCCAGATGTGTCCCGACTTTTTGCAGTAGGGACAACTGATCGCCTTTGAGTCCTGACCCCGATACTGATGCTGTGCCTGCTGAACTCTCATTGGTGTCTGTGTCTGCTGAATCTGCACATGGGGCCTCTTGGCTTGGCCTCTGCTGCTGCTAACTCCATGAATGTCATGTCCCTTCTTGAACGACTGTTGTCGCTGAGTTTCCACTATCTGCTGGAAGAAGGAGAACAACCGCGCCACGTCCTCTGACCTTGATGGCAACTGCTGCTGAAGAACGTTCGGGATGACTGGGAAAAGTCCCGGAGTAGGAAGAGGTGCACTCCCATAGGCTGCAGATATTCCAGCCTGAGCTGGCATAACAGGAGCTGCAGTCTCGGGGCCCTGCTGATTAGGACGAGGAGTAGTAGACCCCTTAGTGGTGTCTTCCTGATCGAGATGAGATCGCGCCTCCATAACCATCCTGAAGACAGATCAACGAAAGGACAATCACTGAGAATGAAGCGATAACATCAAGGGAGAACGATTTATTTTCAAGGAAAGACAATAATGCAGCAATTTTAGGTAACAAGAATCTGATTAAGAGTTTTTTCTAATGTGATTGAGTACCTTCAAAATATCCTAATCCTACTGCAGGCTGTAGTGATACTCTAGTTCGAATACCACTACACAAACTCGACCTGCATGGGCCACCACTAAAAATGTGTCAGGACCCGCACCCTAGAGTAAGGATACGAGAAGTGGGTACGTCCAGCCTATGCCGCAGTATCGGCGGTAGAATGCTGTCCTAACAATATAATGTTAAGCAGATTATACTCCCCGAATGTGGGTGACATAGCAGAATGTAAACTCAATCATAACTAAGGAAGAATAAGCACGATATGATATAGAACTCAAATGAAATACAGATGATCAGAAGAGTCTAAGTGTCTAAGATAACATCTCAGCAAACATCCAGAAATACAAAATCTCAACTACAGAGTATGGAAGAATATATACAATCCAGATCTCAATGACAGAATAAAGCCTAACTAAACTAGTCTAGGCAGTAGGGGTAATGTCATCAGCTAGAGCTGGGTCCTCCTGAGAGTCCAGCTCACAAGTGTCGTCTAGGGCTGTCCCATAGAAAGTATCAACACCAGCCTCATACTCGTCCTCTGTAAATTTTCAACAGGTCCAGTCAGGACGGGAGCGAGCACAATACATCTCAACAGTTCATAGCAGGTTAAAAAATATAATCATGCAGTAAAGTAAGATACAGAAACTGAAGAAGGTACAGAATGTAAACAGGGAGAAAACTGTAATAGAAATATCTACTATAAGTAGAGAACTAACAGTGGCTAGTGAGTCAGAGTACAATATAAATATGTAAATGGCATAGGAGATTCTGATAAGACACTAAGGAGGTGATCAGATGAGATAATACTTGGATATTATTCACATGTCTACTTCTACTCCCCCGTACCCCCAATCAATACACAAGGATCCAGCCAGGTTATGTTATGATTCCATGTAATGACCCATAAGGGGTGATACATGGTAGGCCCATAAATGGGTGATCTGGGAATGCCCATAAATGGGTGATTCAAAGAAGACTATGTGATCATGAGAGTACATGTCACAAGTGATCAATGAACCATGAAGCATAGTGATACATAATGTAAGTAAAACGCACAGAACATGTAGTATCCGATGCTCCCTGAGGGGATAACATCTCAAGAAGGGATCCATATAGTACTAATCCGTGACCAACGTGACAGTATCAAGTAAAGTAATTTAAAGCAGGAGAATAATTCTAAACATGATATGAAATGATCAGAGAATGTACTCGCCTGGTATCTGAGTGTCCAAGATGAAAGTACTGTCCGAGGAGTGGTGTCTGGCTCCTATTTAGAACAGCACAAGTCATAACATATCCAGAATGGTAATAAGATGCACTACAATGCATTCTACATGAATCTAGGTCAATCTCGGCCAAAGTCAACTCTTGGTCAACTCTGGTCAACCCTAGAAGTCAAACTAGGTCAACTATGGTCAAACTAGGTCTAACAAGTCTAAATAGTCTGTTCTAAGCCTAATCAAGACTAAACAAGTCTAACTAAACTTTTACTAGGCAGCAGACACATCATAGGCCATATACCTATGTATAGTCATAACCATGTAGGCCATGAGCTAATACAACATAACCTATAGGCCAAAAACCATATATAAAAATATATGTATATATATATTTATCACTATTCACATATATATATATATATATATATATATATATATATATATATATATATATATATATATATATATATATATCTACATATACCAAATAATAGGCCTAACACATAGCTATCACGCATATAGAAATATGTAAATCCCACATGGCTTTACATTACACATTGAAGTTTCCAATACTAGCTACATGTATCACACCACAGGCTATTGGCCTTCCTACCCAGGCCATGAGCCATATGCACAAGGCCAATGAAATATGATTTCAAATACCCCTTACTCTTTACACTACCATCCCACATTCACATTAGATTAGGCCCTAGGCACACACTATAGACATACATATATATATGAATATGTATACATAGAGAGGGGGCAAACTATGAGATGTGTGTGTGTGTTCATGAACAAAAGTGTGTGGGTGAGAGTAGGCAATAAGTGACAGAAAAAATATGTGTTAGAGTGTGTGTTAGAGTGTGCCACAGGGTATGTGAACCTGTGTGTTCAGTGTTCAGGAAATGAGTGTGTGTCTGTGTAAATGATACATTGTGTGTGACTGAAATTAACCTGTGCTAACAGGAACATGTGTGTGCATTCAGTCATTTAGAAAGTGGCAGGAAAATGTACACTAGAGTGTGTGTTAACAGGATATGATCTCAGGATTTAATCAACAGTGAAAGGATTCATAAAACAGTGTGTGTATCAAATATTAAAATGTGTTAACAGTGTGTGGAATGTGTTAGCAGTAAATAGAGTGTCCCAGTATGTGTTTTGCTAAACAGGAATATATATATGTTAACAGTAAAATACAAATGCAGTTCAATCATTGAAACTCGACTCATAACCATATTCCAATTCTCATTAATCAAGACCTATCCTAGCATGTATAATGATCCAACAGAGATTTGTAGACATGTTAGGACATAATTTAGCATCTAAGCATAACTAAACCATAATGTAATCATTAACAATAGGAATTAAAACAGTGATACACTCACTGATACTCCAAGTATCAGTCAACTGAATATTTCCCCAAATCTAACTCGATTATTCCATTCTAATAAGTAAATTACACTAACAGAGATTAGGGAATGTATTAGGATATGATTTAGCATTTAATCACAATTAAACACATACTTAATTAACAGGAACAAATGGGAAACAGTGTACTCACTGATACTACATTGTATCAGTCGACTGAATATACAAACCCACATTCGATTTCCCAACCATTTTAGCAATTCAAGAAGAACACGAAGTAGATAATAATTTGTGGTTATTAGCAGGTGATACACAAACAAAATGGTGTCCTAAAATAAGACACACGAGTGTCCAAACCATCTCACACGCACGCACGAGCCTGGCACGAGCTCGCACGACTAGTGCACGTGTCCGCACGTACCCGACACACATCCTTAGGACACGAAACCTCGGGGGTGTCATGACAGACACTGCCCCTTGCTTTACGTCCAGCCACACGTATCCATGTGCTCTGTGCACTGAGCACGAGCACGCTGGTAGCAGGGGAAGGCTACCCGCGCACGTGCGTGGTGCACCCCGCATGTGCACGTGTCCAAAGCGACATAACATGACACAGAAAACACCCCAGTCGACCATAAACGTGTAAGCCACCTCAAAACTCAACTCCCTATTCAAATACTTTCCAAATATCGATCAAAATGCCCACTGTGGCATTTCGTCGAACACCTGCGCACAACACTGATATGTGTCCGATACGAACACGTACAGGACACGAAATTGGACAAACTCTATTCCTACAGAACCAGGACACCTAGGGCTAGGTTTTTATGCAAAGAAATCCTAATTTTAATGGGGGAATAGAATTTTACCTATGTGTGTTCTTCAACACAAAAGCTTCTTCAAAAAGGATCTCCAAAAGCCACCCAACTTCTCCAAATTGATTCAATCCTGTGATTTGACTCCATAAATAGTAGGAGAACAGTGATTAGAATATTATGGAAGAAATTCCAATGGAAATAGAGCTCTATTGATTAATCTATGGAGAAAAGAAGTGTAGGCTCACCATGTTCTTAGAAAAAATGATGAACTATGGAAAGAGGCACAAATTTCTAAAAGGATATTATATAGGCAAAGGGAGGGGGGGTCTTGGCTGGCCACTTTAGCTAGGGTTAGGGTTTTTAGAATGCATCTAAGGGCTAGCAATGAATCATGACTATTGAGTAGCCTAGAATCTAGGGCTCTTCCCTAGTTAAGTTGCAACCACTCTACTAAGCTAAACATGACTCAAACCATTTAACCAATACTAACTAATTCTCTAAGTGGCTAACTAGGCTAGCTATGGCTAATCTAGGTTAGGTCCAATCTAGGTTAGGCTAACCAAAACCACATGGAAATTAATTAACTAGTATTTAAATCACGCCATTCAAATAAATCATTTTAAATTCCTAATAAAATATATTAAATAATTCAAAAATGACAAAAATACCTTCAAACAAAAAAATGATAAATAAAATACCCTAATCACATGGCTAGACTCTAGGTCACTATCTCTAGGGTTACACTAGCAAAACACCAAATCACAAGTCATGATTTTAAATAGTTTAAAAATAATTAAAAATCACCAAAAATTATAATATGAAATAAATATCAATAAATAATAATTATAATTACAAAATTTCAAAATTACCCTCATCTGGAAAACTGGGTGTTACATGTGGCCTCAACTGAGGGGGGCGGCTAGCGGGGGATGCGCTGGAGGGGGAGGCAGGCCTGGCAAAGGGGCTGCAGAAGGTGAGGGACCTGGCCTCCTCTTCCGAGCTCGACGGCGCCGAGTGCGCCGATAGGGGCGGCGAGGCCAAGGAGGGAGGAGGGAGGAGGGGAAGCCGCTCCGGAAGCCTCCGGCTGCAGCCCAGACGAAGAAGCCACCGGGAAGGGTGAGGCGCAAGGAGGCGCGGCCAGCCCCAGTAGGCCGACCGGCCAAACGGTCGGCCACACGAGGAGAAGCGGAGGGGGAGTGGCAAGCAAGGGGGCGGCCTCTCTACCCCTACGATCGGCCATCTATAGTTGAGATATATATCTATATCGTATTTAAATATATATATATATATATATATATATATATATATATATATATATATATATATATATATATATCTTTATTTTATTTTGGAATTTAGGGTATAACCTGATAACATACTTGATAAGGACAGTGAGAAAGGTAAATGTCTACTTTATTTATGGAGTTAGAATTTATCACAGTCATATTGGCTAGCATGACAAGGACGTAGAGCCTGATTTTAGATATGCTATCCTAGTTATGGAATTTAGATTCTCTTGCAGCCATACCAGTTGGCGTGGTAAAAATTCTAAATAGCATGATTATAGGGTGTATACCTTAGTTACGGACTCTATTTTTTATTGCAGCTATGCTTACTGGCGTGGCAAAATTCTAGCAACATGATTTCAGGAAGACGTGTATGGTTATCAGATTATATCTTAAAATTGGTTCATTCCTTTCGGACATATGAGCAAGAACAGATTTTACCATTATTTTATTCTTGCCATTATTTCTTGTATTCCCATTTTTCCTCATCTTAGTTAACTCAGTCCCAATTATATAAATTTCACCTATCTCGTATCTAATTCTGTCATCTATACTTTGAAACCTTTGAATCTCCATACCTTTTTACCTTGGAAAGTTCGAAGAAGTGACGTAAATTATCTAGCTTGAAAAGGACGTAATTTATTATCTCATGATAATCTAGGTTGGAATATAATATGATGGACCTTGATATAGAATTTTGAGATAGAGATGTGGTAAAAAGTGAGAATGAAATCAAGAGATTTATATTATCAATTTAGGAACGATCACACACAGAGAAATATTTTGATATAAATAATTTATAGATGTATTTTCTAACTGATGAGTATATTCGAGGTCAATTAGTTTTGAGAACTTGGATAATTTTTGGTTATTGATTCTTAAGACGTTTCACTTTAAGGCTATGATGTTAAATTTAGGGCTTAGTAATGGAGAAGAGATTTTAACTGTATTCGATGGCAATACGAAATTGAATAAGATATTGCAAGAAAATGGTTAAGAACAGAAGGAAAAACAAGGATTTTTGTGTTAAAGAAAATATAGAGATTTTGAGAAAATTTTAAATTTAAGGAGAATAATATTTGAGGGTGTACGTTGAAGGAAATATGAAGGTTAATTTTAATGGAGAATAAGTTTTTGTAAGGCCTAGTGGTTTTAGATTGAATAACACGAGGAGAGTAATTTGAACAAGTTCAAGGATTTCATAAAACTTGATTTAGATGTTTCGGATCTAATTGAAGACAAGGTGGAAGAATTTGGATTTAAAATATGATTAGGTGGTTAACATTGGGTGCTAATAAATAAAAGGGTATGCTTCATGTGTAATGTTTTAGAATTTACGAATTGAGCCTATGATGGTCATGACAAGGTCCAATCTTCATAACGAAAGGGCATAAATTCTTGGTGGTAGTCATATAAAGGTTGATTTTCATATTTGGGCTTATGAGATAAAGATATGATCGACAAATGATGATTGGATAAGCTTGATGGTATCAGAGAGAGAGATGATTAACTTGACTTCCCTACGAAACCTTCTCTTTTGTTTTCCCTATCAAAAGAAAAAAATTGACTTATTCCATATCTTTGAATTATCCTCTAAAAGTTTTCAATGCCATTGAATCCTAACTCCCTTGATCATGACCAATCGACTTTGGTCACCTTTCTTATCATATTAATATCCTGGGTCGTACTCAATTGAATTAAATTTAATTGTGACCTGGATCTCCATCCTTGGATGCTCGTGCTCAGACTTCGATGACCTTGTTCCCCATCTTGCCCAAATCTTGATTTATCCGGAGATTGATCAACTTAGTTCGTGTCGAGACTAAATTTTATATATATATATATATATATATATATATATATATATATATATATATATATATATATATATATATATCGTGATTGCATTTCAATGCTATTACCGGCCGTGCTTTAAACTTTCAATTTTGATCATCTTTAAAATAGTAACCCTATATATTTAATTCCTAGTTGTTTTTTTATATTTACCAGTTTTTATATAGGATGATATACTGCCTTACAGTCGATGATTTATTGTTTTCATTATCTTTTTCTAGTATGGCACCCATAACCAGAGTCTGTCCCCAGTGCACAGCTGCAGTTTCGGATGACATCGAGATTGTACTTTCCCCTTCCATTGCTCAGGAGGTGTTAGCAGCCTCACCAGAGAGTTTTTCTCCATCTCCTATCCTTCAGTAGAAGGCTGCAGTTCAGCCGGAGACTGAGGGCCTCCATTTGCCTCTTGGAGTGGTACCCTATGCCATTCCTGATGGGGCTCAGATTTACAGACTTTTTCAGGATGTGTGGGAGGTACAGAGACTTCAGGCTGAGCTTATGAGAGAGTAGAGTCTCAATATCCAACTGTGGTGGGATTACATGCATTCGAGGGGAGAGCCAAGTCCCAAGAGAGCGAGGAGCAGTGTATACCCAGAGCCTCAGGAGTACCCCGGCTTCCAGCCTAGACCAGCCTATCCAGTTCAGATTCCTGTCCAGCAGATGCCAGTTAAGCGAGTGCCTACCTGTGCCTTCTGTAAGAAGCCTGGGCACGTATGGAAGGACTATAGGAAGAGACTAGGATTGTGCCTATTTTGTGGGTCAGCTGCACACAAGATACGAGACTGTCCTACTACACCTGCCCCTAGTTGAGGCCTAACTCCAGGAGAGAGTTCCAGCTACCAGACCTAGTAGAGGTGAGTTCTTGACCTATACCTTATCCTGTCTTGATGATTACTATATCCTACCATATTGTTTGTATGTTTTGATACCTTATGACTACTTTTGATCTAGTATGACTATAATGGCTAGATGATGAGACCTCAGACTGATATTACCTGCCATAACCCTGTATGATATCTTTCTAAACTGCATGATTTAGATAAGTTTTCTTAAGACAATGATTGTTGGGGGTCTGACCTAGAAGGAGTACAACCACTTTAATTTCGAGGACGAAATTATTTTAAGGAGGGTAGATTTGTAACCACCACTTTTCTAAAATAAGGGTATTTTGGTAATTATGTGATTTTTATTTTTATTTTTGGATTAATTTATAATATTTTAATTGGTGTTGTGTTAGTAGTCGGTTTAACCTTAGCTAACCATGATTAGAGACTAACCATGACATTAGAAATCTAATTACCTGTCACACTCACTTTTTTCTAATTAGGAGTATTTTAGTCATTATGCATTATTCGATTTTTATTGATTGTTGTGTAGCTTTGATTGATGTTTCGGGTGGTAGAAGATGGTTTAACCTTAGACAACCTTGTCTAGAAGCCTAATAATGTGATTAGGTTTATTATTGACTTATTAGAATTTATTTAGAATTTTTATTTATTTTCTAGAATTATTTAGTGATTTTTAAGTCTTTTTAGAAGCCTTTTCAAGCTTTTTGTCATTGGGCTTTTGCAGCAACCTAGGAATGCTTGGCCCATGACTTAACCTGACCCTAATACCCCCCCTAGCATGGCCGGCCAAGCATAGCAGCAGCCCCTCTCTTTTGTGAAGAATTCTATAGTCTCCACTAGATCAAAAGAAAAACCCTAGTTTTTTTTCCTTCAAAATCCTAACTTTCTCATCCGGCATCCGATTCGTGCCAAACGAATTGCGTTACGACCGTGGGGAGGAGAAGAACTTTCTGGAGCACTGCAAGCAAGGAGTTGGAGGTGTTTGCTCGGAAGAAATCGGTCGTAGGAGTGCTTGAGGAGTCATTTTTATTGACATTCCGACTCTCAATAGGTAAACCACGTTCTAGCAATTTTTCTTCTGACTTTTCTTCATGTTAGCATGCATCTAGGTACCCTCGACCTGTAGAGTTTCGTTCGATTTCGTGTCCGTTCGATGTGCGTATCGGACACGTATCGGAGTTACTACATAGATGTTCGACGAAATTATCCAACGAATTAAAACTTGTTAATTTCTGAAACTATTTGTATATTTTGATAGCCCTAGACATAAGGATCACGAAACCCTAGTTTTCGTCTCGATTCGGGCTCGTGTCCGTGTCCAAACAGGACACGAACATGCTACGTGCGGGGCCGCGCGCGTGTCCTGCTGTGGCACGCTGTTTTTGTGCGGCACAGGCCACGTGGCCGCGTGCCACTTGGCATGGAGGTGGGGGCAACGACTGAAATGTCAGCCCCCAAGCCTCGTACGACTTTTGTGTCGTGTCGAGAGAGAAAACACGATCGCACGGGTCGACACACGCACGCACGCACGCACGCGCGCACGCGCACAGCCGCCGCTGACACGGCCTTCGTGCCGACACGTATGGACACATGGACACAATTCAGGGTGTCCTATGTGTATCCCTATACCTAGTATATCCTAGGACACGACCACGACACGTATGGTGGGACAAACGAGTCCCTAGACTCGCCGTCCCGTGTGCACGACGCTGTGCACTGTTCTGTGCCACGCGCACAGGCCGCACGTGGACACGGGCTACGTGTATGTCGGACATTACACGTGGCCGCACGCTAACTCTGTCAGAAGGTCGGGGATGTGTTAGCCTAGGTGTACGCGAAGTTTTACGAGAAACGGTTCAAAATCGAGCGAGAAATCGAACTCGCATCGATTCGCTTGACACGCGTATCCGGCTTTCCGATACGCACTCTGTAGACGCGATACAGACACGGTTTTGACCCCGTGAGTACCCGAGCACGTTACACATATCGAGACCATCATATTTGCCAAGTTTTGCAGGTTCTAGTTGTGTATTGTGCATTTTGGGTCGTTATGTGGATTTTGGGTTATTTTGACATTTAATTTTGAAACAAATTTGTGATATTTTGATTTCTTGAGTTTTAATCCATAATTTCTGAGTTTATATCATAATAGAGAGATTCTACACTTGCGAGAAGTGGTCTTTAGAGTTATATCCCAATATTTCAACGAATTATGTATATATATAGCTTTTTTCTATTTATGTACAGTCTATATATATGTATGTATATATATATATATATATATATATATATATATATATATATATATATATATATATATATATATATATTGAAATTTTTTTTTTTTTGAAATATATATATATATATTGAAATATATATATATATATATATATATATATATATATATATATATATATATATATATTTCAATATATATATATATATATATATAATTGCTTGTGAATGTGACCTAGGGAGTATTGAGTCAGATTAGGATTGACCCAAGGAGCCTAGAATGGCCGAGTTGACCGACAAGTTGACCAAGTTGACAAAAGTCAACTTTGGGTCAAACTTGATCCAAATCGACTCAAACGAACTTAGAATGACTTGAAAACTTATGCTTGACCTAAAAAATAGTAAACGGACTAGTTGACCAAAGTTGACCAGGTTTGACCAGAGTTGACCAAGGGTTGACTTTGACCTAGAAGGACCTAGAATTTTGTAGAATTACATTGTAGGCATTCATTATGATATTTTAGACCTTGTTGTGACTTGTTGTTCCAAATAGGATTATATCACTCCAGTTCAGTTGCACTTCCTCATCAGCAGCTTGGATTGCCAGGCGAGTATATTCTCTGACTGTTTTATTCTTGCTTGGACATATTTACTAGTTATAGACTAGTTTACTTGTTGCTGTCACGATGTTATCACGTATTAGTACTATATGGATCTCTTCATGCGATGTTATCCCCTCGGATACATCGGGTAATTATCGTGTGCATCGTCTACTCTTTGTATTCGTATTTATTCATGTACACTCATGTGACATTCATGTACACTCATGATCATATGAGCCTTCATGTATAACCCAGTGTTCATGTGGACTAGCTATTCATGTGACACACTACTTTCATGTGCAATAACATAACTTGGACCGATTCTTGTGTACTGATTGGGGCAAGGGAGTATTTATTTGGTTATGTGATCTACATCATTTTCATATATAACTCCAAACTAGATTTAAGTCATGTATAACCTAAGCCTATTTACATAACCAAACATGTGCTCTAAATCACGTAGTTAGTTCAGTTTTCTTATCTATATCATGTATATCTATTTTCACTATATCATGTTCTTCTTTTTACAGCACTCTACTATTTCTTTACAGCAGTTCATGTATATTATTCTATAGCTTGTTTCATATTTTCTTTCATGTTATGATCTGTGTGAGAGATATGTATTTGTTCCTGTCCTGACTGGACCTGTTAAAATATTACAGATGATGAGGATTGCTGCGATACTTACTATGGAGCAGGCCTAGTTGACACAGGTGACCTGGACCCTCAGCAGGATCCAGTAGTCGCTGAGGACTTGACATTAGCTTAGTCTAGACTTTTTTATTATCTAGCATTATGAGATATTTGAGATTGTATTGAGATATTGTTGTCACGATCCGCACCCTAAAGTAAGGGCACGAGACGTGGGTACGTCCAGCCTACGCCGCAGTGTCCGCGGTAGAACGATGTCCTAGGTCAAACATCTAACAATATAAAGGTACATGTATAGTATATACTCTCCGAATGGAGGTGACATAGCAGATACAGTCTCAATCACAACTAAGGTAGGGCAAGATTTAAGATAGGTAAAATATGAAATCCAAAATAAATACAGCAGATAGAAGTCTAAGTGTCTAAGATACACAAACACAGAAAACATCTCAAAGCTCAATACAGTAATCCATAGAATAAATGCAACTCAATACAACTGAAATAACTAACTATACAACCTCTACTGTGTCTCCTCTAGGCTAGCAGGCAACCTCCAGGCTATCTGTAAAATTTATCAACAGGTTCAGTAAGGACGGGGGCGAGCACAATACATCTCAACAGTTCATAACAGGTTAGAAAATATAATCGTGCAGTAAAGTAAGATACAGAAACTGAAAGAAAGTACAGAATATAAACAGAGAGAGAGAGACTGTAATAGAAATATCTACTATAAGTAGAGAACTAGCAGTGGCTAGTGAGTCAGAGTACAATATAAACATGTGAATGGCATAGGAGATTCTGGGAACTATACTATGGAGTGATTCTGGGAACTATACTACTTGGATATTATTCATATGTCTACTTCTACTCTCCCATACCCCCAATCAATACACAAGGATCCAGCCAGGTTATATTATGATTCCATGTAATGGCCCACAAGGGGTGATACATGGTAAGCCCATAAACGGGTGATCTGGGAATGCCCATAAATGGGTGATTCAAAGAAGACTCTGTGATCATGAGAGTACATGTCACAAGTGATCAATGAACCGTGAAGCATAGTGATACACCATGTAAGTGAAACGTACAGAACATGTAGTATACGATGCTCCCTGAGGGGATAACATCTCAAGAAGGATCCATATAGTACTAATCCGTGTGACCAACGTGACAGTATCGAGTAAAGTAATTTAAAGCAGGAAAATAATTCTAAACAGGATATGAAATGATCAGAGAATGTACTCGCCTGATGTCTGAATGTCCAAAGTAAATATACTGTCCGAGGAGAGGTGTCTGGCTCCTAATCAGAACAGCACAAGTCACAACAAGTCCAAAATAGCAATATGAAATTCTACTATGCATTCTACATGATTCTAGGTCAATCTAGACCAAAGTCAACTCTTGGTCAACTTGGTCAACCCTGAAAATCAAACCTAGGTCAACTATGGTCAGACTAGGTCTAACAAGTCTAAATTAGGTCAAAAAAGTTATTCTAGGTCTAAACAAACTAAGTATATACAAATCAAGTATCCAAGATAGCTACTAACTCATAGCCTAAGTCACTTGCTAAACCAAGCACAAAACTAAACCATAAGCTAACAAGGCACACAAACTTAGTCATATAATGTATATATATTATTCACATTCACATATTCATATACATAGATATATATAGGAAAGCTATATATATAGGCACATACATAAAAAATATAGAGAGAAAGAGAGGTAAAAGAGTAAGTGAGTATGTGTGTGTTTGGCATGTGTGTGAAAGGATATGTGTTAATGTTCTAAAATTTAGTGATAGGTAGGTGTATGTGACATGGGATACATGATATCAAAGGGTGAATGAATGCATGTGTGTAAAAGGTTATAGCTTAACTCAGTTTATAGAAATACATACATACATACTTACCTTGTATACATGTATACATATATATCATGTATATTACATTTACATGATACATACATGTATACTTGTATTATATTATACTTACATTCATGCATATTAGATACTTGTATTTATATTAACATATTGCAAACATTCATTTCATTCATGCATCTATGCATTACCTACATGTTTTATACATATGCATACATTGTATATTCATATCATTTTATACATTAACATAGAGACATACAAACATGCACACATCATATATTTCATACCTTGCATTACCTTACATATCATGTTATATATTATCATTCATTCCTTTCATATATTACATTATCTTTAAGTTGAATACATCATATATGGATACAATACATTATCTTGTATGCTTGCATTCATATATTACATTCTATATTACCTATATACATGTATTTCCTCCATTCATTCATGCTTGCATCATATACTCTACATTACCATACATGTTATCATTATATATTGCATTACAATATTATACATTATGCATTCATATCTATCATTACATATATATCTTGCATTCATATCTAGCATTCATTATATACTTTCATGCATATTGTATATCATTCTTTCATTCATGCATTGCTTTATGCATTATATTAATTGCATTCCTACATGCTTGCATTCAACCATATATATACATTAATGTAAAGAGAATATATATCATATATATATCATTTCATTCATCTAACATATCATGCATTACATACTTTATATTCATTTAATATCCATACTACATAGGCTCATAGGTTACACAAAATGCATATATCGTATAGTCACTCTTCTACTTAAAACTAATACTGTACCAATTGGGTATTCACTAAATTCTAGAATTAAAGTATGTCGTAGCCCTTGTGTTAACTTCCGAAACTTTAAACGGATCGCATTTTCGTGTCCGGAAGCTCCGGAATCGCAAAAACACCGAAACGCGTTCGTCTTTCGTACAGCTAACACTCAAAATTTTACAGAAAGTTTCAGAACGAATTTGGCTTATTAAAATATATATTTGGAAAGCTAACTTCGATACGGTTCTTTTAAAAAAACGGAAGATAAATCGGAGTTCTAAGCTAAAAGTTATGATATTTCTAAGTTGCTTTGGTTAATAAAAACGTGGATGAATATTATGACGAATTTGGGTTGACCAAGATACTTGGATACCAACATAGGTATCCAAATAAACTCATTCTAACCATCCTAACTAAGATCAATCCACTCTCTAACCATTCTAAAACCGAATTTAAATATCTATTTAAACTATTATCATACATCATACACATGGGGTGTCCTAATTTGGGATCTATCAAGTAGGACACAAGACACATATCTAAAATCCTCAAGAGAGCTCCAAATGGCCTCAAATTTGAATCTAAATGGGACACATGCATGAGGGGATCCTACGGATTCAAAACTAATTTATATGCAAAGAAATCGATTTAGAGGATGGGTTTTACCTATTGGGAGTGGAATTCAATGAAATCCTTTAGGACACGACTCCGATACGAAGATCCCTCAAAGTGGACACTCCTCCTTGCACTCCTCTTCCAATCCTTGGTAGCACCCTTCCCTTGGAGAATGGGAATGATTGAGGGAAGGTTTGGTGAAGGAATGACTTGATTTGGAGATCAAATCAATGAAGGCTCTCTAAAATTGGGGAAGAAAAAAGAAAATAAAAGAGACAAGATTGTAATGAACGAAATAAATCATTCTCCCCTAAAGGTGGCTGCCATAAAGAGTCCATTAGGGCTAATGGAAATGTCCTAATTGCCCCTCTCTAGTCTCATATGGTTAAGTCTAGACTAGGTTCAAGTTTGGGGTCAAAATGATCTAGTTTTGAGTCTCTAACTTAACCATTCTAACATGATAAGAATTAGTTTAATTAACTAACTTAATGTTGGGTCTTGTGAGCCATGCTTAACTTAATATTGGGTCCCATCTAGAGTTCAAGCTACCCGGGTCACAATACAAGTCGGAACGAGACGAAACTCAAACCCGACTAAACAAATCCAATAAAAACAATATTAAAATAAAAAATTTCAAAATATTAAAATATAAAAATGACCAAAATCATAATAATTTAAATATTATAAATAATCTAAAATTCACCAATTAATCAAAATCCTAAATAATTCAAAAGTCACAAAATGACCAAAATACCCTTAGCCTAAAAAGTCGTAAATAGTCATTCTAAACATGGTTAGGTCCCAATGGTCATAGTTAGTCTCTAAGCTTAGCAAAACTAGGGATTAACTAGTTAACCATCAAAATCATAATTCAACATTTTAAATAGTTTAAATTGATTAAAAAATTACCAAAAATCACAACATGATTTAAATCTTATTATCGATTAATCAAAATTATAAAAGTTCAAAATTATCCTCATTTTAGAAAAGTGGGTGTTACAAGTCTACCCTCCTTAGAAGAATTTCGTCCTCGAAATTAAGATGGTCGTACTTTTTCTAGAGTCTCGTCCCCCAATCATGGTCTCAGAACTTACCTAAATCATACGATTAAAAAAGATGGCATACAGGATCATGACATATGGTGGTAGTGAAAGTCTCATCTAGGTATACTAGTCATGCTAACCAAAAGGGTCATAGGGTATCAAACATACAAGCAATCGGGGGTGTTAAACTGGAAAAGATACAGAAATAACAAATCAAAAATGTAAGGCAGTCTACCATCCTATATAAAACTGGTACTTATCAGGAAATAAAATAAGATAACTACCAATTATCTATAAAGGGGTACTATTCAAAGAAAATCAAAAGTTAAAGAATGAAAGTCAATTGCATTGAAATCCAATCACAATATATATATAATATTATATATATATATATATATATATATATATATATATATATATATATATATATATATAGAGAGAGAGCGTTAGAGAGGGAAAAGCTAGCATTATGTAAAGATTATGTGGTTAGTGTGTGTATGGGTGTATGTGGACATGTTCATAGGGTTAGATAGTAGACGTGTGTGTGTGTGTGTGTAAATATACATAAAAGTGTATAGGAGGATTTGGGTTTCAAAACAATAGCTATCAAGTTACACTACTCATGGCATATTGGTTTAACAATCTACAATGCACAACATATTTACTCATAACATGCATGGCTAACCATATATATACATTATCTATATGTATAGAGAGGTAGAGATTTAATTATGTATCTGTATACATTATACATGTATGCATAAAATATATATATCTATATAATATATATATATATATATATATCTATATATATATATATATATATATATATATATATGAACATAACATAGAGATGAATGAAGGGTTAGGTTTACATGACAGTTGTGAACATTAGTGTACATTAGTGTAGAGTGTCAAGAGTACAGGGGTTATAACTTAAATGAAGGGTTCAATCATTCAGTTCAGTTTAACGTTACATATTAAATCTGAAATTGAACTAAACATTTAAAATCAATGTGAAAAATGTTAACATGTATTCAGTTTTAGGATTTTGGAGAAATTCGAACACCAAACCAATCCAATGTTTATCACAACCTAACATGTAAAATATGAAACGTAACATTATATCCCTACATACAACAATGTATATACCTAAAAATATTAAATTTAAAAATAGCAATTTGAACTAATATTTAAAATCTAGTATTAAGGGTTAATATGCACACAGTCTCAGATTTGACAAGTTCAAACACAAACTCAACCATTTCTTTAAGAATTAAAACCTTGTGTATAAGATACATGTGCAGTGATGTAAACAAAACTAATAACAAGAAATTTATATTTAAATTACGAATTTAAACTGGAAAAGCAGAGAACCAGTCTCTGATACTGTACTGTATCAGAATATTGGGATTTTGAGAATTTAAACATCAACAACATATTAATATGCATTTAGATGGGTCGATAATCAAAGTGTAGGATGCATACGTGTCAGACAAAGTGTCGTGTCCACTATATATTCTCATGTCCCAAAATAAAATCAAATTCTATATCAAGACCAACATTTAGATTCCTACCAAGATTGCAAGAGGTGATTGATGTAATCAAGTCAGTTATTATTATTTTTATTATTTAATACAAAAATAATAGCAAGAAGGAAATAACGATAAAATCTATTCTGCTTATCTGTTTAAAAAAGGAACCATTTTGAAACTAGAGCTATAATATCAAATCCAAGATAAGGTCTAGCAAAATCATCGATTCATTATTTTAAGAAGAGAGTCATAGTAAGAAGTTACACAAAGGTTTATAATACAGCTAAAGCTACTCCTACTCCTAAGTTAAATAATGAGAAAGAAAACAAACAAAACAATTTTTTTTTGAAAGACTGAACAAAAGTAGAAAAAACTTGTTCAAGAGCATTTAAGGTACAATTTGATAATCATATGCGTCTATCCAAATCATGGTGCTCCAAATCTTCGTCATACTAGTAAGCAAGGCTACGATAATCACAGAGTCCTTGACTAAGGTACATACCAATAGGTTTGTGGTATTTAAAATTTTCGCATTGCCGCATGCGACGGCAAAAACCTTAAATTTCCACACCCGAAAAATAGGTCCAAAATCTGACTATATGTCCTCACTATGCCAGCTAACATGACTATCGTAGATTCTAGATCCCATAACTGAGGTGACCTAGCCCATATGATTTTTTTCTCAGAAGAAAAAAGCAAACATAACACAGGAACAACAGAACAAATTGATCAGTCAACAAGGAACAGATGGAATCGAATTTCAAGATAGTTATAAAAGACAATTACGGGAATGGAATAGAGAAGAACGGAACTTGCAGCAAGATCTCTAATGGTCTGTGCATCCTCGACTGTCCTGACGATAGCTCGCCCTACTGGTTTCCCCTGGTCTGCTGATAATGCTGCATGAACCGCTGCTGCTGAAAAGAAATCGGGAATGACGAGAAAAAGTCTGTGCAGACAGAGGTGCACCTCCAATGTAGCAGAAACGCCAACATGAGTCGACACAACAGGAGTTGCGGTCTCGAGGCCCTGATGAACAGGACGAGAGGTGGCCAGCCTCTCGATAGTATCCCCCGAACCGGAGCGATAAGATCGCGTCTCCATAACCATCATGAAGACAGATCAAACAAGAAGCAATTTCTGAGAATGAAACGAAAATTCAAAGGAGGATAGGTTATACTCAAGGAAAGACAATGAACAGCAAATTTAGATAAAATGAATCCGATTAAGAGTTTTTTCTAGTGTGATTGAGTACCCTCAAAAATATTCTAATCCTATGCGGCTGTAGTGATACTCTAGTTCGAATACCACTATAACTCGACCTGCATGGGCCACCACTAAAAACGTGTCACGACCCGCACCCTAAAGTAAGGGCACGAGACGTGGGTACGTCCAGCCTACGCCGCAGTGTCTGCGGTAGAACGATGTCCTAGGTCAAACTCACTAACAAATAAAGGTACCTGTAGTAGATACTACTCCGAATGGAGGTGACATAGCAGATACAGTCTCAATCACAACTAAGGTAGGGCAAGATTTAAGATAGGTAAACATGAAATCCAAAATAAATACAGCAGATAGAAGTCTAAGTGTCTAAGATACACAAACACAGAAACATCTCAAGGCTCAATACAGTAATCCATAGAATAAATGCAACTCAATACAACTGAAATAACTAACTATACAACCTCTACTGTATCTCCTCTAGGCTAGCAGGCAACCTCCAGGCTATCTGTAAAATTTATCAACAGGTCCAATAAGGACGGGAGCGAGCACAATACATCTCAACAGTTCATAACAGGTAAGAAAATATAATCGTGCAGTAAAGTAAGATACAGAAACTGAAAGAAAGTACAGAATGTAAACAGAGAGAGAGAACTGTAATAGAAATATCTACTATAAGTAGAGAACTAACAGTGGCTAGTGAGTCAGAGTACAATATAAACATGTGAATGGCATAGGAGATTCTGGGAACTATACTATGGAGTGATTCTGGGAACTACACTACTTGGATATTATTCACATGTCTACTTCTACTCCCCCGTACCCTCAATCAATACACAAAGATCCAGCCAGGTTATGTTATGATTCTATGTAATGGCCCACAGGGGTGATATATGGTAAGCCCATAAATGGGTGATCTGGGGATGCCCATAAATGGGTGATTCAAAGAAGACTCTGTGATCATGAGAGTACATGTCACAAGTGATCATGAACCGTGAAGCATAGTGATACACCATGTAAGTGAAACGTACAAAACATGTAGTATACGATGCTCCCTGAGGGATAACATCTCAAGAAGGGATCCATATAGTACTAATCCGTGTGACCAACGTGACAGTATCGAGTAAAGTAATTTAAAGCAGGAAAATAATTCTAAACAGGATATAAAATGATCAGAGAATGTACTCGCCTGTCTGAATGTCCAAAGTAAATATACTGTCCGATGAGAGGTGTCTGGCTCCTAATCAGAACAGCACAAGTCACAACAAGTCCAAAATGGCAATATGAAGTTCTATTATGCATTCTACATGATTCTAGGTCAATCTAGACCAAAGTCAACTCTTGGTCAACTTGGTCAACCCTGAAAGTCAAACCTTGGTCAACTATGGTCAAACTAGGTCTAACAAGTCTAAATTAGGTCAAACAAGTTATTCTAGGTCTAAACAAACTAAGTATATGCAAATCAAGTATCCAAGATAGCTACTAACTCATAGCCTAAGTCACTTGCTAAACCAAGCACAAAACTAAACCATAAGCTAACAAAGCACACAAACTTAGTCATATAATGTATATATATTATTCACATTCACATATTCATATACATAGATATATAGGAAAGCTATATATAGGCACATACATATATATAGAGAGAGAGAAAGAGAGGTAAAAGTAAGTGAGTATGTGTGTGTTTGGCATGTGTGTGAAAGGATATGTGTTAATGTTCTAAACTTTAGTGATAGGTAGGTGTATGTGACATGGGATACATGAAGTCAAAGGATGTATGAATGCATGTGTGTAAAAGGTTATAGGTTAACTCAGTTTATAGAAATACATACATACATACTTACCTTGTATACATGCATACATACATACATATCATGTATATTACATTTACATGATACATACATGTATACTTGTATTATATTATCTTACATTCATGCATATTAGATACTTGTATTTATATTAACATATTGCAAACATTCATTTTATTTATGCATCTGTGCATTACCTACATGTTTTATACATATGCATACATTGATATTCATATCATTTCATACATTAACATAGAGACATACAAACATGCACACATCATATATTTCATACCTAGCATTACCTTACATATCATGTTATATATTATCATTCATTCCTTTCATATATTACATTATCTTTAAGTTGAATGCATCATATATGGATACAATATTATCTTGCATGCTTGCATTCATATTACATTCTATATTACCTATATACATGTTTTTCTCCATTCATTCATGCTTGCATCATATACTCTACATTACCATACATGTTATCATTATATATTACATTACAATATTTACATTATGCATTCATATATCATTACATATATCTTGCATTCATATCTAGCATTCATTATATACTTCATGCATACATTGTATATCATTCTTTCATTCATGCATTGCTTATATGCATTATATTAATTGCATTCCTACATGCTTGCATTCAACCATATAATACATTAATATAAAGAAATATATCATATATATCATTTCATTCATCTAACATATCATGCATTACATACTTTATATTCATTTAATATCCATACTACATAGGCTCATAGGTTACACAAAATGCATATATCGTATAGTCACTCTTCTACTTAAAACCATATGTACCAATTGGGCATTCACTAAATTCTAGAATTAAAGTATGTCGTAGCCCTTTGTGTTAGCTTTCCGAAACTTTAAACGGATCGCATTTTCGTGTCCGGAAGCTCCCGGAATCGCAAAAACACCGAAACGCGTTCGTCTTTCGTACAGCTGACACTCAAATAATTTTACAGAAAGTTTCAGAACGAATTTGGCTTATTAAATATATTTGGAAAGCTAACTTCGATACGGTTCTTTAAAAAAAACGGAAAGATAAATCGGAGTTCTAAGCTAAAAGTTATGATATTTCTAAGTTGCTTTGGTTAATAAAAACGTGGATGAATATTATGACGAATTTGGGTTGACCAATATACTTGGATACCAACATAGGTATCCAAAAAACTCATTCTAACCATCCTAACTAAGATCAATCCACTCTCTAACCATTCTAAAACCGAATTTAAATATCTATTTAAACTATTATCATACATACATACACATGGGGTGTCCTAATTTGGGATCTATCAAGTACACAAGACACATATCTAAAATCCTCAAGAGAGCTCCAAATGGCCTTAAATTTGAATCTAAATGGGACACATGCATGGAGGATATCCTACGGATTCAAAACTAATTTATATGCAAAGAAATCGATTAGAGGATGGGTTTTACCTATTGGGAGTGGAATCCCAATGAAATCCTTTAGGACACCTCCGATACGAAGATCCCTCAAAGTGGACACTCCTCCTTGCACTCTCTTCCAATCCTGGTAGCACCCTTCCCTTGGAGAATGGGAATGATTGAGGGAAGGTTTGGTGAAGGAATGACTTGATTTGGAGATCAAATCAATGAAAAGGCTCTCTAAAATTGGGGAAGAACAAAAGAAAATAAAAGAGACAAGATTGTAATGAACGAAATAAATCATTCTCCCCTAAAGGTGGCTGCCATAAGAGTCCATTAGGGCTAATGGAAAATGTCCTAATTGCCCCTCTCTAGTCTCATATGGTTAAGTCTAGACTAGGTTCAAGTTTGGGGTCAAAATGATCTAGTTTTGAGTCTCTAACTTAACCATTCTAACATGATAAGAATTAGTTTAATTAACTAACTTAATGTTGGGTCTTGTAAGCCATGCTTAACTTAATATTGGGTCCCATCTAGAGTTCAAGCTACCCGGGTCACAATACAAGTCGGAACGAGACGAAACTCAAACCCGACTAAACAAATCCAATAAAAACAATATTAAAATATAAAATTTTCCCAAAAATTAAAATATAAAAATGACCAAAATTATAATACATCAATTTAATATTATTAATATAATCTAAAATTTACCAATTAATCAAAATCCTAAATAATTCAAAAGTCACAAAATGACCAAAATACCCTTAGCCTAAAAATTGTAAATAGTCATTATAATCACATGGTTAGGTCCCATGGTCATGGTTAGTCTCTAAGCTTAGCAAAACTAGGGATTAACTAGTTAACCATTAAAATCACAATTCAACATTTTAAATATTTGTAAATTGATTAAAAAATTACCAAAAATCTAACATGAGTTAAATCTTATTATCGATTAATCAAAATTATAAAAGTTCAAAATTATCCTATTTTAGAAAAGTGGGTGTTACAATTGTTCATGGTGTTGATAACGCCGAGACTTTTCATTTTGTTGTATTTCTCTTGTGGATTTCATATCTATTTATCGTGCTGATTATCTAACTCTAGTTTTGTGATTGAGGTTGTATCCTCTGTGATTATCGTCCGTTTGGAGAGTATCATTTTGTGATAGTTGTGATTGTGACCTAGAACAGTGTTCTACCGCTGACAACTGCGGCGTAGGCTGGACGTACCCACTTCTCGTACCCTTACACTGGTGCAGGTCGTGACAACCATTAATGATATACATAACATGACGATCTTCCTTTCGCAACAAACTCTGAGTCGTGCAACCAATGTTATCATCCGAACTAGATATACAATCTGATCCTCTACATTCAAGATCAATTTATCTATAACCATCTTTCGAACGGTTACATGATCAACTCATTCAAATTCAGTGAATAATCATCGCACAACATCGTATTTGTTACCGTTCAAACTCAAAATCGTATTTGTTATCATCTATCTTATTCATCGTGCAACATAATTCCTCAAATCGCATCATTTTATACTACTTAGGTCATCGAGAAATTTCATCTAAAATCCTTAGAGTCATTTTTGTATATTCAATTCCAAACTTTCAGGCCCACTATCATTCCTTATTCAAAATTCGAAACTCAATTCCGTTTCAATCTTATGCCAACATCTTCATGTACGATCCATATCGATTTTTCAACTGAATCATCCATTCCTTACCTTAACTTTTCCTCGATCAATCTACCTACTCTATCATTTTTTATTTCGTAATCGACACAATCCCAATCCACTATGCATTGTTTCTTGTTTCGTCTAACTCAATCTCGCATGAGATATCTAAAATCATGACTAACTCTGCCACGCTCATTCTAAGGCTTTGTGCTATCGTATCGCTTGCTAAGACTCATTAGTTGTAACTCCTCTTCCCAAAATTTCTTTTCTTTCAAATTTTTCGTATAAAAAAAAGTCATCTTTGAAAACGTATCACGTTATTTTGCTAATATTTTGTAATTTCAAAAATTAGCATTTATGATCAAAAAATACTATTTTTTTAATAATATATTTATCTTCAATTCATTATTAGCAGTATAAAATATGTCGATTATTATTTTTGGAACTTTCAAATTCTATTGGCTTCGAAAATATTGAAAATCATATTTACTTTTTATCAATAAAAGACTTGTTAAATTATTATTAAATAAGATTTTGTATTAATGAAAATATATTTTAATTTGCCTTGTATAAGGAATATATCATAAATTATTTATGGATTAATTACTTGACAAAGATTTGACTTATAAATGTATAATTTACTTTATTGGATAAAGATTTGATTTATAAATGTATACTTAAGTCATTGGATGGCTTTCCAAATTGATATTCAATTATTTGTTTTTGGATTAAATCTATAAGAATCAAAATTATTTTGATGATATTATTGGGAGATTTAAATTAATGTTATTACCTACCTTTAAATTTTGATTGATCTAAATCTACTAATGAGTTTTGATTTAAATCTACTTATTTGGTTTAAATGTAAATGGAGACTTATCTATTGGAAATCTCTAATTCTAAACTTGATAGAATTTTTCCTAAACAAATTCTATCCTACATGCAGTATATGTATATGCCGCTCCCCTCTCCTCTCTAATCTTCCTGAATCCGTCCCTCTCCTCGTTCTCCTCCTCGACCCGCCGTTTCAACCACCAGCCACCAGCATAGTTTTCGTACACCGCATCACTTCCCTCATCCCCCACCAGCACCACCATATCGGCCTCCGACTTTCCCCTATCCCGAACTCCCGATATCAAACCGCAACCACCACCATTGTCACCCCATCATTCACCATTGCCGTCACCACCATCAAGCAACCACACCCCTGTCATCGTCTATGCCCCCATCACACAGAACAAACCATCACCACCACAGAAATCATCGTGTCCAGACCCGTGTGTCCGTGTCCTTGCCTCCACCAAATCCATTCATTACACCACAGAACATAATTTTCGTGTCCGAATTGGACACGATCCACGACACATCCAAACAAAACAACAAAACCCAAATCCCAACCCTAACCTCGCTTGGTCTCTCGGACGTCGCTCCGTGGACCAGTACCAGACCCTCCGCGATGCCTCCTTGGCTGCCACATCCGTGCGTCGCACCTTGGGTCGACTTCCTCCGTCGTGTGCGTCGCTTGATCGGCGACGTCGCCGGCATTGCGCCAGCACTCGCCCATCAACCGGCGTCCGACCCGACCAGCTGCCCGTGGCCGGATAAGAGCACCTCGTCACCGCCGTGCTGCGACGCCGCCCCAGACCACCACCATCAACGCCGCCACTCCGACAGACACTCGGCTTCGGCCACATCCCGACAAACCCCACGCTATGACCGCGGACACGAGCCGGTGCCGACCTGGGAAGAGCCCCGCTCCTGCCGTCCGCCACGCCGTGGATGAGAACCACCGCCTCCAGCCTAGATCTGAAGCCTCCGTGGCTGCCTCGCGCCTGCGCCGGTCGGTGGCGAGCCAGCGTTACTACAGCACGGCTGCGCCCGCTTCCCCGCGATGCGCCGCACGGTCTCCAGTCTGGTGAGGCTCTCCTCTTTCTCCCCTCTCTTCTTGATTCTTCTTCTCTTCCATTCTTCAATGTATAAGAAGTTTAGAGAGTCTCTCTCTCTCTCTCTTCCCAAATATTGGGGTCTGGTGAAGAAATATTCGGGCCAGGAAAGGCCAGTAGACATAGTGTATGTTCTAGTTAATTCGTTTTGGCTTGGGTAGGCTTTGAGTTAGAATTAATGTCAGTAACTATATTTTTCAAATAGTAACATCTACGATTTAGTATTAAAAAAATGTTTTAGTAATTATATTACCAATATAGATTTTGTTAACACATATTTACAAATATTATTAATGATGCATTGGATAGTCATGAATTATTACTATCTAATTTTGTTAATTATTTATTAGTGTTACTATATTAGATAGTTAAATTATTGTAGTTTTGTGGGCTTTATAATATATACTAGCATTAGAACCTTATAAAAGGGAAAATGTGTATAGGTATTTTATATTGAGTGTATTATTTTGTCTATTTTAAGTAATATTTTGGCCTATATATATATTTGAGAAAATTTGATTTCGAGGTCTAAATATATATTATTATTATGGTATTTTAAGAATATAGTTTTGTTCGAAAAATTATATGTATACAAATTTTAATTTTAAGCCTAAAAGATATTTCCATATTTTTTAAGCATATATTTATAATATTTTGAATAACTAAAAAACTTAGTTTTAAAGGCATAATTAATTTTCTAAGTATAGCTTTATTCTCTTCGAATATCCAATCTAGTCCGTAGCTAGTCATATCCTCTATTCACTTGCGAATTTTGACTATTTTATATTGACCCTAGGCTAATCGAACCATTTCGGACTCGATGGAATAATCGGTTCCATCATTAGAGGTCGACTTGCGTAGTTATGACCCCCGCGACTATCTTGAACTCATCGAGATTATCGGTTTCACCAGCAAAGGACCCCAGGCAAGTGCACTTTCTGATTGCTTTTGATTCATAGTAGTCTTTTCATTTCATATTTATGCATATGCTCTCTTGCTTGTTGACACATTGTTACACGGATTAGTGTCATAGATCTCTACATACTTTATTTCGTGATTGTCGTGTTTCCGTGTTTCGTGACTTGTTCGAGTCCATGAGTACTAGTCGGGAGGGAAATATCTTAGTAGACATGTGGACTACCCAGAACTATCCCTCGTGTCTTTCGTGGATAATAGCAGCTCACACGACACGTGCAGGGTACCTGATTTACCCCTAGCGTTCACATGTCGAAACTGGTATTTCAAAACACATAGATAGTTGTCTTTACTTGTTTTCCTTATTTTTTTCACCACTTGCCATATCATTCTAGTTATATGTTCTTTTCTAGCTGATATATCATGTTGTAGAGTTATCTACTTTCCTTCTTAATTTGCCATGATATTGGTCTTATTTTCTAGATCATCGCACATATGTTATTTTCATGTCTTATGAATTCTATTATGTTTTCGATTTGTCGTCGGTTTGTGTGCTTGTTCCATTTCTGACTGGAAACCAACATTTTTTAGGTTTAGCTGTGGCTTCACTTAGCATGGGGAGATATGGGTGTACTTGCAGGCAGAAACCTAGAAATTAGATAGAAGTGGTATTATTTTCATTAATTGTAAGAACCTTATATTTTCTTTAAATATAAAGGTTGTAAATATATAATCAATTTAGAAATGTGAATGACCAATAAAGTTTATTTTGAGCATCTATTTATTGCGGAATTGACAGCGTTCTACCGCCGACTCTGCGGCGTAGGCTGGCTTGGACACGTCTCGTATCCGAAAGCGGGTGCGAGTCGTGACAAGTTTTTGTGGTGGCCCATACAGGTTAGTCTTCGTAATGATTGTGCGAACTTGTGGTAGTACCATATTAGTCGTATACTGCGAGCCTGCGACTGTGAACTAGGATGCTCATTCACAACTAGGATTAATTTAAATTTTTAGGAAAATGACTAGGAATAGGGGTCCCTTAGGTAGTTAAAGATGGCTACGTAGGCCATATGATTTAGCCAGGGATTCCTTGAATTCTAAAACTTATAATTAACTTGAAAATTTTCATAGAGGGATATATTGTGGTGTTTTGAAATGATGATATGACCTAAGGTGGGTAGACTAATCGTTTGGTAAACTAAGCCTTCCTAATATTCTATTTTTAGTTTGGATCATTTGTACTATTTTATTTTCTTTCTACTCCTCATCGTCATATAACGAAATTCGTATTGCTTATTTAACTCTCTTTGGCTATAAGGATATTTTCTCTAATTCAATTATCCATATATTTACTCTGAGTTAGTTATTCAGGATATATAATTTCCCTAGACCTTTGAATTTAGAGAAACAAAAATTAGATTTTATAATTCTCCTTGTATTTCTCTTACCTTTGATCATTTTCTTCCTAATCAATCGTACGACTTTCAAAACTGATATCATCGTTCAAGGGTAGATACTTACATTTTCTATCATAATCAACTTGTTGAACATCTAAAAAAACTCCTTTAAAATTCTTATGGATAGTGGAAGAATATTCGTTGACTCACGCTGGCAAGACAGCAGCGCACTGTCCCCATTTACTCGAATTATCGAGACTGCTGGTTCAATGTAACCAGCAGCGCACTGGCGTGGTATGGTCCCTAAGTTGAAATAATTTCGAGTAAGAGTAAATTATCAAATATTATTAAAACTATGCCGTTGTCCTATTTAACCTTTGAATTGTTACGTCAATATTGGATAGAGTCATAGAGTATTGGATACCATATCATTATTTAAATTATGATACCAAGGGTTTACTGTAGCCAGATGTACACTGGCGGAGCATAAATTCTCGGCAAAATGACTTCACGTATACATATGGTTTTCGAAATATTATAGAAGACTAAATCCTTTTTGGCATGTGACTATTGATGTTCATGGTTCACAACTCCATGAACCCTCAATTAAAATTTGATTAGTTCTTATCTTTTCATTTCTTAAACCCTTCCTTTTTGGTACTTTGTCGTATCGTTATTAATTTTTCTAGAAATTATCTAAACCTATTTAAATTACTTTCGTTAGATTCATAATCATACTTAGATTATGATTCGATTGTGCTAAAACCAATTTCGACTTGGATCATCCTTAACAACTTTTGATCGCAACTAGATTATTTGATTATATTTCGTTCATGTCAATTCACATATTTTTCTTGATTTAGAGTATGTAATCGTGCCTAAATAATTTTTGTTAGTCATGCCTAATGACTTTTTCTTGTTCAGCTCTCAATTCGGCTGTATCCTTAACCATGGTGTCTAGACCCTTTTGACTATACTTTAACCGTACCACGTGACATTTTCTTGGGATTCGATCCTATTCACAATCTAACTCATTTTTAATCATTGATCATATCATTCCTTGATCGTGCATGTACTTCAACTCTAATATTTCTAATGTTGGATTTTATCTCCTGCGATTATGACTATTTCGATCATATTCATGCTCGTGCCAACTTTTAATTTTAATCATGCTTGATGACTTGCATGGTTAGTCTTGATCATAACTACATCCCACTCATATCAAAATAAATTTAACCATCTTAATACTTTGTCTAATTTTTTCGTTGATTATGCTAACATAATCTTAGCTAGTGGTTAATCGTGCTTAATGTCTTTTATCTAAACTTATTTTCGTTCCTATCCTTGAGCACGTATTAATTTTTGACTAGATCCTTTGACCACATAATTTGGCCATATATTTTATCATGCCTAAACAATTGTTCATGATTAAACCGATTTCCTTGATCACCCTTAAACAAAATGTGATCGTAGCTCGATTATAACAATTTTGATCGTGTCAAATTACATATTTCTTGTCTACTATTTAATTATTTTAACTTTTTTATTTTATTTTATCCACGACCATGCTTGACTAATTTGATCAAGACTCATATCATCCACTTGACTATATCAATGGTCGTTCCTATTCACATCAGTCAAAATTTTATTTCTTGAATATATTCTTAGCCGTACCTAATCATGTCCTCGAAATTTCGAGGACGAAATTTTTCTAAGGTGGGTAGATTTGTAACTCATCTTCCCAAAATTTCTTTTCTTTTAAATTTTTCGTATAAAAAAAAGTCATCTTTGAAAACGTATCACGTTATTTGCTATTATTTTGTAATTTCAAAAATTAGCATTTATGGTCGAAAAACACTATTTGGTTTTAATAAATATATTTATCTTGAATTCATTATTAGCAGTATGAAATATGTCGATTATTTTTTGGAACTTTCAAATTCTATTGGCTTCGAAAATATTAAAAATAATATTTACTTTTTACCAATAAAAGACTTGTTAAATTATTATTAAATAAGATTTTGTATTAATGAAAATAGATTTTAATTTGCCTTGATAATAAGGTATATCATAAATTATTTATGGATTAATTACTTGACAAAGATTTGACTTATAAATGTATAATTTACTTTGTTGGATAAAGATTTGATTTATAAATGTATACTTTACATCATTGGATGGCTTTCCAAATTGATATTCAATTATTTGTTTTGGATTTAATCTATAAGAATCAAAATTATTTTGATATTATGGGGAGATTTAAATTAATGTTATTACCTACCTTTAAATTTTGATTGATCTAAATCTACTAATGAGTTTTGATTTAAATCTACTTATTTGATTTAAATGTAAATGGAGACATCTATTAAATCTCTAATTCTAATCTTGATTAGGAAAAATTCTATCCTACAGGCAGTACATATATATGCCGCTCCCCTCTCCTCTCTAATCTTCTAGAATCCGTCCCTCCCCCGATCTCCTCCTCGACCTGTCATTTCAACCACCAGCCACCAGCATAGTTTTCGTACACCGCATCACTTCCCTCAGCCCCTACCATCACCACCATATCGGCCTCCGACTTTCCCCTTCCCGACCTCCCGATATCAAACCGCAACCACCACCATTGTCACCCCATCGGTCACCATTGCCGTCACCACCATCAAGCAGCCATGCCCCATGCCCCTGTCACCGTCTATGCCCCCCATCACATAGAACAAACCATCACCACCACAGAAATCATTGTGTCCGGACCCACGTGTGTCCGTGTCCTTGCCTCCACCAAATCCATTCATTACACCACAGAACACAATTTTCGTGTTCGAATTGGACACGATCCATCGACACGTCCAAACAAAACAACAAAACCCAAATCCCAACCCTAACCTCGCTTGGTCTCTCGGACGTCGCTCCGTGGACCAGTACCAGACCCTCCGACGCCTCCTCGGCTGCCACATTCGTGCGTCGCTCCTTGGGTCGACTTCCTCCGCCGTGTGTGTCCCTTGATCTGCGACGTCGTCGACATTGCACCAGCACGCGCCCATCAACCGGTGTTCGACCGACCAGCCGCCTGTGGTCGGAGCAGTGCACCTCGTCACCGCCTTGCTGCGACGCCGCCCCAGACCACCGCTATCAACGCCGCCACTCCAACAGCCCCTGGCCCCGCCACATCCCGACGAACCCCACGCTGTGACCGAGGACACGAGGAGCCGGTGCCGACCTGGGAAGAGCCCTGCTCCTGCCATCCGCCACGCCGTGGACGAGAACCACTGCCTCCAGCCTAGATCTAAAGCTTCCGTGGCTGCCTCGTGCCTGCGCCGGTCGGTGGCGAGCCGGCGTCACTACAGCGCGGCCACGCCCGCGTCCCTACGATGTACCGCACGGTCTCCAGTTTGGTGAGGCTCTACTTTTTCTCCCCTCTCCTCTTGATTCTTTTTCTCTTCCATTCTTCAATGTTTGAGAAGTTTAGAGAGTCTCTCTCTCTCTTCCCAAATATTGGGGTCTGGTGAAGAAATATTCGGGCCAGGAAAGGCCAGTTGACATAGTGTATGTTCTTGTTAATTCGTTTTGGCTTGGGTAGGCTTTGAGTTAGAATTAATGTCAGTATCTATATTTTCAAATAGTAACATCTACGATTTAGTATAAAAAAATGTTTTAGTAATTATATTACAAACAATAGATATTTTGTTAACACATATTCACAAATATTATTAATGATGCATTGGATAGTCATGAATTATTACTATATAATTTTGTTAATTAGTTATTAGTGTTACTATATTAGCTAGTTAAATTATTGTAGTTTTGTGGGTTTTATAAATATATACTATGCATTAGAACCTTATAAAAGGGAAATGTGTATAGGTATTTTATATTGAGTGTATTATTTTGTCTGTTTTAAGTAATATTTTGGCATATATATATATATATATATATATATATATATATATATATATATATATATATATATATAAAGAAAATGGATTTCGAGGTCTAAATATATATAATCATTATGGCATTTTAAGAATATAGTTTTGTTCGAAAAATTATATGTATACAAATTTTAATTTTAAGCCTAAAATATATTTCCAGATTTTTTAAGTATATATTTATAATATTTTGAATAACTAAAATACTTAGTTTTAAGGGCATAATTAATTTTCTAAGTATAGCTTTATTCTCTTCGAATATCCAATCTAGTCCGTAGCTAGTCATATCCTCTATTCACTTGTGAATTTTGACTATTTTATTACCCTAGCTAATCGAACTATTCCGGACTTGATGGAATAATCGGTTCCATCATTAGAGGTCGACTCGCGTAGTTATGACCCCCGCGACTATCTTGAACTCATCGAGATTCGGTTTCACCAACAAAGGACCCTAGGCAAGTGCACTTTCTGATTGCTTTCGATTCAAAGAAGTGTTTCCATTTCATGTTTATGCATATGCTCTCTTGCTTGTTGACACATTGTTACACGGATTAGTGTCATGGATCTCTACATACTTTATTTCGTGATTGTCGTGTTTCCGTGTTTCGTGACTTGTTCGACTCCATGAGTACTAGTCGGAAGGGAAAATATCTTAGTAGATATGTGGACTAACAGAACTATCCTCCGTATCTTTCCTAGAGAATAGCAGTTGCACAGGACACTGCAGGGTGCCTGATTTACCCCTAGTCGTTCACATGTCGAAACTGGTATTTCAAAACACATAATAGTTGTCTTTACTTGTTTTTCTTGTTTTCTTCACCACTTGCCATGTTATCCTAGTTATATACTTTTTCTAGCTGATATATCATGTTGTAGAGTTATCTACTTTCCTTCGTGATTTTCCACGATATCGGTCTTATTTTCTAGATCATCTCACATATGTTATTTTCATGTCTTGTGAATTCTATTGTGTTTTCGATTTATCGTCGGTTTGTGTGCTCATTCCATTCCTGACTGGAAACCAATATTTTTCAGGTTTAGCTGTGGCTTCACTTAGCATGGGAAGATACGGGTGTACTTGCAGGCAGAAACCTCGAAATTAGATAGAAGTGGTATCATTTTTATTAATTATAAGAACCTTATATTTTCTTTAATATAAAGATTGTAAATGTTGTAATCAATTTAGAAATGTGAATGAGCAATAAAGTTTATTTTGAGCATTTATTATTGCGGGCTTGACAGCATTCTACTGTCGGCTCTGCGGCGTAGGCTGGCTTGGACACATCTCGTATCCGAAAGCGGGTGTGGGTCGTGACATTAGTACCCCGATCCTCGATTAGATTGGACATCCCAATGGTTATCTCATACACCACTCAGGGATGAAGTTACTCAATAAATCCTCGAAACTTATTCGAATCACAACTGATTACTTTGAATCTTCGGCCAAACCATTCCTCAAAATCCAAGCACGACCCATCTATATCGCACCAACGATATCGTCTTCTGACAGCACCTGTATCGTTGACTACCCAGCATTTCATGAATCGAATCTAATTCATCTTCGTCTAAAACATTTGATCCCGCTATTATCAACGCAAGCATAGGTGTGTATTGTCTAGCTCAACTCATCCAACCGTATCTTAAGTGAAACCATCTTTGTTCAACCAAATTCTCGTGTACGATTTTACAAAATTTATAAACTTATTATATGGAACATCTCGCGGAATATTGAGAGAGAGCGCCAACAACATCTGTTATGGGAACAACAATATCAGAGTTCAAACAATTCAAACAGAACCGATCGTTCTCGCATGGGTGTAATACCGCATGAGCCTAGGTTACATTCACACAAGACGAATACCTAAAACGACCGATTAGAAGCTAGGCGACAGAGTCCTATAGAAGTCAGAAGCAAAAAAGTTGAACAACACAAATACAAGAAATAAAATCATATCTTATTGATAATGCAGCAGAATTACAAAGGGCACGAGGCCAAGATTACAATCACTCAATCTCACACTCTCTCTCTCTCTCTCTGATTACAATCACTTAGCTCTCTCTCATCTCTCAATACAATTATCACGCCCTTTGGCTTACAACTTGAAGAAGGCAATGTCCATACATTATGTCATGTATAAAAAAAGTCTTCAATGCGGACACATGCCTCAAAATGCCAAGGAACTCCATGCCTCGACACATCCAAGCGAGCTCCACCTCAAACGATCAAGTACCTGTAACCTGCATGCAAACTGGGGGGTATTAGTACACAACCGTACTGGTGGGGAGCATCTCGCCCACCCATACAAAACCAACACGTTATTTTAGTGAGTACAACTAATTCTTTATGGTCTTTCTATTCTTGCCTTAAGATCAATTTAATGGCTTATATACTACAAGGATACTCGTGTTGCAACAATGTATCGTGCCCCAAATCCTTGTGATCGTGCTACACAGCAACACCAAGCTTGCCTTCCGGCATTCCCGTTTCAACATACCACCGACTCAATCAATTCTTTGAACTTTTGTGTCAAACTACTTTGAAAACCAAATGCCACAAATAGTGTACGAACACATGACTCCATTGAGGCCAAATCTTAGACTCAATAATTGTGATTCATATCGTGCACACATTTCTTGACTCATTCGTGTTGTGCATACACTTTTTGACTTAATCTAATAACGTGCATGCGAATTTGCTGCAAGCACACTGACTCATCTATATGAAATGTCACTGGCAATTCAAGCCACCTTGGACTATTTTTGGGTTAGACGACGATTATTCCAGTAGCAAGGTAGCTAGCCCTACTGAAAGTCTCGAATCACCAAGCATTACGGTGTACCCTTCAGTCAAACTACCTGAAGGCCCCACGATACCCGTGCCAGTACCTCAAACGGCGAACTTGTTCCCCATAAGCCGATACAATCCCGGTGCCTCGACAATTCGTTTGAGGAACTCAAATCTTGTGCACAAGTTGTCTATGATCATGCAAGACTATACTCAATCTGACTTACTTATAAGACCATTTCTCATTTCATCTTTTCATCTCTATGCAGCAAAACCAGATACTGCCACGGAGACTACTGGCCCAGAGAACTTTCATGTTACCATATTATTTTGACTCAAACTCAGGAACGACTATTTGATGGCTCTCTTGATTAACTTGAACCAACTGTGTTCTGTATAGTGTTACCAACCAAGTCATACACAATATGACAAGTCTTGAAACCATGGGAACGCGTGGCTATAACAAGTCATAGAATCGTGGGAACGTGTCTGCTATGGCATTAAGTCGATAGCCCATGGCAGAACTCTACTTAACTCAATCGTGATATCGAAATACCGAGTGCCAACTTTGTAAACACATTCTTGGAGAGACATCTAGGCAACAAGTTGACATTTTCATGTTCTACACACACTTGACACAATGGGATTATTCTCTTAGCTATGTGGGTTTATATTTTTTATTACCAAAACTACTGAGTGCATATGAAACTTCATTTTATTAAATATGAAGGCAAAATTGAGGTAAGTTCATCAAAGCCACCCACCTGAGAAAGGAGTTACCTCGACCGAGCGAAACTTCAGCAAGCTGCTACATGGCCAAGTTCAAATGTCGTTTCGTTTTGTTTATCATGTTGAACTGAGCGGGACATGGCATTATAAGGACACTCATGCTTGGCATGTTCCTCATATCTGACGTATCGTCAGAGCGGTTGAAATGTGTGATCTATCTAGGTTCCCGAGTGGGACACATATTTGGAGATTAACTTGCAGACTCATTTATTATAGTTAGAGGATTCGTTCAGGCACGTCATGGATACAACATACGATCACATTGTGAGGGGAGGACAGTCACTAGGCACTTTGGCTATTTTTCTACATTGTTACTGCTGCCTAATTACTAGATTTACGGAATTTACATAGTTACCATGGTTTTCTTTTAGGGACTGTGGAGTTATCATAGTTATCGAAGTCTCTTTACCATAGCTTCAGAGTACACCGTGATAGCACACGCGTGCGAATATTATCCTCAAATTATATCACTTAGTCTGTTACTGTAGATGTACCATGTTTCAAGTAGAATTGTTATATTATTGTTTACTTTTGGCGTGTTATTATGTATCTTGTTACGTCCCTCCGATGACTTGGTTTCCTTCCAGATTAGTTGAGTTGATTATGTTGAGCATGTCCTGGAGGATTCAGACTAGTACATATATTGTTGAGTTGATGTATTTATCTTTTGTTGTATATTTCATTCTGTTATTTACTATGTTGTTATAGCCTAGTATTTGTATGCCTACATATTACGCTTTAGGGTCTACTCGAACAAGTATGCTATTGGGATGCAGACTAGTACATATATGTTCATCCTTTATATTTGTTTTCTTGTGGATTATTAGATTTATTCATAGATATTCATCTGTACTTTGTACTTTCTTTTAGGATAATCAATGTTTGAAATTTAGTGACTTGGGATAAACCATGCGTGATACTCTATATAGATAGTGTCTGATACTTTAGGGACTTGGGAAACGCCGTGTCTGATACTCTACAAATTTGTACTTTCACTCTATGTAGATATATGTCTGATACTTTAGGGACTTGGGGACTTTGGTATTATCTCTTTGAATACAAGAAATAAGCCACTTTCAAGCACCAAATAACCCACTTGCATATACTTTTTTTTACTTTTGATGGCTTCACATTTGGCTTCAGTTTTTTTTTAATGGATTTCACCTTATTTGTTGCTTTGTATATTGATTTTTTTTCCTTTCTAATTTCATGCCTACTAAGGCCATCTCCAATGGGGCTTTCTATCTTCCATATTTATATGGAAGAATCTCCTTTTAGAAAAAAAATACCTCACAACCATGATTTCTATCTCAATTTCCTTCATATGTGGCAATGATATAGGATGGAGAACTTCTATGAGGGTTCTACCTCGTAGAAATCCTCCATCTCTCATAGCAATTAATATTGAGCCCTAGCTCATTTAATTGATCCTTTTATTATTTTTGTTCTTAGGATAGAAATGGAGAACTATTGGAAAATATTTTTTGTGCATGTCTAACAACTAGTATAGAAATTTCTTTAAAGTATAATGTCAAGTAGAAGTCGCCATTGGAGATGGCCTAACACCTTCTGAGTTGCCTGAGGTGGAAATAGTTTTTGTAATGTCTCTCCAATTTATTTTATGGATGTCCCTCCTCTCCGTACCCTAGGCAATGATGATGACAAGTGGATGCTATAATAAGGTGTGCTTCGCTGTTGCTTGTATGAACTAGACAATAGTTCATCCATATATCACTTGCAATTGCTGCCTTCTTTGGGTTCCTATTTTGCACTTTTTATTTTTCGTACTATATTTGATATAATCATTATTGGTATGGTACGTTTGTGAGTTGGAAAAATAATTGATACTACATTTGATTCTCAAAGTTAATATGATCTAGAGAACATATGTATGATCGTGTTACGCCCCAGAACCAGAATACTGGAGAGCGGGGGCAGACACAGCCAGCTACGTATATTGAAATAGAAACCACCTCGATATACGGTCACGGCTGTCTAGAAATATGAAGGTTTATTACAAGCCAACAGTCTCTTATAGTCATGAACAAGCCTAATGTCTCAATCACAAGCAAGTAAGTAAGGTCGCAAGATGTATGATCATTAAATATACAATAATAAGGCGTCCCAAATATCACATATTCAGCTGATCATGAAGCTAGTCATTACAAAATGTTAGGACTAGCAAGAGTTAAGTCATACATGATCAACCCTAGGATTTGTTAATCATGTTTACAGCCCGTAGGCAGACAGTAAGTAAAAGTGCATCGAGCTAACAGGTGCTCGTCGGCTAAACGCCTCAAAAGATAACTTTACAATAGAGTGAGCGAAACAAAATAGAAAACCCACTCGTAGCCCGGGTTCCTTCTAGTCACCACTATTGGGCTGGAAGCTTGGTAGCCTGGGAGCTGCTCCAAAATCTGGCCACACAAAACCAGCTGGGTCAACCCCAGAAAGAGCAAGTGCCACAAGGGGGCCACGAAATAAGAACAAAAGCCAGCAATCAGTACAAAAAATCTAATATTAAAACTAAAATTACGAAAACATGTCAGGATGATATACGACGAGATAACCATAGAACTATTCTGATAGCCAGGTTACAACCCGTAAACCAAACAAGGATCGGGGTTGTAACCCTTCATCTGAACAGAGCTTGGTTTCCCACCATTTATCGGCAAGATAAGTAATGTAAGTAATCAAGACAGGAAGCAATCTTGCATGGGATCAAGACATGACTAGACTGGTTATACCTCATTCAATCAATCACGGCCAAGCAGATACTACGGCTTACTACTTTAACTAACTAGGGTTATCACAGGCCTAATTACTAACAAGATGCAGTGAGATTATTCCACAGCCACAAGCCCTGCAGACCATCCAGGTTACCCAGGTCGAAATTAGGAGTTGAATTCAGGTGGGTACATCGCTCAAAAGACAAATGTACCCTTAGGTGACTTAGAGGGTGCAACACGCGACGGTGTGCTGGAAATGTGCCCTACTCGACGGCAGGCTACAGATCCCAAGAGCGCCCAGGTAACGGGATTGCCTATAGCTGTGTCATCTCTTCATGACTACTGTGTTATTCTAGTTATTAACCTTAATCCATTTTAGTAGATACTCCTGACCGTGGTACTCAGGAGTCCCATCCTAGACATGATGCAAGACAGGACAAGTGGATTTAACAAGCAAGCAAGAAAGAACCACCCACGGTGTCAAGACAGGTCAAGTTAAATTATCAAGATAAATCATGTCAGGGTACTTGTCAGGAGTGCGCCACGACGGGCCACTATCATGTCAGGTTGGTCATGTCAGGAGTGCACCACTACGGGTCACTGTCGTGTTATGCTAGTTCCTTGCCATACCATGCCATGTACAATAGTCATTCCAAACATATTAAGTAAAATCAAGTTCATGACAAAAGGCGTAAGGATATAAAATGGGCGAAATATCTAATAAAATATCAATAAACAGGACTATAGAAGAGCCAAGCTTAAAGAAATAAAACCAAAACTCTAAGAGCCAAGGGTTAAGCAAGGGGTCAGGGAGGGAGCAGCGTACGAAAAGTCGCATGCTGAAAGAGCTGCGTACGAGAAAAGATGCACGCCAGAGAGCTGTGTAGGTGAGAAGTTA